>CM029595.1:103631334-104180571 GCA_017311375.1 Mytilus coruscus
ATTTTGAAGTAATTTTTTATATTCTGTAAGGGCAGACAACTGTGCAATGCAGGTTTTTGACAAATGTGCTAAAAGTTTGGGATGAGATATTTCATACAGCAACCTAAACATTGTACACATCATATATCACCTGCTGTAAGAGTTCATCATCCTGAGAATATTCTACATCAGTGATATCAACATTTTGAAAATTTGGATGCAATTCTTGAATTTTAGCTGGGTTTGGATCAAATCCATCTTCTGGATCTTGCTGAAAAATAAATCAAAATTACATTTGAGTACCATAATCACCTAATTTTTTGTATAAATATTTTGCTTTCAAATGTGGAAATAAAAGAAAGCCCTAAAATCAAAAATAAAGAACAATGGAAGTTTTAAGTCCAGAAAGAATAGACCTAAGAATCTCAACTGAAATAAGCTGATTGTGTATTTTATGTCAACATCATTAGAGAAGGGTACAAATGATGCAATGAAATAAAAGTAAGGAAAGCCATGCAATATTTATGGGTAGATACATGCATCAGTCCAGAATAATTGTCAAACAAGCTGAAGATAACTGAGGAGATAGAAAATCCCTAGTTCAATTCTACTTTTCTTTTACAAATCAAATTTTGAATATGATCCACAGATTACTTAATGTTGAACATATAAAGGCATTACCAATTTGCCAAGGCTGTTGGCTACGAAAAGAATTAATCCAATAAATAGGACCTACCTTCAAAAAAGTTGGCTGGAAGTTTGGATGGAAAAGAACATATCCCTGATGAGTCACTACAAAAGCATAAGCATTTGGACCTAACTGAAATAAAGCATTAAATCTATATGAATACAGGAATACATCATAGTTAAATTATCAAGTAAATTTTCCATCTCAAATTATCAATTCCATGGTATTCATCGTCAATTAATGTTTGGTATTAATGCTCAAAACTATAGAAAAAGATGTTATTTCCCAGTGTTTTTTTTGTCACAGAATTGAATACTGCTAGTTAAGTTTTTCCTTGCAAACAATCTGTGTATTTAATTTTTAGTAAATCCTGTGTTTTGCATATAATTGCTACTGTCAGTGTGCAGTGAAAGGTTGACTGCCAAAAACATAAGTCCATTTATCAGTAAAATATAGGGAAAATTAATTTTTTTTCTTGAAATGCTGCTGATTATTTGATTTCTGATCTTATGTTTAGTAAAACTAGCTGATTAAAGTTTTTTATTCATCTTATCTTTATTATTTCGGGAGATGGGGCGAGGGTTTGAGGGTTTAATCAATCATAACCACCATAAGAAACAGTTATGAGTTCATTATCTTTACGACTTTTAAGATATTTGTCTTTAGATTAATTGCAAAATTCCCCAAACCTACCCTGTTATATGGTATTAAATCCTGAATTTGTTGAACTGTAACATCTGTTCCTGCTACTCCTAATAGTTTACTCTCATTCTGAAATAAAAAAAAAAACATTGTTCTTATGAATAAAAGAAAATGTGATGTATTCATCAGTGAGACAGAAACCAAACAAACAAAATAACTATAAGACATTCAAAATACAATATACAGTATTTTTGAAATAACTTCTCCCAAAATGTTTGGACTAAAATCTTACTGAACGGCAAAAAAAAAATGTAAGTTCTGCACAATTTACATTGGTTTCTTTCCATAAAATTATTTAGGAAACTAAATTTCCCAATCAGCAGCTTATTGGCTTTTTCTATATCTATATTTTCAACACAAACTCAGAAGTCAATGTGAAATCCCTTTTTTAGCAAAACATAATATGTAAGTTGAAGGTAAATGCTATTAAGTAGATATCACGAGACAATCAAATCATAAAATGGGCAATAAAAAGAAAGACTGAAGAATACTTTTGACTATTTTGTGTACATATATTAATAAAGGCTTATAAAGAATTCAAGGTCTTCTAAAACACAAGCAAACTTAACTTACAGCTAACACTTACATAATAGCCTTTCAAGTCATAAACTGGTGCTGCAAATGATACAATATACTGTAATCCCTGGAATATACAAATATATATGTTATACATAGACATATTCATCTTTTTTTCTCTCAACAAAAGCTTTATTTTTGGCCTATTTAGGGTATACATGTTAATGCTATATAAGATAAGCTAGACAAAAGCCTTTCTAATTCATGTTCTCACATCTGGGTCATGACAGTAGAAGACAGTGCTATCTTATCAATATTTCATTAGATCTGATCAAAGCAAACTTGAGTTATAGTTCTAAATGTGGATAAAAATAGAAAAACAAAGTAATGGGGTATCCATCCACGAAACAAAATCAGTACATGCACAGCAAACCACACTCAAAAAACAAAGGATCAGCACTTTTATTGCTGTTCTTCATCTTAAAGTCACAGTGAGGCCTTCAACACGGAGCAAAAAAAAACTTATTTTTCAATAAGTTCAATAAAATAAAGGTCAATTTGTCATAATCCAAAGCTTACTATCATCATTAACAAGATTATGTAAAAATATTAGATAAGGTAAACAGAATTATGTAATTGTATAACATATAAAAAATGGAGTAATCTGTAACTCTGGAACAATTATTATAATTGATTTTAGAGCAAAAAGCATGTGAACAGTAATTAATCCAAGGATTATCACACATTTTATGAGATTTGGTGTTAATGTAAATTTCTCTAAATTGTATGCATTTAAAGAGGTCCTGACCAGTTTGATAAGCCACACATTGATTAAATTTGTGCTATGTAATAACCTTGTTGACTACAATACTAAATCACTGAGTAGGCCTCACATTTCAAAGTTTAAATTTTTTAAATTCTAGTGAGTGGATAAATATCCAAAAACAATGGGGTTATGTTGTGGAAACTGTTTGTCTATACGTGTAAAACTTATGTTCGGGATGATACATATACAATGTCAAAGTTATCTTGTAGTTTTGTCTATTGTTATAAATGTTGACCTTTAGATGTCTATTTGGTTTTTTTTTGTGTTAATGTGTTACTGTCTCATATCAAATATAAATGTTGATTATACCCTGTCCTTGTTATCGGAAACCTCTGTTATATAGTCTGCATACAGTGAAGTCCATATATGGTTCTTTGTCCTACCGAAAGCTAAAGGTCGACTCATCACTTTTATATATTCCTGCAATGAAAAGGATTATTTTAAATTTGAAAATCCTTATTAATAATTATTTAGTTTTTTTGTTTATAATTTGAAAGATTTACCTAAATTGCATATTTTTATTATAATAATTGATGCCTTTACCCTTGTTCTAAAATTCAAACATCAATGGAATCACACATACGCCTGAGGAGTAACTAAAAGAGTGAATATTTTATAAATATAATAAAAGAAGAGTAATCCAAATATTTTTTGGCTCTCTTAATTTTTTTTTTACAAATATGTTACAAGAAATGTATGAGTGAGATCAATTACAATGAAATTTTCCCGATGATTTTTATTTCTGGGGACATAACTCGTCTTAGACCTTGCTGAAGTGAACTTCTCTTGATACATTTCATAAAAATTAGACAAGAAATGTAGGTGTGAGAGTACTTGCATTGAAATTTTCAATAGAAAATATATTTCAAATTGATATTATTCCTGATCAACACCGATTTTGAACTCATCCAAGACATTACTGATAAACCTATAAATTTAATAAAATTCTGACAAGAATTGTGGGCTCGATGTCACATGCATACAATCCAAATTTTCCATAGAATTTACATTTCAGAGGGACATAACTCCAGTAAAAATAATTGATTTGCATTGACTTTCAAACTCATCAGAGATTGCTAATGTAAACCTTTTATGTTAATTTCATAATAGTTCTACAAGAAATAAATGCTTGAGAGTGCTTTCAAAAATAAGAAAAAATATTTGAGTAACCATTTTTTGTCAGAAAATAAAGTAATAACATATTGCTCAATAAAACAATGTAAGAACTAATTACTTATGAAGTGCCCTTATGATAGAATTTTCCATATCCAAATCATACTAGTGCTCCTGATATTGAATTTCTGATAAAAAAAATCCAACTTGTAAAGTAAGTAGACTGTCAATCACAGGAATTGAATGGCAAGAATGTTTTTTATTACAATGCACTTGCTTCATACGAACAACCTTTTAGCAAATTGGTATTGGCCTTTTAAATAAGCACAGTAACATCTATAAACTCTTTGTTCATTAGAATGTGGCCTTTTAAATAAGCACAGTAACATCTATAAACTCTTTGTTCATTAGAATGTGGCCTTTTAAATAAGCACAGTAACATCTATAAACTCTTTGTTCATTAGAATGTGGCCTTTTAAATAAGCACAGTAACATCTATAAACTCTTTGTTCATTAGGATGTGGCCTTTTAAATAAGCACAGTAACATCTATAAACTCTTTGTTCATTAGAATGTGGCCTTTTAAATAAGCACAGTAACATCTATAAACTCTTTGTTCATTAGAATGTGGCCTTTTAAATAAGCACAGTAACATCTATAAACTCTTTGTTCATTAGAATGTGGCCTTTTAAATAAGCACAGTAACATCTATAAACTCTTTGTTCATTAGAATGTGGCCTTTAAATAAGCACAGTAACATCTATAAACTCTTTGTTCATTAGAATGTGGCCTTTTAAATAAGCACAGTAACATCTATAAACTCTTTGTTCATTAGAATGTGGCCTTTTAAATAAGCACAGTAACATCTATAAACTCTTTGTTCATTAGAATGTGGCCTTTTAAATAAGCACAGTAACATCTATAAACTCTTTGTTCATTAGGATGTGGCCTTTTAAATAAGCACAGTAACATCTATAAACTCTTTGTTCATTAGAATGTGGCCTTTTAAATAAGCACAGTAACATCTATAAACTCTTTGTTCATTAGAATGTGGCCTTTTAAATAAGCACAGTAACATCTATAAACTCTTTGTTCATTAGAATGTGGCCTTTTAAATAAGCACAGTAACATCTATAAACTCTTTGTTCATTAGAATGTGGCCTTTTAAATAAGCACAGTAACATCTATAAACTCTTTGTTCATTAGAATGTGGCCTTTTAAATAAGCACAGTAACATCTATAAACTCTTTGTTCATTAGGATGTACAGACAGATAAAGCGGCAACCAAAAGATTTTTTAAAACTTTTTCATGAGGCCCATTGTTATAAGTTAACCAAATCTATTTATTTTTAAAGATTTTAGATTCATCATTGATTTAATACTTGAGTACACTGCTGTCATGTAAACAATATGAAACAGTAAATAAAACATGTATATGAATGAGAATAATCCCTTTCTCATGATGAAGTATGAGCATTAGCGTAAGGACTGTCTTATAATTTTGGAAATTTTAATAAGTTGTGTTTTAGACAATAGATAAATGGAAGGAATTGTATGAGTTTCCTGATTGTCAGTATGAATGTAAATTATGTAATAATTTTGTGAGGAATTATCTTTTTTTTATTTACAATTCAAATCAATAAATTCAAAATGTTGGTTACAACTAAATTTTATCTCACAGTCAATATTTTATTCCAGCTCTTTATGTCAAATACTACATTAATAACTGAAATTTAAATGTTCAAATAAAATGCAATTTATATGAAATTCAAACCTTATATTTAATTTTCTGTATTTCCGGCAGATACAGTAATCTGAGTACTGGTAAGTGTATTAGCTAAATATTAAGGTTATATTGACTTTTTAAAATTTTTTTCCTTTTTTTTTACATTGCTTTGATATTTTTGATATTTTCATAATTCTGAAGTTATAAATATTCACATAATAACATTGAATATCAATTTTTCTGCACTGGTTAACTTCAAATTTATCTGGATTTTTTTCTGTTTGTTTCGCATTTATAGAAATTCTTTGTTTTGAACTGTAAATAGGCCTAAACAAAAGGATAATCCCTTACTAAGAACCTGATTTACATTCATTCTTCACAAAAAAGGAAAACCAAATCCTATAATTTCATTGGTCAAGAGCACTTTTCTATATTCTAAATAAAATTTTAAATCAATTTCATAGTCTTGCTTAATTTCAAACATAATAAAATTTCAACACTTTCCATTGACATTCTTTAAATAATTTAATAACAAGAATATGTGTCCATAGGACACCATGCCCTGCTGGCACTATCATATAGTTATGTTCAGTAAACTGTTAAATCAGGGCTAAAATCTGAATTCTAATATGACGTTCTTCTTTCGCTTTGGAAACAAAGCCATGCTCTAATTACAATAAAATATGGGCTGCACGTGATTGACGTCACAATTGAAATTGCAACGTCAGTTGTATTTTGAACAACGCCGGAGATTGAAATGGATCTTTTTGTTGGTGTTGCTCGCTGGGAAATTAATTAAAATCATTCTAAAAGTAAGTTTACATATATATGTTAATTTTTTATCGTGGAACTGTTGATTATCTATAAAGTTTTTGGTTCATCAAATCAAAATGGCTGCCTTTCGAACGTGTATTATATGTCCGCTTTGAAGTACAAAAGTTCTAATTTTTCCTATCAGAATCGAAATAATTCTATCATACCATGCTTTATGCTAATTTTAACATGGGTAGGCATTATATTTGTCAATATTTAACACCTCACTAATGCTCGGTATAAAGATATTGACAAATATAATGCCTACCCATGTTAAAATGAGCATAAAGTATGGCATGAAAGAATTATTTCTTAATTTTATATAACTTAAGTTCACATCATAATGAACATGTGTGCTAAGTTTCAAGTTGATCTGACCACAACTTCATTGTAAACTACCTTAACCAAAACTATTTACCTGATACAGGGTGAATTAAAGGACAGATGGAAGAACATACCAGAAAACATTATGCCCCCAACTACAGTACATGGGACATAAAAATACAATTCCAATCACATTTATTCCTAGACGATTTTAACTGTAGACATCATTCTTTGCAAAATATTAAAACCTCATAGCCTTGACATCTGAGACTGGAAACATATGCTTTACTTTGTAAGTAAGTTGAGTAAGGAAATTAATACTACCTGAACATTTTCTTGAACATCTGCTAGGGTAGATATGTGTGTATAATATCCTATAAAATAAAAATAGCTCATGTCTGAGTATGTTTAAGCTTAAATTACAGACATCAAGGGTATTCTGGCAATGTCTAAATACTATGATAAATTATAAATGGGGATTGTACATGATACATCATTCTATAATAAATATGTCACTAAGCAAACAAACAGCAGTCTGATGGCTGTTCATAATCTCTCATCAAGGTCATATCCTGATTCTAGAATATAATTAAAACGAGATGTGTGGTGTACATTAATAAAACAGCAGGCTAATACAAATAACCAAAGGACATCCATAAGTCAATATAAAGTCTTCATCAACAGACAGGTGTCCTTACATAATGTCAAGTTCTAGATTGCACTTAGTGCAAAAAGTTGACCACAAGTGTATTCCAGTTAATTTTAAAAGGTATCAGTACAATGTTGCAAAATATAGTATATAAAGAAATACAAAGAATATTTGACATCAATATAATGTAATTATTTAGATTGAAATATTCAATATTTTTCACAAAAATATCAATCAAAACAAGAATGTGTGTTCATGCAACTTCATGCTAAACTACCTTAACCAAAAACTTTAACCTGGGACGAACTAATGGATGGATGGATGGTCAGACCAGAATAAAATAATGCCCCCGTCTTAATTATTTAAGTAGGGCATTAAAAGAGGAAGAAAATACCAAGCGGGCAATAAAAAAAAGTCCACTGATTTTCCCGTAGTTTGTCAGAAATCTCAAATGATCAAATTTGTGTTATCTTTATTGTGATAAAATTCTCATCTTCACAAGTATATCACCTGCTTTATCAGAAGGTATGATTGTTTGTTGATTGCTTAACATCCAGTGACAAATATTTCACTTATTATTTAGGGTTTAAAAGAATTTCTCCGCACGAATATATTCATTACAGATTCCCTGGAACCTAGTGTTTTGCTTGCTCTTTCTGTGGTCCATAAAGGTTTGATACATTTGTTTCTTATTTTATTCTGTTTATAAAGATTTATAAAAATTATATCTGTTATATTTCTGAATCTTCCAACATCTTCTAACGACTGAATTCCAAGTCTGCAAATATTCTGTTCCACTGCTAAAGTGTGGTCATGAAAACTAATTCTAAATACTGGTGAGGAGCTGACAATGAAGACTGCTTGATCATATGACGTTTTTTTCAGTAATAACCAATTCTATTTATATAAACAAAAAATGTCAATACAAATCAAACAAAGTTACTACCTCTATTAGCATCTGCCATCCATTTTGCATTGCGACTCTCTGATACTTCTCTGCCAATGAGAAATGTGAACACTCTAACCTTAAAAGAAAGTCAGAAACAACATCACTGCCAATGTTATATAACATCCAAGTCAAATCATATACTGATATAAACTTTACAGTACAATTCAAATATTCATTTTGTGTACTTGTGCCATACATACTGACAATTGACATCTGGCTATATATAGGCTGCAACAAAAAATAATGCAACTATTTCGTAAATGTACTGACATTTTTTTTTTAAAGAAGATATGAGATAACATCATATAATAAAAAGAAAATGGACCACAAAGGAATAATGAATCATGTTGGTTGCTTTTACTCATTCTGAACGTAACTGTAGAACTTTTATCCATACTATACAGCAAAATTAAGAAGGCCTCATGGTATATACCTTTTTAAGGAATTTCATGCATATATTACGGTATCAGAAGCATATTTGCTTAACATTCACATTTAACAAATTCTGTTTAACTTTGTTGCCGTTATACTGCAGTTGACTATATACGATTATTACCGATTTATTACTTGGCCAATTGTATTCCTGAAAAACTTTTTCATAACTTTCAGGAGCTCCATCAGTGATTAACATTAAAGCTTTGTTACAAAGTTTACGATTTTCCATTTGTTTTGATTGTTTTGATTGCTTTGACTGCTCAGAATTATTTGATAAATTTGACTCCACCTGCAAAAAATAAAACAAGATTAGAATCATTCATTAAAAATAAAGAGTTAAGGTACTGAAGCGTACCAGTTACGGAGATTGATAAATTAATCAGTAAACAGAGTTTTGTCATCCTCATGTGTTTAATCTGTGATTTTACAAGTTTTAAACATCTACCTATGAATGAACAGTTTAATGATTTAAAAACTTTGTATTACTTTTAGGCTTTTAAATAGCATCGACAAAGGAAAGATCACAGTATTGTTAGTCTAAAATAAAAAGTATGAAATTTCTATGTTAAATTCATTTTTCTCATAGCATTTGAAATTTTTCCTGAAGTACAAGTACAACAACATTGGTATATAGTAAACCAACTTATTTTCAGGGAAACTCTCTTTCACTGCAAAGTTCGTTTTATTTTTCCCAATTTTTAACTTTGTTGTAGTATTTGACCAGCAACTAACTTATTTTTAGTGAAACTCTCTTTCACTGCAAACTTTGTTTTATTTTCCCCTATTTCTAACTTTGTAGTATTTGGCCAGAGATCAAATGACAAGGGTGTTAACAAGCCCCCGTACCACATTCTCAATGAACAAAACCTGGCATGTAAATTAATTAAAAAATAAACTGCTTGACGAGCCCAGCTGGATATGACCGCATACATGTGATTCTTCCGGCGGAGTCAAAATCTCCTGCTTTTCAGACCCTCTTCCGTCCCTCCCGTTAAAATTTGAAATCTTCCGCTTTTGAAAATGTCAACCACGAAAAATTTGCAGCAGACATTTTGTTTACAAAATTGATACTGACAGAGAAAAGTCCGAGAAACTCAAAATTGATATCGGAAAAGTCTGAGAAAACGTAAGTCACCATTTCCTGTTATTGTTTTTGTGTCAAAAGGTAAATAGGTAATTAGCCTCGAGTAATCAATGAAGGTGTTTAGGATTAGACTGTATATACAACAATAAAAGATTATTGGCAATTACCTGGTGACCAACTAGCAAGTTTAAGACACACGCCTGGATGATTAAAAGTGAAATACTGACAATGGATATAAAGTTTATAAACAACTAAACAACAACTTTAAATTGATGCTGTTGAAAGCATTGAACAGTTATATTACTGAACCTCAAAGACAAATGTCTTAATGAACTCAAATATGATATTTATGGTTTGTTTTCTATCCAAGCCAATGGAATACCTATATAAGTATGTTTGTCTTGGACAATTCTAAATTTTATAATTTGACAAAATGCAAACTGTATGTTATCACCAGAGACATATAATGTATTATATGTCTCTGTTATCACTAAATACCCCAGCAGCAAATTTAAAAGACCAAGTTTCTGGCTAAATTCACTCTGCCTGGAGATCTGATTTCAAATGGTGCAAGTCCAGAGCCAAGGGTCAAGACAATGCTTACTACACTTCTTGCAAAGCTGACTATGGTGACCCTAATGACTTGACCAAACATATGGAGACAGCTACCCACCAGAAAGCCCACAACTCTATCAATTCAGCACCACTGTTCAGTAGCGCTACCAAAGTTGACAATGTAGCTTAAGCAGAGATACTTTTTACCAACTATATATGATGGCTGATCACTTTATCTTGAACTATATACATTGTACATGTATACAATAAATAAATATTTGAAAACCCTTATCTTCTATTTCTATCAAGTAAAATGGCTATGCAGGTGCTCAAAGGTATAGAACCGTTAACAAAAAGTAAAATATGCAGTTTAAACACCAAAAACCATTTGGTACGTCGATAAAATGTCGATAAAAATCTCTAGTTATGAGACCCAAACTCCAGCTGAAAATTTCCAAATCTCCAGTTGTGGCTTGACAACTCTGTCACATGTCTGCGACGCAGAGGTCCAACCTTGTACAGTCAGGGCAAAATGGACACAATATTCAAGCAGGTCTGAATTTGGATTGTAATTAAATGTTTGACACATTATAGGTTTCTGACACAGAATAAATGTAGTCAAAGAACTTGAAATTGGTTGCATGATTTGAATTTATATTCAATTGAAGATTTTTGCTGTTGTGCAATACACCGTGCTGTTGCCCAATACTTAGTAAATCTGTTTTCAGACTATATACAAAGAATTAGCAAAATAAATTGTGACCCCAATTTTTTTCTTTGGAAAATTGACTATTTCTTAAATGTTGAGGAAAAAAATTTACCCCCAAATAAAATAATATTTGAAGAGAATTTTCTTTTGAGGAAAAAATTGACCCCCAAAAAAAAATGTGGTACAAATTAAGAGACATCCATACACTTAAACACAAGTTATTGTCTGAAAACTAGAAAATGCTTGTTTTAGACCCTTTTGGCCCCTAATTCCTAAACGGTTTGGGCAATTACCCCAATAAATCCCAACCTTCCATTTGTGGTATTGAACCTTTTGGTAACATTTCATAGAGATCCATACACTTAAACTAAAGTTATTGTCCGGAAACCAAATGTCAATTAAAATTAGAAAGATCATATCATAGGGAAAGTGTGTACTAAGTTTCAAGATGATTGGACTTCAACTTCATCAAAAACTACCTTGACCAAAAACCTTAACCTGAAGCGGGACAGATGGACGAACGAAAGGACGCACAGAGAGAAAAACATAATGCCTCTAGGTGGGGCATAAATAAGTTGCTTTACAGCAATTTGATTGAGCACTTTAGAAAATAATAAATAGTACAATAAACTTGATGAGTGAGGATTCAAAACCAATTATATGCTTCTAATTTAGCTCACACCATACAATACCTCCTCAAACAATTCAAATGCTTCTATTAAAGCTTTAGTAAAGTTAGCTTTCTGTCTAGGTTTAATATTTTTGACTTTCTCTAACATTCTTCTTTTGTTTGGCTCACTGGCATGTATTAGTGTTCTGTTAGAACAGCCTTCATCTACATAAGATGGCTCATCTGTAAACTGAAATTATAAACAACATCAAGATCTTTTAAAGAATCATTGAGAAATGATATGATACAGTTAAGAGAACCTTTAACTTCTATATGACAGACAGAAACTTCAAAACATAAGGCATCTACCCGGTATATATAAGGTATGAAGCAAACAGGCCTTCTACCCTCTGAAATATAAACCTTTATCCAAATAGTTTATACCACCAGACTAGAATCCCTCTGTCTATCATTCTGTGACTTTAGCAGGTTGAAAAAAAAAATTTATACCTATGTGTCTCTATGTCGTTTTTATGAATGTAATCATTTTCTACAAAGAAAATAAAAAAATCGTAAGGGGTTCCGCGGAACCCTGTGTCTAACCTGCGATTGCTGCTGACAGTGTAAAAGTGTAATGTTGAATCAAAAAGAGTGAGTCCATTTATCAGTAAAATACAGAATTTAAATAAAAATTCAACCTTTTTCTTTAGATGCTATTTCTTGGTCTTGAAGATCAGCTTCTGTCCAAGTTTCATAACAATCCATGAAGGTTTACAAATTTATCATGTCTAAATAAACTGTTATCACAGAGATAAGTCTTGCCTTTTTGTAATTTTGATATTGCAAAAGTTGAAATTAAAATAGCAATACTTTAACATGTAAGTTATGCAAATATTCAAAGTCGATGAACCATGACTGAAGGTACATGGCTAAACAATCTCCATGGAATGAGATGTGCCAATGCTAATACAACTGCATACCAAATACCATTGACTTATGATAAGTCGTTCCCTTTAAACAAACCTAAACACAAACATTAACTTGTAAACTATGTAAAAGTTTCAAAGTCAATGAACCATGATCAGGGTGGGGCTATATAATCTCCATGGAACGATACTTGCAAATGCCAATAAATTTGCATACCAAATATCATTGACTTAACATTACCGGTTCATCTTAAACTGATCTAATCACAAACTAATACTGTATTTTAGTCATTAACAAGCTTCTGTCCAAATTTCATAAAATTCAGTGAAGGTTTGACAAAATTATTGATGACTGAAAAACTTTGACCTCAGACTGAATCTGAATGTTAACTGTAAAAAAACTAAGTCCAGTAAAATACGGAAAAATGAAAATAAATATTTCCAAAATTTTTCTCTGGATACTGTATTTTGGTCATAAATAAGCTTCTGTCCAAATTTCCTAAAATTCCATGGAGGTTTAACAAAGTTATTGATGTCTAAAACAATAAACACAGACTGAACCTAAACGTTGATGCCACAGCCGCCGACATAATCTAAGATCGCTATGTCTCGCTTTCGCGACATAAATGTCACAGGCTTGACAAAAACAATATACCAGGCTTGCTCACTGCAAATTATGTTTACTTGGCTGATCTATTGATTCTATTGTAATTTTCTAAGGTAATGTACTACTATAAAAAGTCTCAATTATGCTTGATATCAAAGTTCTACAGGTGTTTACAGGAATGAGAGCAAGAAAATCTGGAAGTTAGTATATATAATTAATCATTTATTAATATTTACAGTGAAGTGGAAGCCAATGTGACAAATACCTATGATTTAAATTTTAGATGTTAATGACAAAATTTTTTTCCCATTTCTTCGATCTTTTCTTCTTTCTTTATAAAATTTCCTTTCTTTTTTTAATAACTAGAAATTATACTTTATAAGTATAGCTTTTTCTAACCAGTTTTAGTTTTAAATTACAGCAGTGAAGATGCAGGCTGACCAAACAGTTTAATTGTAACAGTAATTTAGGAAAATTCAGGAAAATTTAGAGCATGTTATGTTGCATAGATGTTGAATATACTGCATAGTTTTTACAGTTTGAGTACAGTGTGCAATCTAGCTCTTTTTTAAAATTTTGCCATTAAATAAAATCTAATAATACCAGCATTCGTTACCATTAAGTTTAGTCTATTGTGTTAACAACTGTAGAACACATAGCTAGATCTTTCAGTTATAAATGGATTTGTATCATTCATTATTTGTAAATGAAAGTCATTTTCTTAGAGGTAGTTAATAAACCTTTTCGTATTTAGTTTCATAGCAAGCCAATAAAGTATGTAATAAAATTGCTATACTTTGCAATAAAAGTTACTGCAAATTGCTATATTTTCCCATGGGCTGATGTCAATATTGGGCAAGGTTAAAGGTTGTTTGATAAGGTTTATAGTCAAATATTAAATGAAAAAGAGTTACTGTGGATTCTTTTATTTTCGTAGGTACTAATTTTTGTGGATTAAGGAAAATCTGTATTTTCATGGATATTTGATTTCGTGGTTTAGCCAAAGTCTGCATACAAGCCTTTATAAAATGTGTACTTCGTTTAAACTTTAAATTTGTGGTCACCAATACTTATAAAATCCACGAAAATTGGTATCGCACAAATAACAATGAATCCACAGTAGATAGTGCTTACTTGTATAATATTAAAATGATCTTCATCACTTAGTGTCTGTAATATTTTATCGACTGTGGAATGTGTAATCTTCATACGTAGACCTTTCATACTGCCACTGGAATCTATCAATACTATAATATTCTTTGGAGTAGTTGCTGCTTTTATATACCTAAAATGAAAATACAATCTAATTGTTTCATGAATTAGTCACAGTCTACATGTCAAAAAAGGTAGCCATACAGCTTTAAATCTACTGAATGCATGTAACTTCTGAACAAAAGTGTGTATATAAAAATAAGGAGATGTAGTATGATTGCAATTCAACTCTCCAACAGAGACCAAATGATGTAGAAGGTAACAACTATAGGTCACTGTAGTTGTAGCCTGCTTTGTAAAAGTAATGCATTGGAACAAAAGGAGTTTTCATTTTTATATTTTTTTCTATAAGAATTGGATTAAATAAAACAGAATATTCACCAGAAGAAAAGTGATATTCACCTCACTTAACGTCACATGCTTTTACATGTATAATTATGGTAAAATGTTTAATGTATAATTGGTCTTGGTAAATAATTATCATTAAATACATTTTCTTCGCTCTTGAAATATAGATAACATAATTATTGTCTTTTCTTTCGGTGAATATATGGTCTAATTGACTTGCAAAAAACTGATATTAATTTCAGCCTCAGTGAATATCAGTTTTTCAAAAGTCATACAAAGGACAAGTATTCTTCATCAAAAGACAGTAATTTTATATGATTACCTTGGTGTCAAGTTTGTCTTACATTTCCATTTCTAATGCAAAAGCCAATTACAAATGAGGGTTGTAGATAAAGTCGACAGTAAATATATCTCGTTACTAAAATGGAGTCAGGTGGCCAATGAAAAAAATCATAAAAACTTGATCAAGAAATGAACTCTGAAGGCTGAAAAGATTATTTATAGGTCAAGGCAATTACAGACAGATAGGAGGCCTCAGTGGTCAAGTGGTCTAAATAGATCATCTACAGTGATCACAGCCTGTCAACTCTTGAGATTGTGAGTTCCAATCCAGCTTGTGGTGAGGTGTGTTTGACTACAATATTATGCGACAAGGATTGCCAGTTTTCCTAAAGGTTGGTAGTTCTCTTTGTGTACGCATGCTTCCTTAACCCATAACAAACAGTCTGCCATAATACAGCCAAGGTTGGTGGTTCTCTCTGTGTACGCATGCTTCCTTAACCCATAACAAACAGTCTGCCATAATATAGCCAAGGTTGGTGGTTCTCTCTGTACGTGTGCTTGCTTCCTTAACCCATAACAAACAGTCTGCCATAATACAGCCAAGGTTGGTGGTTCTCTGTGTACGCATGCTTCCTTAACCCATAACAAACAGTCTGCCATAATATAGCCAAGGTTGGTGGTTCTCTCTGTTAACCCATAACAAACAGTCATGCTTCCTTAACCCATAACAAACAGTCTGCCATAATACAGCCAAGGTTGGTGGTTCTCTCTGTGTACGCATGCTTCCTTAACCCATAACAAACAGTCTGCCATAATATAGCCAAGGTTGGTGGTTCTCTCTGTGTACGCATGCTTCCTTAACCCATAACAAACAGTCTGCCATAATACAGCCAAGGTTGGTGGTTCTCTCTGTGTACGCATGCTTCCTTAACCCATAACAAACAGTCTGCCATAATATAGCCAAGGTTGGTGGTTCTCTGTGTACGCATGCTTCCTTAACCCATAACAAACAGTCTGCCATAATATAGCCAAGGTTGGTGGTTCTCTCTGTGTACGCATGCTTCCTTAACCCATAACAAACAGGCTGCTATAATACAGCCAAGGTTGGTGGTTCTCTCTGTGTACGCATGCTTCCTTAACCCATAACAAACAGGCTGCTATAATACAGCCAAGGTTGGTGGTTCTCTCTGTGTACGCATGCTTCCTTAACCCATAACAAACAGTCTACCATAATACAGCCAAGGGTGGTGGAAGTGGCGTTAAACATTATATATACAGACTATAATACATCTAAGTACAAAGTTTTAGATATTAAGATTAATAAGTTAAAAAATAGATAAAAGCACTTTCACAGGATAAGCATACAAGTCTAACCTGAAGTGACATATACAAGCAAGACAAGGATATGTTGGAAATATAGTCTGTTAAAATATAATCATCAAATAGATTTCGCAACTACTTTGTACTTCAAATTAAACAACAAACACATTAAATCTATAAAAAATGTGGATTGATCATCAAACTTTGCTTTTTTTGAGACACAATTTCTTATTCATTATTTTAAAATTTAGATCCAAGATATTAAAAAAAAATATAAAACCTAGTTTATTCCTTGCTCAGGCAGAACATGTTAATCATTTAGCAGTGAGCTCAATGGATGTTTAAATTTCAACAAGTTAAATCATGTCACAGTTTTAAAGGAAATATAGTATCTTCCATAACAACTTACTTGTTTTCTAACCTCCTGTTCAATGGAAAATGTATTTTGACCTCTGGATGTTGTTTTCACATTTTGTTTTTGCTTTTAGGTTGCTCTTCAATTGACATATACCTAACATTTCCTTTTATTCCCATTTATTTAACCTAATAGACTGTTTGTTGGTGTGGTTCATAAGAGTTTTTCATTTCTTGTTTTTATATAGATTAGACTGTTGGTTTTCCTGTTGACACTAGTCTTTTTGGGGCCCTTTATAGCTTGCTGTTCGGTGTTAGGCCGTACTATGACCTATAATTGTTTACTTTTTACACATTGCGACTTGGATGGATAGTTGTCTCATTGGCACTCAAACCACATCTTCTTATTTATATATACAATAGCTTACCAACTTCTCATTCTACAATCAAAAGTATCGATTCTCCCATCTGTATTATTTTTTGGCCATTTTATTCCTGTAATAAACAGAACATTAATCAAAGGGGTTGCCTATTATTCTTAACTATCTTCCTGAATATTAAATGTACATCTTTTTTAAAACTGTTTTCCTTCAAAAAAGAGTGAATTGAGATTGTAAGTTAAGTTAGTTAGAACTATAGCCCTCTTGCAGAACTGAAACCAGATTTTGTCTTCAGTTTCTTTATCACTATTTTTTTGTGCATTTAAAAATCTGTGTTGATTAAGTCAATCTGGTTGTAAATAAGTGCTTCATAGACACAGTAATTCCAACTATAAACTCTCATAAAAAAACCTACATGGTAAAATTAAAACTAAACACTGAAAAATGATATTATGTTTAAACTTTGAAAATATCTATCAACAGCAAGTTCTACAGGTGTGAAATACTCATAAATTCGGTTATAATGGGTCTTTCTTTTTCTGATCTGACAATTTTGAAAACTTACAGGCTTATAATCTCTAAAAAATTCCCATTTAAATTAAAGTTTTGATGAAACTTCACGAAACCTGTTAAAAGTGTTGTTTTTGACAAAAATTCTAACACAGGAGGACTCTACAGGATCTGGTTGGAGACATTCATCCAATGTTCTGCCACAAGGGTACAGAAAAAATTCAGAATAAAGATCAGTTCTGTACAAAAAGTACTTACCTCAATTGCACCAAAGGACAAAAACACAACAGCTAGAGAACCAACACGAGCCAAAACTGTATCGAAGAATACTTGCAAGTACATGTACTGAAAACTTTATCTGGAGGTATAGAAATAATCCATTCTAATACCCTAATATTAGTACAAACGTTAAAATTCATTGACACCCTTAAAAAAAGAAACAATAATAAATACAAACCTGGATAAATTCTGAAGAAACCATCTGAACTACAAAAGTACTGCCATTTTGAGGATTGGTCAGTTTTGTGATTTTTCTGGAATTGGCCATCTAAGGTCTGTGTCCAGTTAACTCCATTCTGAATCTCTGGAGCTTAAATAACAAATGTGATCATCATAATTTCAATTAAAAAATGTTTGTAGTCTTTGTTGTTTAATTGGTATACAGTCATTTAATCAGTATGTCAGTCTAGTATACAGTAGTGTATTTAGTGTGTAAGTTTTGTATAAGGAGCAGTGTTTTCATTATGTCAGTCTAGTATACAAAAGTGTATTTAGTGTGTAAGTTTTGTATAAGGAGCAGTGTTTTCATTATGTCAGTCTAGTATACAAAAGTGTATTTAGTGTGTAAGTTTTGTATAAGGAGCAGTGTTTTCATTATGTCAGTCTAGTATATAAAAGTGTATTTAGTGTGTAAGTTTTGTATAAGGAGCAGTGTTTTCATTATGTCAGTCTAGTATACAAAAGTGTATTTAGTGTGTAAGTTTTGTATAAGGAGCAATGTTTTCATTATGTCAGTCTAGTATACAAAAGTGTATTAAGTGTGTAAGTTTTGTATAAGGAGCAGTGTTTTCATTATGTCAGTCTAGTATACAAAAGTGTATTTAGTGTGTAAGTTTTGTATAAGGAGCAGTGTTTTCATTATGTCAGTCTAGTATACAAAAGTGTATTTAGTGTGTAAGTTTTGTATGAGGAGCAGTGTTTTCATTATGTCAGTCTAGTATACAAAAGTGTATTTAGTGTGTAAGTTTTGTATGAGGAGCAGTGTTTTCATTATGTCAGTCTAGTATATTGCAGTGTATGCATTGTCAGTATAGTATACAGTAGTGTGTTCACTGTCAATATAGTATACAGTAGAGTGTTCACTGTCAGTCTAGCACACAGATGTGTGTTCACTGTCAGTCTAGTATACAGTTGTGTGTTCATTATGACACTCTAGGATACTGCAGTGTATTCATTGATTCATTGTCAGTTAAGTATACTGTATTGTATTCAAAATGTAGTCTAGGTAACAGTAGTGCATTTATTATATAGTCTATTTAGTGTGTCATTGTCTATTTAAAATGTCAGTCTTTAACAGTGACTGCTGTAACCCTATTTTGACATTTTAGTATATATGCAGTGTTTGTTTTGTTCACGCATCGTTGTCAATATAATGGAATTTGATCAGTCTGTATACAAGTGAGAGGTTTGGCAGCCTAAAATACAGTTCAATCCACCATTTTATCAGTGTATTAAATGCCTGTACCAAGTCAGGAATATGACAGTTATTATCCATTCGTTTGATGTTATTTGAACTTATTTTGCCATTTGATTGAGGATTTCCTTTAATTTTCCTCAGTTCAGTATTTTTGTGATTTTACTTTTTATATAGTGTATTAAGTGTGTCAGTCTATCATATAGTGTGTTAGTCTATTATATAGTGTAATAAGTGTGTCAGTCTATAATATAGTGTATTCAGTGTGTCAGTCTATTTTATAGTGTATTAAGTGTGTCAGTCTATAATATAGTGTATTCAGTGTCAGTGAAGTATACATACATGTATTCAGTTATACGTCAGTTTTGTTTATAGCAGTGTATTTCAGATCAAATTATTGTTATTGTGATGTAATATTTACTGCTGGTTGAAAATCATCCATCTCTCAATCTTTTCCTTGATATTTATCCTTGTATCATATTTTATAAGTCATTTTAATACTTGTAGGTCTTTGTTGATTTCAGGTTTACTCGATCATCTAGATTCCCACTTTCATCCTTATTCTTTTAACGCAATCATTTCAGCTGTTATGTATTTGTTGATATACAGTAATTATGTTTTCACAAAAGATGTTTGTAAAAAAAAAATATAATCATATTTTTACAAAACCAATAAGGAGGGCAAAACATTTCTTACATCGAAGGTTCATTTGTATATACATTAAATTCTATTTTCTTTTAAACAAGGTATAATTGTGAGGTCCTTCAGTATTTACCTGATTAAGTATTTAATCTGACCTTGACAATTTTGACACAGACTTATCAGTCCCCTTCTGTCTGCATTTAAAATTTATGTTTGTCATGAAACCACAGAAAATCAATCCTATTAAATGATATTAGATTTTCCTTAGAGGTGGTAAAAATGTCAGCTTTTTATGAAGGTGTCTAAGCTTAAATAACATCAATAAGATATATCATAAGTATAAGTATTTTTTATTGTGGGTTTTAATTTTACAAAATATGGTATATGGTATAGATGTGTAAATATAAAAATGGTTAACCCCTTGTCCGTTTGTGTCTGTACAATGTTAGGCTGTCTGGAGCCTAGTTGATCGTGTTGTTTTCTTTATTTGAACATCTTTTTTTCTGAGGAGTGTGGTATGTAGTACCTCAAACATACAAATAGTTGGAAGTATTTTGACTGTCGTTAAATGAACATGTAACTAGTGTGAAATGTAACACATACAATGTAACCTACCTTTATCAAATACATTAGTTGGCACATGGATAGTACTAAGATTATAATTGATCATTTCATCGTTATACTTCTTGTCTTGTACTAAATGAATGTATTTATAAGTTTTCATTGCATTCTCTACTGTCTCATTCATTGCCTGCAGGTCATCGTCACTGAGGAGTTTCTTGTTATTGAGGTAGTCAAGCTGAAATTTGTGAGAAAATATTATTCAGAGATCATTAAAATATTGTACAATTAAGATGAAGATAATGAGAGGATCTGAGAATTTATGCATCAATGAACAACCAAAATTATAATTAAACCACAAAAAGCATTTGGTTACATAAAAGACTCTACTGGCCATTGCATTATGTTAGAGTAAAAAAATATGAGCTAATTTAATATTGTTAAGGGCTATGATAACTAAAAATAGTGTAAAATGAAACAAAACAGAACTGCAGGCTCCAAATAGTCTGAACTGCTTCATGGCTCTTATGCATAACTCCAAACTTTTGTTTTTATTGTTAACAATGTACAACCATTTATTAATGTTTCCTGGCTGAACATCAGAATCAAGAATGTCTAGGATGGCATTGTTTTTCTTCCAATTGTAAACAAATGAAGTTTGTTAAAAATGCATAAACTGTCAAATTCATGTTCATTGATTCGACTCAAAATCTCATATTATATTTATAACATACTAAAACGTCTATCCAAAAAACAAATAGTCCTAAAGAAACAAATAACGCATGGACTTGTTATAATGTATTAACATTTCATTTGTATTCTAGAATAGATGCCATTTATATAAACATCAAGATGACTTTCTAAGAATTCTGTAGGTCATATGACCTTATGTAAACATAACTATAAATATAAATATAAATACACAGGCAATCGTATAAGAACCATTTTTCTAGGTCTGTTTGATTTCATGTCATTGATTAAAAAAAACCATGTAAATCATCATTTTACCTGTATTTGAATGGTTTTTTCGTTTTTTTTTTGTGAGCAGAATCAGTCAATGAAGGGGATCTTCACAGTGGCTGCCTTGTTTCAATTTTCAATGTTGACATTCTTTTCTTTTTAATAAATAAACATGCTTAGTCCATGCATGGCCCATCCCGGTTAAAGTTGAATTGAAATTCACATGAATACAGATTCAAAATGAGTTGATTACTGACCTTCAAGCCAATAATACATCATTGATGTTTTTGAGCTTATTTTGAGAAAATTGAACCAAAACTGACAGCAAATAGCCAAATATTATATCATAATTCTGCTTTTATAAATGTTTGATGAAAAAAAAAACAAAATCATATTTAGATATTTTGCCAACTTCGTAGCTAATACCCCTTAAAAGACATTTCCAAGTTTGATTAAATTTGAAAAAAGTGGTTTCAGAGAGATGTAAATGTAAAAAGTTCAAGGATGACAGATGCCAAGTGATGGCAATAGCTCACATGGAAAATGATGGTCATAAATCATTCAAATCAATTTTCTTCTATTTTGTATATCATTAGAAATGAACTTCACTTCTACAGCTTTATATATTTACTTCTAGAACTCACATCAATTGTTTCTTCATAATGACTTTTGATGTTTTCATTTTCAGCAACTTCAACCAATTTCTGTAAAAAGTCATATTAATTGAAATTACAGTTTAAGGAACTAGACTAAGGAAGAATGTATAATGGAGAGTCCTATTGTCCATAAAATCAATACAAAAAGTACTTCAAATTGGTGCATAAACATGTGATAAAGTGAAAAAGATCGAATTTTCTCAAGCTTTTTTTTTATAAATATTTTCTGATGTTGATACATTAGTCCAAATAATTATGACGTCTTGAAAGGCTATTATATTTTTTTTCTTTGACGCCTTACATCGACGTCATAACGCCGAACTCATATATGCGGTTGGACTTTGAGAGGGAATTTACTGCTTTATTAAATCGTTTAGCTGATTTCTCCTTAAGATGCTTCACTTTTGGAGTATAAAATATATTTTTGAACCAAACTCGGTAAAATTTGACGGACCTGAATTTCCGGATAATATAAAACAAAGGTTCCGTAAATTTGGGTCTGTCAAATTTTACCGAGTTTGGTGCAAAAATTTATTTTATACTCTCCTAAAAAGAGATCAGATAAACGTTTAAAAAAAAGCAGTAGACAATTGTATGCCTCGGATGGAATTGTAATTGATTTTATTATTACTTTAGGGATTTATTGGAAATATTTTGCACAAACAAACACATAAAAGGTAAGACTTTTTATATATGCAAAAATTTTAAGCCTCCAATGAAAATTTTATGGCTAAATTGGGTCTCAAAGTTGAGAGCAAAATTCCCTCTCAAAATCCAACCAAAAAAGATGGCTTCAGCGTTATGACGTCGCTGTAAGGCGTCAAAGCAAAAAATAAAATAGCCTTTCAAGACGTCATAATTATTTGGACTAGTTGATACATGTGCTATGTGTTTCCAGTTCTTAAAATCATTGGAAATTTGCCTATTTTATTTGAGTTGGTAAAAAACTTAATATTTAAAAATTATAAAATCATCAATAAAATATCGACTTTATTTTTTTAAACATAAAAATCTATTTCCTATCTAGTTTTTGTTTTCACTATAATTCACTTTGAGGATGACACTGTTGACACTTTATACAAAACCTGACAAAATATCAACTTGTGCTTGTTTGATGGGGATTGACATATCTATGAAAACAAGGGATATGGTGTATTAATTCATGACACAAAATCACTACATACACTTGTTAAAACCTTGACTGTTACAACTCAGAAACCTCTTCAATGGTTTCTTGTCATATCTTAATGTTGTTTTGTTATTCTATTGTTGATTTCTGATCTTTGATAGCTTCTGTTTTTTAAGACTTAGGAGGATTTAACGGTTGAAGTCAATATGTTGCTTTCAAGATTCAGGATGATTTGTTTTATTTGAGTTGTTGGGTTACTAACTCACTGATATTTAATGTTACTAACTCACTGACTGATATTTAATGTTACTAACTCACTGATATTTAATGTTACTAACTCACTGATATTTAATTCATATCTTTTTCTTTCATATATAATTGAATAGTTTTTAGCTTTATTGTTTTAAGTCAGTGGTTCTCTGGGCAAATAAGCACCCATGACTGGCAATTTGAAATTCAGATTAGAAACCTGCTGAATCCCACTGAACTTCATGAACATTGTAATAGACATTTACAACACATGAAAAAAAAAATGAAGGACACAGTTTGGTCACATTGGATGAGTTGGTGCCAAATTTGAGACTGATGGAATGAGTTTTTCAATGGCCAAGGATCACCAGATGAAGCAAGGAATTACTATTAGTATCTTAAAAAAAATCTTATCAAGATAGCTATACAGAGTACTGACCCTGAAAATAAGGTCACTGGTTTGATTGATTGATTGTTGCTTTCTTAATCTCCAGTATAAAATATTTCATGCATATTCAGGACGAGATCAAATCAACAATTAATAGAATAGGTATATTCTGCAAGGTAGTATGATAGGGATGAAGGGTCTGAAATTTGGTCTGCCACTGGAAAATAAGGGTTTGTTGGATAGGGGTGGAAATTTTGCCATGTAACATGCCACTGACCAACTGTTCAGAAAATATGCAGAGATTGTGACACTCTCCATACATGAGGCATTGGATGAAACATCCAAATTCTGACAGGATGTAGCTGTATACAGCCAAAAGGACACTCCACTTTGCAGTTTGGCAAGGGTTTTACTGCCAGACAGGGACATATCATAGTCAACCCTTAAGATGTAAGGTTGAGGACATGAAATATATGCCATAAAGACACTTTAGACCTTCAGCCAGAAATACAATTTAGACCTTAAGGCATCTGTAAAAAAGATACTGATTATCTTGTCTATCTTGTGAAATATAAAGCTTACTACAAATAGTTTAGGTCATTATTTATTCATGACATGAAGACAGCAGGATTTTGTTTGAATTTTAGGATTTATATATACCAACCTCAACTGCTTTAATCTTTTCTTTAACATTTTACCAATATCATTAGCTATCTCATTTACTAGGGATCTACCATCCAGCTTGATGAAATGTTGAAAATATTTATCATATTTCTGAAAAAAAAAAAATTGAAAAAATGAAAACTGACCAACTCTTTACAGCTTCAGTCAACAATGAAAATGAGGTCAATTCCATTAGGTATCTATAAATAAAATTATATTTGTTTATACATGTATAATATTTCATGAAAAAAAATCATGCTATACAAGATAATACATTATAAACAAATGGGATTCACAAACAAGTAACATTGCTTATCTTTATTATCTATTCGACATTGTAATGCTCTTGTCACCATTGCCATGTCCAAATAGTGTTTTTATGTCTTGCCTAAAACAGGAAATATAAAAAGACGAACAATAAGTCTACATAGGTTAAACATTGATGATTACTGCATAACATGGAATAAATGAAAGAAAAGCATGTTAATGTCTCAAAATTCTCAGAAACTCAAGAATCTCAAAGTTTATATAGATCACTATATTCCAATTTCATTCACTTGACTATAACCACTTAAATACTTTAAAAAATAACGGTTTCAATTCTTAGATCTGAACTAAAAGCAAAAATAACAACCTATTCCAGACCTATACTTAATACTAGATTCTGTAAAACTATCTTGGGTTAATGATCCTAATCCAATTTACAAGGAAGTTAGATAAAATCAACCATGTTCCCATCTTTAGCCCATACTAGTTCTCTTACTCTGATTACAGTAATTTACTAAGTAAGATATTTCCTAATACTGTAGTAATGGATGTCAAAGCCAGATTAATTTACCAAATAAATTATATTACCGATTATTTCCAAACATAGTAATGCAATCACAGGACTACTACCGATAATATTTTTCGATTATACAAGTAAAGAGATTTTAAACAATGCATTCTGTATATACATTACCATCAATTTTTATAATCTGTGTCGAGAAATTAATTTCCCTTTGTCAATCAACTGTCCCATGTTTACAAGATTATCAAATAAACAGTACATCCACAACCTAACAATCTTTCCTTTACACATTGAAACCTATGAATCTAGGTAGAGCTCAAACAGTAGAAGCTGTCATATTTGATAACTTGTCATGATGTTTCAGAACAGCCTAAGATTTCAGTAATTGTATATCTTTTCAAATTGACAAGGTTTAAGATAATGCTGACGTGACTTATCACAGATGTTAACAGAACATGGTTAAAAAAACTGTCAATATTTCATCTTTCATGCCCTCTTTCAAATCTAGGTCCAATTGTGACAGAATGGCTAAAACCCTAATTCTGATCTAACTTCAATTATTTGGCTCATATTACATTCAGTGTGTTTTCTCTGAATGCTGCGGATTAATGTGGTATTTTTATATCAAGACAAATTTAGTATTTTAAAATACACAGTATATTGAAATGCAATGTATCCTTGTGATTGCATAACCTCTTAGCAACAGCATATTAAGTTACCTAATATAAGGTCATAAATATGAGAATGAGTTTATTCTTAGCAAAGTTTGTAAACTATTAACCAATGAGAGGATTGGGTTTCCCAGTTGCTGCTGTTGAGTCATCTAGTTCCCTTATTGTTTAGCGAGATTTAGGAAGGGAACTAATCACAGCAGGGCGCTCACTTCAAAATATCAAATCAGATGGTTAATTAATCTATCATCATTCCTTTTTTTCATTTAATGCATGTCTTAAATAGGCATTCATGTGAGCCATTGTTGAATGCCTATAATGGTTTACTTTTATAAATTTTGACTTGGATGGAGAGTTGTCATTGGCACTCATACCATCTTCTTATATCTATTCAAGATAATAATGTTGCAGAAGAAGGTGCATTTTATTTTGACAGTTCAATCCTCACCCACCCCTTTTTTTTAATTTTATGGGAATATGAATTGTTATATAATATTATTTTGTGTATATATATATGTTTGTAGAGTAAGTTTGTCTTGCAAGAACACACAGTTTTGTAAACATAATATGTTTGTTTTTTATAATAGAGAGGCAAAAGATACCAAAGGGGCATTCAAACTCATAAGTTGAAAATAAACTGACAATGCCAAGTCTTTTTTTCTGAATGCTGCGGATTAATGTTTTATATTCTACATTTCACCTGCATCCAACATCCAGCATCCTTAAACAGTAAAACAGAAAAGATTTTCAGGGATTGGGGGTCTTTCTTTGGTGGTCAGATTTATCTTAAATACCACTTAAAATGGTAAAAATTATACTGGTTTAGTGAACTTTAGTCCCTGAAACCTCCAAACTATATTCTCGACATTCAACAAACATTAAAGCTTTTAAAAAAGTCAAATCCCATGCATCAACTTGATCTGAATGCTTATTGAATTTATCGACTTAAATTGAAGTATTATATATGTTGTTAAAGAAAAAGTTCATATAAAACCTTTAATCAAAGCATCAAATGTACATCTATCTAATAATCATTGAGATATTGATAAATTACCATTTAACTTTCAAACATAGGTTAGAAAGAGAACAAAAGAATATGCTAAAATCAATTTCTCTGTCAGATAAAAGTACAAGCCAACTGGAAATTTACTTTTGCCTCTACCTTGCCAATAGAGTCATTTTTCTTCTATATAATTAGACCTAAATAACATAAATAACACCTTTCAACATGTTCGAGATTAATTTCCTCTCCAATTTGATCCCAGCATATAAATGAGGAAAATCCACTAAAGCAATCGAATTAAAATCTTTAATCAAATAAATGCAGTTCTAGACATGACATCTTGTGAAGTCATTTTGAATTGTTGTCTTTCAATTGACAGAATTAAATTAAGAATGAACTTATTTTTTACATGAATATTAAACAGGACAAATATAACTGTATGATGCCTTGGCTCATTACTTCATGGTGCATCAAGTATATTTAAAAGATAGATTTGAAAAAAAAAAAAAAAAAAATCAAAAGAAAATCATTCAAATGTTTCAAGATATGAAAACTATAAATATAAGAGTGCATAAAATGAATGTTTTTTTAATATTCATTGACTTAATAATTAATAATGATTGAATTTTAATGAAAATTAACTTATTGCAGGTATCATATAAACTTATCGAGATAGAGGTCAGAGGAATCAGGATGGACATGAACAACTTATAATCATTCCATATATCTAATATATTGTAAGTTTGGTACATTTTGCCAGGATTTAAATATAGCAAATGATAGTGCCAAACCCTCTTTGCAATTTTTACACGTTATCTTGTTCCTGATTCTGATTTAGAGATTAAATTTACACATGGGGATATTTTTACAGTTTTTAATTATTTTAATTGATATAATAAAATCCATCACAAAAATTTCCAAGCTTACAATAATCGATCTTTTTCTTATAGTATACAAGAAACTTGACATTAATTGAACAATGAACCATAAAAATGAGGTCAAGGTCAGATGAATCTTGTCAGTCAGACATATCCACTTTACAATCATTCAATACACCAAATATAGTTTACTTATTACTTTTTATTTTAAGTATTTCAGAAATGAACATAAACAATAAAACTTATCATTGAACAATGAAAGTCAAGGTCAGGTGAATGTTTACCCTGCAATGATTCTATTGTATCCACAAGTTGGCTCACTAAGGATACCCAGCTTTAAGTATTTGATAAACAGGATGTTGAAGAGAATGAATGGGAAAACATATAAAAATAAGAAGATGTGGTATGATTACCAAAGAGAAAACTCTCCAACAGAGACCAAATGCTTATATGAATGTTCATACCAAATTTCAGGGCGCTCTGATTAGTAGTGCCTCAAGAAATGTGAAGAAAATTTGGTAAATGGTCATCATGTGTAATTGTAAGAGTATATAAAAGAGAGGCGAAAGATACCAAAGGGACAATAAAACTCACAACAATATATAAGTATTCAGTAAACAGAAAATTGATAAGCACAGAATATGAAAATGCACTACACAGAAGAGCATGCTTGCATAAAGCTTCATACAAATTTCATAAAGCTCCGATTTGTAGATACTAAGAATAATTAAATCATGGGACAGACAGACAGACAAACAGTAGAAAGACAGTATATCCACTTTTTATGGTAGTAGGGATATAAAATATTGGTCCTATCACTTATATCATCTGATAAACAGACCCAATCATGAAAACCTAACATGTCCAATGAACAATCATTTGTAGCAGCAAAATTGCTAGTGCAGGCAATTTCATGCAAATGAATATGTTTTGGTGTTTTGGTGTTTATGTTTCATGTTTGTTTCCACTCCTTCTTTTCTTATCCTCGTCTGTGTTCCTGGTGTTGCCTTGTCTCTTGATTTTACTAGTTTTTACTGTGACTCTGGTATGTTTATTTTTCTTTTCTTTCATAATTTTTTTTATGCAAAGGCTGTTTGTTTCTTGTTATTTTTTCATCCCAATGGTACTCTTCAAATTTGTTTTAAACATAATCTACAGCATTTTTCAGCTATATCACAGCGTCTTCCTGTCCTATTGTAGCAAATAATCTTTCTTGAGATTTGGAAACTATAGATTTCTAATAACTAGTTACATTATGTTCAGCTATATTTATGTCATATAACTGTACTGTTGGAGACATTAGGATTTTTTAAGAAAGCCACTTGTTTGAGGCAAGTCATTGGTCATTACAAGACTTTGACTTAAATTGTCATTAGTTAAAGAATTTTTATTAACGCTCAAATAAATATTAGGTAAAAAGTCAAACTGTTTAATTCTTTTCATAAACTGCTTTTTGGGTTGTTAAGGGACTTGGTTAAATAACTCCTAAAGTCTGTATAAGGGTGTTTATCACTTCCTTAATAAGAAAATGTTATGGTTGTCATCACGATTTGGTTGACCATTATTCAATGCTCCTATTGCCGTACCGCTAATCCGTTTTTCTTATACTGGATTTTACTTAAAAGCAGCTTTTAAGTTATCTTTGGACATTCCCACTTGTTTAAGGCAACTTTGAAATCATTGGTCAGATATGTACTGATAGGTCCACCATTTGCATAAAATCTGCCATAGATTGAAAACTAGAAATCCACCATAGATTAGAAAACTAAAAATTTGCCTTAGATTAGGATTCTTAAAAATATGCCATAGATTTGATTTTCATTCTCAAAAGTTTTCATCCACAGACTTTCATTCTCAAAAGTTTTCCACCACTAAAATAACCAAAAGACTTAAGAGTTAAACATACAAGGAAGTACTTACATGAGAACACAAGAATTATAGAAGGACAAGACATAGAAAATAATATGGAACCAAACATGAAAATATAATATCATTTATTTTGATTTTCTAAGGCTGGATTCAAATCAGGAAGTCATCCATCCACTGGGAAATTTTCTTTATTCAAATGCAGAACCACTATAACTGGAGGCATCTGTTAGTAAATCATTAGGCAAGACAATCATAGGTAATGACCCCAGTGTCTGCATCTGACAATCAATAGTCAGGACAACAAATGAAGCTTGAGACACGATCAGTGAGTAACCTTTGATTCTCTCTTTGGAGTTAAAACAAATGTCAACACCAGTGACAGCTGATAAGGACTATGTTATTTATTCTTTTATTCAAGAATGACAAGCTGTCCAATTGTTAAAAACATTTTTATGTGATTTTATATGTTGATACGATTCTGTATGACAAAAGTAGACTTAGTCTGTGCAATACTGAAACTCAACAAGAGTGCAAATATTGAAATGTCTCACCTGCTTTACTGTTCATGTTTGAATCTTATGTTGAAAGTCTTAAAGTAAAAGGTTATTCAACAAGTTTTACATAATGAACAGTATCAATGATCAATGTAAATGAGGTCAAGGTCAGACGATCCTACCAGACAGACATGCACACCATAGAATCATTTCATACACAAAAAATAATTGTACCTGAGAATCAGACCTTACAATGAAAACTAAACATTGACCAGTGAACAATGAAAATGAGGTCAAGGTCAGATGAACTCTGCCAGACAGACATGTACACCTTGCAATCTTTCCATTCACCAAATATAGTTAAACTATGGTTTACAGTATCTGAGAAACAGAATTAACCATAACAAAAATAATTTTAACCCATAAACCATGTTAATTAGGTCAAGGTCAGATGAAACCTGCCAGATAGACTTGTACCCCTTAAATCATTCCATACACCAAACAAAAATGACCTAATGCTACGAGTACAAAGATACATCCTTGACCACAAAAATTTAACCTTGACAACTGATCCATGAAATGGGTAGATGTCAGCTGAAGCCTGTCTGATGGACATGTACACCTTTCAAGGATTCCATATACCAAATAAAGTTATCCTATTACACATAATAAGTTAGAAATTCAAATGACAAATTAACTACTGGAAATTCAGAAATTATTGCGAGGTTTTTATTAATGCGAATAATGTGACTAGGTGAGTATCGCAATAATAAGAACTCACATTCTGAATTCGATATAATTATTACATTGTCTATCTAAATGCCGATTTTCCTGAAATTGCCATAATTAATCTCAGCTTTTTGTCCATTCCTTAAAATATTGCAATAATAAATGCAGGCAATAATTTCTGAATTTACAGTATACAGTTTATCTAAGCAGTTGCTAAACCATAAAAATGAGGTCAATGACATTGGACATATAACAGACAGAAACTTTGTAATATAACACATCTGTAAACAATGTTTTTAGCATAAAGGTCTGATATATAAAGCTTTAACAAATAGATTATACTACTGCCGCCAGATTGTAATCTCTATGTCTCGCATTATGTGACTTTCTAAGTGGGTGAGACAACACACACCAATAAAAACAATGAAAAAATTGATTGAAGGATTTTTTTAAGTCTGATAATACAAGAAATTATAGTTTCTTTGACTTTATATAAGGTAGTTTTTTTGCTTTAAGAATTTTTTAGAAAGAAATTTGAATTGTTTCATACTGGCAAAAAAAAAAAATATGCATTTTCAAATGTATTTTTTATGTTGCTACATAACAGTTCTGTATCATCTTAATAATTAATTCTAAATCCATTTTTGTCGAGGCCTTGGACTTTTGTTGAAAAAGCGAGACATAGCGATCCTACATTCCGTCGTCAGCAGCGGCGGCGTCCACAAATATTCACTCCGTGGTTAAAGTTTTTGAAATTTTAAAAACTTTCTTAAACTATCCTGGATTTCTACCAAACTTGGACAGAAGCTTGTTTATGATCATAAGATAGTATCCAGAAGTAAATTTTGTAAAAAAAAATTCCTGTTTTTTCCTATTTTACTTATAAATGGACTTAGTTTTTCTGCCAGGAAACATTACATTCACTCTGTGGTTAAAGTTTTAGAATTTTAATAACTTTCTCAAACTATCCTGGATTTCTACCAAATTTGGACAGAAGCTTGTTTATGATCATAAGATAGTATCCAGAAGTAAATTTAAAAAAAAAAATTCCTGGTTTTCTGTATTTTACTTATAAATGGACTTAGTTTTTCTGCCAGGAAACATTACATTCACTCTGTGGTTAAAGTTTTTAAATTTTTATAACTTTCTTAAACTATCCTGGATTTGTACCAAACATGGACAGAAGTTTGTTTATGATCATATTTTACTTATAAATGGACTTAGTTTTTCTTCCAGTTAACATTTCATACAGTCTGCAGTTAAATCTTTTAAAACATTTATTAGATTAATAAACTATCCTGGATTTTTACCAAACTTGGACAGAAGCTTCTTACAATAAAAAATTTGTATCGAGTGGAATATTTTTATTAAATTTTTTCCTCATCTCATTTTTGTTGAGCCTGCGATTAACAGCAAAAGTAGGCGAGACACTGGGTTCCGCAGAACCCTTACGAATTTTATTTATAATTTATCCCTATTCATATCATTATAGATTTTTTACATCTATGGATTATGTCAGAGAATTAAACAAGATTAAGCTATATGCTGTAAGTTTTCTGAAAAGGAGAAATACAATTTTTGTAATTTAAAAAGTTAATGACAACATAATCACATTTTCCCTGTGTATCAATTACCTTTTTTGAAATATTGGAAACTCATATTAAAGTAACAGCTAGTTCATACTAAATACATATATGAAGGTTATAGCCAATTAGCTGTCACACGGTTTTTGCATGTTATGCACACCTTTTCAATTGTAGACAAAAGCTAATTTCATCACACAGGGTGTACATGCATTCCATGTCTTTACACACATTACTCATTCTGATACGTTTTTGTAATGAAACAGATTTTGGGTGTTTAGTTATTTACTTTTGGTTCCAAACCCTCAGGTTTTTTTAATCAATTTGGAAAAACATATTTTACCAATTTTCATTCAAATCCACAAATGAGGTTTCTCAAATTTGTGTAATTTTTTAACCACAATTTTTTCCCCAATGATCACAAAAATAAAACAAATCTTCTTTGTATAGATATTTTAAGACTGTGCACAAAAAATTAATGAAATGGGTTCAGGCAATCTTGACATTTCATGCTGATGTTTGAACAGATGCATAGTCAGAGTGATTACTATAGGACACAGTGGACTATTTCAGTCTTAGATTTTTTATTAGTTGTTATTGGCTTTGAACTAGCTGTCAGTAACTCCCAGTACTCTCAGGTCTGTACTTTGTGTTTTTTTGTTTTTGTGAGGGATGTATAAATTCCCTGCTATGTCCAGTCTGTGCTTTTGTTAGATGTTTTTCTGCTTTGTATCGATCTGATGAGTGAAGCCCTTTTCAACTGGTTTTTATAGTTTGTTCTTATGTTGTGCTGTTAAACCACTACCCCAGGTTAGGGGAGGGTTGGTGCCTTCAAACATGTTTAACCCCGCCATATTCTGTATGTGCCTTGTTCCAAGTGGGGAGCATGTAGGTCAGTGGTTGTCATTGGTTCATGTCTGTCATATGTTTTTTTTTTTTCTTAAATTGTTTTGTTACAAATTAGGCTGTTAATCTTCTCAATTGAATTGTTTCATATTTTTCATGTTGGGTTCTTTCATAGCCAACTATACGGTATGGGTTTTTCTCATTGTTGAAGGCCATTTAGTTGCCTATAATTGCTTACATCCACTTCATCTGAATACCACATCTCCTTATTTCAATATAGATGGAAGGGCAATTAAAGGCTAGACACCAACAGAAAGTTGTACAAGACAATAATTGTTTTCAATAATGCCAGAAACTGGCAAAATCTGTTGTCTATCTCTTAAATTTGATGACTATAACCATGTTATGACCTACAGTGACATGAGGCCTTAGCTATCACAAGCAGCCAGGTTTTGATGACAGTCATTAATCATTTTCTTATAAATTCTGTATTTGTTTGTATAGGTAGTTGCTTCTTATAGTTACTGCAGCCATATTTGTCAACAGTAATTAAGGCATTTAACAATACACCATTAGGATGATCATGTCCAATTTTGGTCCAGATCTGCCCAGTAATTCAGGAAGAAAAAGAAAAAAAGTAATTACTTAAAAAACTATTAAAATGATTAAAATGACTTGATAATTGACAGAAAATAAAAAAGAAAAAGAAAAAAGAAAACAATTGATCTTGGATAATCAAGCACTGAGCTCTCACTCAAGTTATCACTTGAATAGCAATGTTAAGTCCAGAAATATTTCTTTCATACCACAACAACAACAAAAATAATACTTTATTTTAAGAGTGTTACACAGTCAGCTATATAACTAATCTTCCCTGAAGCCCTCATCATAGAAAAGCATTAAAAACATGTATATATGGCATACATTAGTATAAAAGTTAAGTATAATGATAATGTTCATTACAACTGATTTCAATAAATCATCTGTGATCTGTTATTTCATATGTGAAAGAATCTGTGATCTGTTATTTCATATGTGAAAGAATCTGTGATCTGTTATTTCATATGTGAAAGAATTAACATTTGTACTATTTCGTAACTTGTTCTGCAAGGATGGTCCAGAATACATCAAAGATTTATTAAACGATTCAATTTTTGTTTTTTTTATGAGGTTTCCATGAACAGCATTTCTCAAGGGTATGGATTTCTGTCTGAAACATAACGAAACTTGCTAGTAAGATATGATGGGACATCGTTTTTGATGCACTTAAATGTTATCACAAATTTGTGATATTTTATTCTCTGTTCAACTAGCTGTCATCCAGTTGAAGTGATTAAATAAGGACTAAGATGGAGCATAAGGATATGTTGAAATAAGGTAAACATAAACCCAAGTAATTTCTCTAATGTGTGTAAATATGGTTATGAATGCAAGATATAGGAATGATTGTTTATTCTATTTTTACTAATTATCAATTAGCTAATTTAAGCATAAATCCCAGCTGACAATCATTTATACCTGGTTTCAAGTGACAGAAAATGGGATGGAGATCTGAGTTCTAACAACTTGACATGCAAAATCATGCAACTGCATATCAAATTTTAATTATTAAAGAGACACATTCTTCATTATCTGTCCATTTTCAAATGTCAATTGCTATAAAATATCAGTCAATATGCTAAAATATTATCTAACCATTATCCTAACATATTCCCAAAGGGAAATAAGATCTACATGTATTTGTAAATGCATATCATTTTCAAATCATTTGACAGTATGGAGAAAAAAAAAATTGCCAACATATTGTAGTTGTCCACATCCCTAGTGTTTCAGTATTTGGTGGATAGATATCTCATTTGCAATCATATCACATGTCCTTATTTTTATATATACAACATAAGACCTTACGAAGAAGAGAATTTATAGAACACATACATAAAGATATCTTATAAAATGAAGAAAACATGAAATCACCAGTTTAATTTAGGTGTGAGGTATGCAATATCTATATTGTATGTCTCATCAAATTTTTTTTTAATGATTTTTCAAAATTTTTCTATTCATATGAATTGTTGTAGTCCTGGTTATTAAGTTGTAATGGTGGCCATCTCAGCCCATATTATCACACATCATTCGCTGAAACTCTTACTGTAAATAATAAATTTCGTTTAGTTAATCTAAATACAATCAGAACAGGAATTTTTAGTTTCTTTTTTAAAATTCTAATAGTGTAAGTTTGCATGAAAAAATAGTTACAGCATCAGGATGCAAAAGATCTAAATGCCACACTATCAACATTGTACTAGTGCTTTCATGTCATTATGATATTACAAGAATATATATTAATACTTTCAGTATTAGAAACAATCTTGGTAAGTAACTAGGATTAATCAAACTGCTGCAATGTTGAAGGAATATCAAATTTCTGACTTTTTTATGGGGGATTTCCCCAATGAAAGCAAGTGATCTAACACTTGGAATCTTCTATTACATAAACTAAATATCTCAAAACAGGCATTCAAGAGAGTTCAAAATATATTTTACCCATATATACACAAAAGATCAGTATGACACACAAAAACAACTGACATAAAAACAATAGACACAAAGCATCGATATAAGAATACTTGCAGTTACTGAAAACTAGTTCAAAGACAATTACAACAAAGAAATAAATCATGTTCTCCAACATGTTAGTCTTCCAATATCTTGGTGATAAGTTTAGTTTGTTACATTAATTTTGATAGTGCAATCTAAAACTGGTCTGAAGAAAAATAATCAGAGCTTATACAGCAAGCCATGATTATCTGTGTAACTTATATTTATACTTATCAAATGATGTGATAAAATCAGCCCTAATATGGATAAATCAGCCTTGTTGATAACAAAACAGCTCTCTGGCCTGTTTAATACAGAAAAAAAACTATGGATTATGAATACATGTACAATAAAAAAAAAAAAAATTTTGATATAACATACCTGTTCTAAGAACCTGTAAGAAGTAAAGCCATAAACCAACTGATTCATTTTATCTCCGAATACTTTAACAACAGCTTTCATTCTGAAAAGAAAAAAGAATCTATCATAATGATGTTATCAAACATTTCAGTGGTGACACTGCATTGAACTTGTAAAGCAAATAATGTCCTCCAAAAAAATATTACATATAAAATATTTTAAGTTTTAACAAAAGAAGATGATTCTGACTAAGTTTTCATGTATGATGGCTTTGCTTTTATCAATCCCCTAATGTTTCAAAAAAATTTAACAATTGGTTTCAAAGGATATTTTTGAAATTTGGCAGATGAGTATCAAAGATTGCATTTGGTTGGCATGTAATAATGATCTTCTATTTACATTCCTGCCACGTTTGGTTAAAATTGGCAAAGACATTCAGAGAGAAGATAAAAATCTGAAAGGTTTATTGACAATGGCAACAGAAGTCAAGTAATGGCAAAAGCTCACTTGGCTTTTGTTGACTGAACTTTAAACTTTGTACACTTTCAGTGGTCTAAAAATTCTAATTATCAAAACAATCAAAGCTGGAAGACTTCAATAATTTTGCTCTAAAACATTGAAACACGTTTTTCCCCCCAAGTTTTTCCAAGGAACAACAATAAAAATACCATGTTCATTGAGATGGGAGCCATCTCTGTGGGATGACATTATGACACACCCTCTTGTTGGTTAATATACATGTCAAGTATAAACTTTGAAATCATAACGGTTCTCAAGATATAGAGCGGACACGATCTTAACCATAGGACATGGGGTTGTCAACTGAAGCCAAAGTTTTTGACCTTGACCTTTGACCTAGGAAGTTGTACAAACATTATGACACACCCTCTGGTGTTGGTAAATATACATGTCAAGTATAATGTATGAAATTATAACGGTTCTCTAGGTATAGAGCGGACACAATTTCTTATGGACCTACCTGCCATTCCGCTGGGCCCTAATAAAGCAACCTTTTCCCTCTTTTTTTTTAAAATGAGTTGCGTTCACCGAATTCTGCTCAATTAAGTGATATGCAATCAATTCAATTCAATTAAGAAAGGCAAGAGATACCAAAGGGACAATCAAACTCACAAGTCGAAAAAAAAAAAATTGACATCGCCATGGCAAAAAAAAAAGAAAGACTAAAAGACCAAAAAACAAATAACAGTATACAAAACACAACTTGGAAAATTAAAGACTGAGCAACACGAACTCCATCAAAAACTAGAGGGTGATCTCAGGTGTTCTGCAAGGGTAAGTAGATCCTGGTCCTTTCAATGTATGAAACTCATCCATTATCAGATAATTAATATGATAAAATTCTTTATATTTGGAAGGAAATTGAATTTACATATACAGCAGGACTTAATTTCTCTCATTTTGAACTCAATATTATAAAACTAGTTAACTAATAATTATGACCCATTCTTATTATGTTTTTCAAAATAAGAACATAAAGTATGACGTCAAACGTAATTTCTGCTCCTTTAGAAACATTTACTTCCTCAGGTGGCAACAATAAAACAAACTGATAGTTTTCATTACTCAAAGTGATGCTGATTTGAAGCCTTTCATCTGTAATAATGAAATCTAAAACCTTATCTTTCTTTCTACAAATTAATAAAAAAGAAGGTTTTCAATAGAAACTATAATCCATTAAGGCATCAGCTTTAATTTATTTACACAACAAAGACAACCCAATCTAATTCATCATTGATAACAATGCTCACTTTCTGTAAAATGTCTTATAACTGTATCGATCAAATTTATCAAAAGAAAAAAAAACTATTTTCCATCAACCGGAAATGGAAAAGGAGACACATCCTCACAATTTTCTTTTAAAATTCTTGTTAAAGAAAAAGATATTTTAGAGTTCAATTACTCAGAATCTTTCTTCAAATATTCCAAAAAGCTACACAACTTAATACTTCCAGAGATGAAAGTCATTACTGCATATATTATTACAACATAAAAGAAAGGATTTGGGTCTATTGATTCATGACTCAAAATTACTGCATACACTTAGCCAGATCAAAAGCAAAGGATCAGCCCTTTTAACTGTTCTTCATCTCATTGATACCTTCAATATAGAACACTCTGACATCCCACTTCAAGTTTAAGACAGCCCCACTGGATTTGGTGGATTTCATTGCTAGATCACACTATATCTGTGCAGGATAATATCATCTGTCCTTAAACAAGATCAGTCATCTAACAAATACTGCCCTAAACTGCCCAACAGTCTCACAACAAAAACAGAAACAATACAAAATTAAACAACCAGAGTTCACCAAGATATGTTACAACTATCAGGTTTTCTGCCATTAGATTCTAGGTACTGATGTTGTTTATCATCTTAATTACGTGTTATAGTGTTTTTTTTATTTGATTTTGTAAATAATTAACCTTTACTCTTTAGTCCATTTTTGATAATATCCTTTTGGCGTGGCTAGGTACTTATACATTCTGCCATTGTGTTAATGTGCTGTGATCATTTTTGTTGAGACTTCGACTTTTGTCGAAAAAGGGAGACATAGTGATCCTACATTCCATCGGCGTCATCGACGGCAGCGGCGTCCACAAATATTCACTCTGGTTAAAGTTTTTGAAATTTTAATAACTTTCTTAAACTATCCTGGATTTCTACCAAACTTGGACAGAAGCTTGTTTATGATTATAAGATAGTATCCAGAAGTAAATTTGTTAAAAACAAAATTCCATTTTTTCCGTATTTAACTTATAAATGGACTTAGTTTTCTGCCAGTTAACATTACATTCACTCTGTGGTTAAAGTTTTTAAAATTTTAATAACTTTCTTAAACTATCCTGGATTTTTACCAAACTTGGACAGAAGCTTGTTTATGATCATAAAATAGTATCCAGAAGTAAATTTTGTAAAAAAAAATATCCTGTTTTTCTGTATTTTACTTATAAATGGACTTAGTTTTTCTGCCAGGAAACATTACATTCACTCTGTGGTTAAAGTTTCTAAAATTTTTAATAACTTTCTTAAACTATCCTGGATTTCTACCAAACTTGGACAGAAGCTTGTTTATGATCATAAGATAGTATCCAGAAGTAAATTTTGTAAAAAAAATATCCTGTTTTTCCGTATTTTACTTATAAATGGACTTAGTTAACATTACATACAGTCTGCAGTTAAAGATTTAAAACATTTATTAGATTCATAAACTATCCTGGATTTTTACCAAACTTGGACAAAAGCTTCTTACAATGAAAAGATTGTATCAAAAGGAATATTGTTATTATTTTTTTTCCTCATTTTTGTTGAGCCTGCGATTAACAGCAAAAGTAGGCGAGACACTGGGTTCTGCGGAACCCTTACAAATTTTTTGTATTCTTGTCTCATTTTTGCATTTGTGCTTTGTCTAGATGCATTTTGTTTTACTTTGTCGACATGTTTGTTTTTATAGTGATTAAGATTATAACACAATGCTGGCTGCTGTACCCCTATTTTTGACATTTTTACCTATTATGTCTGTTTGATTTGTTCACACATTGTTGTCAATATAATGGAATTTTAAGCGACTGTCATACAAGTGAGAGGCTTAGCTAGCTATTAAACCAGGTTTAATCCACCATTTTCTACATAAGGAAATGCCTGTATCAAGTCAGGAATTTGACAGTTGTTTTTCCATTTGTTTGATGTGTTTGAGCTTTTGATTTTGCCATTTGAGAAGGGACTTTCTGTTTTGAATTTTCCTTTGAGTTCAGTATTTTTGTTATTTTACTTTTTGATACTGTAAATCAGCTGTGAGTCACAATATGATCCATTTTGTCAAATGAGCACATAAATATTAAACAACGTAGCTAAGAAATTTATGAACAAGACAAATAATGCAGACGGAATGCATAACCATTTTCATAAGCAAACTGGCTGAATGAGAGAAAACCAGTTAGTTAAAAAATTTTGTAATTTTTTTCATTATTGCATAAAATTGCAAAAGGATAAGTTTTGCAAAAATGTTTAAATTTCATTTTAAATTTTGAAAGCATTATTTTTATGCAGTATTTCCTGAAAACATAATAGTTGTCTACTGTTTCGAAAATTGCAATTATAAATGCACACCAAAAAAATTCCTGAATATAGATAGGCCTACAGTATTTAAACATCTTGTATTATTGTCCAACACTTGTAATTATACAGTATTTAAAGATGTATTTTGCGTAACCTTTGTAATGTTCCAAAAATTAGACAACTAATTGTGTAACCTTGTAATTATGCAACAGTATATCTAAGCCACTCCTTTCTACTTCAATTCTTGAAATAATAAAAAGGAGCTTAAAACTAACAAGAAGTATGCATTAGTTTGATTATTCTATTCTATAAGCAATACAGGTATTCAAATCATACCACAACTCAATTAATTTTCAACATCAAATTAATCTGATAAAAAAATGTTTGTTTTCATGGCATGGATTTTTAATAATAAAGATACTTATTTTTTTCATGATATCAGAAAATGTTTAAACCTTTTTATGTGGTTTACGGAGAATTAGATTTATAAAAAAACAATGTTGGGAAATTAATCATAGTTATTTTACTGTCAAGTAAATTTGCATAATAAAAATATCCAGTAGATGCACTAAGGATCCTCTCTGAACGAGAAAATTGAAGTATTACATAAACAGTTAATATATACAGAGAGATATCTTGCCTGTGTGACCTGATCACAAACTTAATAGGGGGCACTATCCAGGCCAGAAAAATCAGAACTTAGCCTTGCTTCTGCAACAAATATTTGAACTGGAATATACACTTAATTCCAAAACCCAAGAAGATATTTGAAATAGAGGTATTTCTCACACAGAAAAAACACTATGGTCATTTATTCAGTTGGTTTTTGCAATATATGTTGTTCAAAAACCATATGAAAACATTTTATTTATGTATTATCTCAACTCCAAAATAAACATAAATGGAAATCTTCAATTGAAAGCTCAAATTAATTTTACTGAGAATTTAATACCTTCTTGCATCATCTCCTTCATTACTGTCTCCTAGGAGACAGTCTTAAGAGTTGAACGATGCACAGTCTGTGGGCTGAATGCTTCTCACTATCTGATTGGAGGATAATTACTGACTCTATAATAGTAAAGTTCCTTGATTGGTTGGGACAATCAGAATCTAGTACATGTCTGTAAATCCCATAGAGTGTTGGATTTGAACTCTTTATTTCAGCAATTAGATTTTGCCTGGTTACCAATCATGCATATCAGTACACAGGTAACACTTATCTATAAAAAGCCAAAACTCCTAAAATTTTGTAATCACACGTGATTATTTCACATTCAATCCAGTCACTCACTGCCAAGTTATGTACATTTTATACATGAAAACAAAGGAAAACATCGTGCATGCTTTTTTCTTAGGTTATATATATTAATTCTTAGTAAGATAATCAAAAGTCAGAAAAAACACTGAAAACAGAGATATACAAATCATTTATTTTCAATTCATATTAGTTTACAATGGAATCTTTATCTCATCTCAGGTGGCAGCAGCACTTCGTCCTTTTTATGGTAAGGATGACTAGCTGATACATCCAATTCCCCACCCTTTTCATATATCTTGAATAACAAAAGAACATACCCTAGCTATCATATTTTTTTTCACAATAATTATTCCTACATAATTATAGCTATCATTGTTATGCTATTTCAACGGGAGATGAATAGTTTTGGCAAATGTCTTATGCATTTACGACAGTATTTTTAATTGCATCTGTAAAAAAATATCGACATCTGATTAGTTTCAGATTCATAATCATCCACCTTGTTATATATTTCACCTAAATTTCTCGACCAGCGGCTCATCCCTTCCACTCATTATAATAAGTGCCCGCTTCCACATACCTCAAGATCTTAAGGGGATCCGGTTGTGGGCTGGGTTGGACGTTGTCTAGCTCTCCCTAGCTCTTTCCTATCAAGATAGCAGACGTTAAAGAACAGAAGACAAAAAAAAAACCAAAGGGAAATATAAGAAGAATAAAACAAAACTACTCTCATGTATGCTAGCATATTTTAAGCAATATTTGATATTTATGCATGATTTAAAAGGAGATCTGAAGTATACATAATGTATTTAAAAAGCAACCCAATTAAACAACAAAACAAACAATTTACTTCTTAAGTTCAACATACGGTCTTTTACAATGGACATGTCATTACAATATTTTAAGTTCTTTATCCTCCCAAGTCTAGCTATAATATGCAGCATAGTTGTGAATACATGTAAAAAAATATTTTAATAGCAAAAAATTCGTAAGGGATTCTGCTGAACCCTGTGTCTCGCCTGCCATTGCTGCTATCAGTGTAAAGTGTAATGTTGACTTAAAAGAGTCCATTTATCAGTATAAAGAATTAAAAAAAAATTCAAACTTTTTCTTTAGATGCTTTTTCCTGGTCTTGAAGATAAGCTTATGTTCAAGTTTCATAACAATCCATGAAGGTTTAAAAATGTCAAAAAAAGTTTAATACCAGATTGTCTGTAAATGTTAGCTGTAAAAAACTAAGTCCATCTATCAGAAAAAACTGACATTACCCCTCCGTTTCCAGTGTAAATACATTCCCCCAAAAAAGATATTGGTAAACCTAAAAAATTGAATAAGCCTTTCATAAGTTTTGTAATCCACTAAAATCTATATACAAGGTTATTCTGAATGAATTAAACTACAAAGCGAAAACATTTTCCACTTTCATCAGCTAAAGACGGCTAGCTTTTTAGAAAAGCTATTACTTGTTCTTGATTACTAAAATGTATTTCATTTAAATGAACAAGTTCTTATGAGATTGATATGAAGGGAGGTCACAGCTCTGTTAACAAGAGTACAATTCATCAGATCTCAAACAATATTTAAACTTCCAATTCTTTATGCATGATCATAACACAGCACTTGGATGCTTTTGGACTTATATAATTGATAAACAGAGCCTAAAATTATATAGATCTCGAAAAGATCTTCTGATATCGAGTATCTTGTTTTTGTGGCTTTCTCAATCATTTATACACAGACTGCCTCTGTAAATTACATTATTTGCTCCAATAAACCAGATTAACATCGATCACTGCAGCTTTAGAATAAAGCAATTCATATCAATTGTTCCTCATTTGTCCTGGAGACAGAATAAAACTGCTGTCCAAATTTACTGAAATAACTAATTTAACACAAATAGGTTTCAAGTGTAACCTAATCAGTGCTGAATGTATTCTCATTTCCAGTTTCAACTGATTAATAAGAGTACCACAATTGTGCTACCAAGTCCAAACAAAATAAAACATTGTTAAGATTACAATAAAGGAATTTTACATGAATGGATAATTTTTTTTAAATTATTAGAAAACCAGGTTTATCCAAGTGCTTATTATTAGACTTCAAGCTGGCTAGAGTTATATCAGGGCAAGTAAATCTTCTATTATGTTTCATACCCTATATGATGAGTCATAATGAGGAGTGCAGAAAGTGGTTAGAAAAAGAATTCCAATTACAAACAGATCTCTTCAATCATTTGCATGTCTTCATAAGGATAGTAATTCATAAGGCAGTTAGTTTTCTTGTTTAAATTGTTGTATATTTGTCATTCTGGGGCCTTTAATAGCTTGCTATGCAGTATGGGTTTTGCTCATTGTTGAAGGCCTTCATGGTGACCTATAGTTGCTATCTTTTATATCATTTAGCCTCTCATGGAGAGTTGTCTCATTGGCAATCATACCACATCTTCTTATTTTTATATTTATCTGTATAGTTTCTAAAGATGAAATTCATGAATTTAAAATATCTATGAGTTTTCCATCATTTTCAAAACACCTGACTTTTTCTTCACAAAAAACCCTACTCAGATTTCCTACAAAAAGTAACTATCCAATCTTTATCATATCTCGCAGCTATGTTCATTTGGTTTAATTGTATCCTTAAGTTTTTTTTTGCTGTTAACTTAACATGACAAATCACTACCGCCCCTCCACTAATTTTAAAATGATCTAAAGATAGTCAGTCATAGTAGAGTTTAAAATCTTTTCTTATCAAAAAGCACAATAGTTCTAGCTTGAAACAACAAAAATCTCTGAAAATAATCATATTACTTGCATTTAAGTATGACTTATGCGTTTTCATTACAGTACAATAAATTTAATCAAGTCATGACATTAAAGTGTGAAAAGACAACCATAAAGACTATATAAAATATGCCTGCCAGTCCCATAATAATTTTTTTTTAAATTCACTCTTCTTTTGTTCATGCCAAAGGCAGATCCTTTATTACATGCCTGTAAAATGAATTATTTCTAATGCCTTTCTTTTAATAATAATGGTTTGTAACGCAAGTTTTATTCAAGAAGTTGACTAGCCCATTACAATGATGGAATAGCTTGTATGCCCTAAAAACACTCATTACGTTTGATGGACATGAAAGTGGGAGACCTATGGCTAGAAAGGAAATCTAATAAGAGCTTTCTGATACAGGCAATTATGGCTATAACGTGGTAATTAGCCAGTAGCACTATAAATGGAAGGTTTGTTTCCTCCTTAACGATGATCACTATGACTAGGATCAAAGCGACATATATAGAACTGTCATCTAAGTCCAGACAGATATAGTATGATCTAACACACTATCTCCTTTACCAGTAACAATAAAAGAAATGCGACAGCAACCCCACAGATAGATAGTATGATCAAACACACTATCATCTCCTTTACCAGTATGAATAAAGACATGAGACAGCAATCCCACAGACAGATAGTATGATCAAACACACTATCTCCTTTACCAGTAACAATAAAAGAAATGTGACAGCAACCCCACAGATAGATAGATAGTATGATCAAACACACTATCTCCTTTACCAGTATGATCAAACACACTATCTCCTTTACCAGTACGAATAAAGAAAGGAGACAGCAATCCCACAGACAGATAGTATGATCAAACACACTATCTCCTTTACCAGTAACAATAAAAGAAATGAGACAGCAACCCCACAGACAGATAGATAGTATGATCAAACACACTATCTCCTTTACCAGTATGAATAAAGAAATGTGACAGCAATCCCACAGACAGATAGATAGTATGATCAAACACACTATCTCCTTTACCAGTATGAATAAAGAAATGAGACAGCAACCCCACAGATAGATAGATAGATAGTATGATCAAACACACTATCTCCTTTACCAGTATGAATAAAGAAATGTGACAGCAACCCCACTGACAGATAGATAGTATGATCAAACACACTATCATCTCCTTTACCAGTATGAATAAAAGAAATGAGACAGTAACCCTACTGACAGATAGATAGTATAATCAAACACACTATCTCCTTTACCAGTATGAATAAAGAAATGAAACAGCAACCCCACAGATAGATAGTATGATCAAACACACTTTCTCCTTTACCAGTATAAATAAAAGAAATGTGACAGCAATTCCACAGACAGATAGATAGTATGATCAAACACACTATCTCCTTTACCAGTATGAATAAAGAAATGAGACAGCAACCCCACAGATAGATAGATAGATAGTATGATCAAACACACTATCTCCTTTACCAGTATGAATAAAGAAATGAGACAGCAACCCCACAGACAGATAGATAGTATGATCAAACACACTATCTCCTTTACCGGTATGAATAAAGAAATGAGACAGCAACCCCACAGACAGATAGATAGTATGATCAAACACACTATCTCCTTTACCAGTATGAATAAAGAAATGTGACAGCAACCCCACAGATAGATAGATAGATAGATAGTATGATCAAACACACTATCTCCTTTACCAGTATGAATAAAGAAATGAGACAGCAACCCCACAGACAGATAGGTAGTATGATCAAACACACTATCATCTCCTTTACCAGTATGAATAAAGAAAAGAGACAGCAACCCCACAGACAGATAGGTAGTATGATCAAACACACTATCTCCTTTACCAGTATGAATAAAGAAATGAAACAGAAACCCCACAGACAGATAGATAGTATGATCAAACACACTATCATCTCCTTTACCAGTATGAATAAAGAAATGAAACAGCAACCCCACAGACAGAAAGTATGATCAAACACACTATCTCCTTTACCAGTATGAATAAAGAAATGAAACAGCAACCCCACAGATAGATAGATAGTATGATCAAACACACTATCTCCTTTACCAGTATGAATAAAGAAATGTGACAGCAACCCCACAGATAGATAGCAAGATCAAACACAATATCTCCTTTACCAGTATGAATAAAGAAATGAAACAGCAACCCCAAAGATAGATAGATAGTCTGATCAAACACACTTTCTCCTTTACCAGTATGAATAAAGAAATGTGACAGCAACCCCACTGACAGATAGATAGTATGATCAAACACACTATCATCTCCTTTACCAGTATAAATAAAGAAATGTGACAGCAATCCAACAGACAGATAGTATGATCAAACACACTATCTCCTTTACCAGTAACAATAAAAGAAATGTGACAGCAACCCCACAGATAGATAAATAGTATGCTCAAACACACTATCTCCTTTACCAGTATGAATAAAGAAATGAGACAGCAATCCCACAGACAGATAGATAGTATGATCAAACACACTTTCTCCTTTACCAGTATGAATAAAGAAATGTGACAGCAACCCCTCAGACAGATAGATAGTATGATCAAACACACTTTCTCCTTTACCAGTATGAATAAAGAAATGTTACAGCAACCCCAAAGAAAGATAGATAGTATGATCAAACACACTATCTCCTTTACCAGTATGAATAAAGAAATGTGACAGCAACCCCACAGATAGATAGATAGTATGATCAAACACACTATCTCCTTTACCAGTAGGAATAAAGAAATGCAACAGCAACCCCACAGATAGAAAGATAGTATGATCAAACACACTATCTCCTTTACCAGTATGAATAAAGAAATGTGACAGCAACCCCACTGACAGATAGATAGTATGATCAAACACACTATCTCCTTTACCAGTATGAATAAAGAAATGTGACAGCAACCCCACTGACAGATAGATAGTATGATCAAACACACTATCATCTCCTTTACCAGTATGAATAAAAGAAATGAGACAGTAACCCTACTGACAGATAGATAGTATAATCAAACACACTATCATCTCCTTTACCAGTATGAATAAAGACATGAGACAGCAATCCCACAGACAGATAGATAGTATGATCAAACACACTATCTCCTTTACCAGTAACAATAAAAGAAATGTGACAGCAACCCCACAGATAGATAGATAGTATGATCAAACACACTATCTCCTTTACCAGTATGAATAAAGAAATGTGACAGCAACCCCACAGACAGATAGATAGTATGACCAAACACACTATCTCCTTTACCAGTATGAATAAAGAAATGAGACAGCAATCCCACAGACAGATAGTATGATCAAACACACTATCTCCTTTACCAGTAACAATAAAAGAAATGAGACAGCAACCCCACTGACAGATAGATAGTATGATCAAACACACTATCATCTCCTTTACCAGTATGAATAAAAGAAATGAGACAGTAACCCTACTGACAGATAGATAGTATAATCAAACACACTATCCCCTTTACCAGTATGAATAAAGAAATGTGACAGCAATCCCACAGATAGATAGTATGATCAAACACACTTTCTCCTTTACCAGTATGAATAAAGAAATGAGACAGCAACCCCACAGACAGATAGATAGTATGATCAAACACACTATCTCCTTTACCAGTATGAATAAAGAAATGAGACAGCAACCCCACAGATAGATAGATAGTATGATCAAACACACTATCTCCTTTACCAGTATGAATAAAGAAATGAGACAGCAACCCCACAGACAGATAGATAGTATGATCAAACACACTATCTCCTTTTCCGGTATGAATAAAGAAATGAGACAGCAACCCCACAGACAGATAGATAGTATGATCAAACACACTATCTCCTTTACCAGTAGGAATAAAGAAATGAGACAGCAAGCCAATGACACAAGCAATCATTGAGAGACATTACATTGATATAATGCAATGCCATTTTTTTTATACCATAGTTACTTTATTTCATAATTTCCATAAAGTGTTTTATTCTATGATCCCTTATTTATTACTTATAAAAACCTTTAATAGTTCTTTAATCCATTAATATTTTCCAGGCAGACAATTTGGCTAGAAAAGATCTCTCAAATGTGCATTTATTGCAAACATTTTTCTATTATTCAATTATAAATTTCTGTCAAATATTCATAGAATCTCTCTAGGGAAAGTTATGCTGTGGATTACATAATCCATTTGAAAAAAAAAAATAAAACAGCAGTCAACAACAAGTCAAATACAAGAATGGACAAATTACAATGTCAGACAGCTGACAGCAAGATTTTATATACAAATAAACAATTTCTTTAAAGGTCAACAAAATGTAATTGAGGACAAAGTCAAATGACTACTTTGAGATGGACAATTATTCCATACATCTTAAAATTTAAAACTGTAACCTTATCCAAGCATCATCAGTGATGTGAAGGATAAGGTGTATTATATGAAGAAGCCTAAGGGCTTCGAGGGTTAATAATTGAACCTTTACTTTATGTGAAGGTCGCACGCCTTTCTTCACAGCTCGCTGGTTTTTAAATTGACCAGTACTATATAAGTGGAGGTACACCTGTAAGCGTCCTCTTTTTGTAGATAGGCTAATAGCCTTGGAAATCATGTAACATTTATTGCCGATAAAAAAGGGAGGGAATCTTTATTTAAATTGCATAAAAATATAACCTGTTGCCCTTCTGGTACATGATAAATAAAGGAGGAACTTATTAACCCTCGAAGCCCTTAGGCTTCTTCATATATGCACCTTATCCTTCACATCACTGATGATGCTTGGATAAGGTTACATTATATTTCACAATCCCGGCTTTGCTCGGGTTAATAATTGAACTCTTTATAGCCGCAATAAATGCAAAACCATAAATAAGAGATATATGACCAATTAACCATATCTTTAAATTCTCTTGAGCAGAAGTCCAAAGAAGAAACTTTTTAAAAAGTTGTCTCATTGATATATACCTTTACCATAAGCTGTTGCTGTCTCATTGATATATACCTTTAACATAAGCCATTGCTGTCTCATTTATATATATATACCTCTAACACATATCATGAACAAACATCTCTATCATTTTCTTAAATAAATGTACTAGTGTTTTTAAATATTTTATTATCCCACAATTATACAACAAAATTGCATAAAGTATTATGAAGTTCTAACTATCAAAATGTTCAGTTCTATCACTATTCCACAAACACAGTATAAGCATTAACGGATAAATGTTCAAGTTCCTCATCAACACATTACTAGAATATCCATCTGATTAAACGACTATTAGTTCCTCAAACCGCATATCCAACGGTATCACAAACATCAACAATACTTCCAACAAAAGTTCCATACATGTTTTGTAATCTACATGTAAATTAACTGATAGAATATCTGACGACTGTATCTGGTTCCTCCAGTTCATCATCCTGTACTGTCAGACTGCAAATTAGAATTAAATACTGAGTTCACATAGTGAGAATTATTTTGCTTTTCTCAACATTTTTATGATAAAATTTTTGAATGTTTGAGCTGATGCCCAGTTTGCCATTTTGAGTATATCATTTAATGACATACCTGCATTAAGAGCAGCACTCGAAGATGCTGATCTATAAGAATGAGCTTTGAATTTAGAAATATCTATACCAGAATTAATTAAAACAACCTTAAGCCATCTGGCTATTGAACAGCTGGTAACTGCTTTCAAAGTTTTAAAAGATACAAACAATTTGTTACTCTTTCTAACATTTTGTGTTCTTAAAATATAATGTTTTAAAGTTTTTAGTGGACAAATTTCTGGTTTACAGAAAGATGCAACTGTAATTTCTTGATTTAAATTTTTGGTCTGCTTGTTTTAGCAAAGTGCCAATCTTAAAGACAATTGATTTTTCTGAACAATATGCTAGTTTCAAATTTAGACTGCTAAGTGTTTGTGATCTCTGTGCTGTTGCTAGAGCCACCAAAGCTACACTTTTCAGAGTGACCATCTTTAATGACAGATCATTAAGTGGATATAAAGATCCTAAATACTTTAATACTTGGCGTACATCCCATGTAAAATGTATCTTGCAACTGGAGGTCTCATGTTGAAAATTCCTTTAAGGAATCTTTTAATGAAATAATTGTTATCAAAATTTTGTTCCCTATTATTGTCAGAGTCTGACATATAGCTGATTTATGGGAACAGACACAACTGTAAGACCTCCCATTACGAAATAGAATGGACAAATAATCCAAAACTGTTTTACAGTTGGTTTAAATGGATTAATCTGTTTTCGATTACACCACAATAACCATTTTCTCCAAGAGTATTCATACTGAATGTTTGTAGATTTTCTCAAGATTTGGATAAAATTTTTGTTGTTTTTCCGAAAACCCTTGGCTATGGAGATATCTCCGATACCACACAAGCAATAAGGAATAATTTTCTTTTGTTCATTTGGTGTTTTGTTGGTTGTGAGCTAAAGTTAGCAAATCTGAACACTGTGGCAATTTGATTGGCGAAGCAATCAACAATTTTAATAGCTTTGGAAACCACACTTGTGTTGTCCACAGTGGTATACTCAAAAGTGTTTTATTCTATGATCCCTTATTTATTACTTATAAAAACCTTTAATAGTTCTTTAATCCATTAATATTTTCCAGGCAGACAATTTGGCTAGAAAAGATCTCTCAAATGTGCATTTATTGCAAACATTTTCTATTATTCAATTATAAATTTCTGTCAAATATTCATAGAATCTCTCTAGGAAAGTTATGCTGTGGATTACATAATCCATTTGAAAAAAATAATAAAACAGAAGTCAACAACAAGTCAAATACAACAATGGACAAATTACAATGTCAGACAGCTGACAGCAAGATTTATATACAAATAAACAATTTCTTTAAAGGTCAACAAAATGTAATTGAGGACAAAGTCAAATGACTACTTTGAGATGGACAATTATTCCATACATCTTAAAATTTAAAACTGTAACCTTATCCAAGCATCATCAGTGATGTGAAGGATAAGGTGCATTATATGAAGAAGCCTAAGGGCTTGAGGTTAATAATTGAACCTTTACTTTATGTGAAGGTCGCACGCCTTTCTTCACAGCTCGCTGGTTTTTAAAATTGACCAGTACTATATAAGTGGAGGTACACCTGTAAGCGTCCTCTTTTCGTAGATAGGCTCATAGCCTTGGAAATCATGTAACATTTATTGCCAATAAAAAAGGGAGGGAATCTTTATTTAAATTGCATAAAAAATATAACCTGTTGCCCTTCTGGTACATGATAAATAAAGGGAGGGAACTTATTAACCCTCGAAGCCCTTAGGCTTCTTCATATAATGCACCTCATCCTTCACATCACTGATGATGCTTGGATAAGGTTACATTATATTTCACAATCCCAGGCTTTGCTCGGGTTAATAATTGAACTCTTTATAGCCGCAATAAATGCAAAAACCATAAATAAAGAGATATATGACCAATTAACCATATCTTTAAATTCTCTTGAGCAGAAGTCTAAAGAAGAAACTATTTTAAAAAAGTTGTCTCATTGATATATACCTTTAGCATAAGCTATTGCTGTCTCATTGATATATACCTTTAACATAAGCCATTGCTGTCTCATTTATATATATATACCTCTAACACATATCATGAACAAACATCTCTATCATTTTCTTAAATAAATGTACTAGTGTTTTTAAATATTTTATTATCCCACAATTATACAACAAAATTGCATAAAGTATTATGAAGTTCTAACTATCAAAATGTTCAGTTCTATCACTATTCCACAAACACAGTATAAGCATTAACGGATAAATGTTCAAGTTCCTCATCAACACATTACTAGAATATCCATCTGATTAAACGACTATTAGTTCCTCAAACCGCATATCCAACGGTATCACAAACATCAACAATACTTCCAACAAAAGTTCCATACATGTTTTGTAATCTACATGTAAATTAACTGATAGAATATCTGACGACTGTATCTGGTTCCTCCAGTTCATCATCCTGTACTGTCAGACTGCAAATTAGAATTAAATACTGAGTTCACATAGTGAGAATTATTTTGCTTTTTCTCAACATTTTATGATAAAATTTTTGAATGTTTGAGCTGATGCCCAGTTTGCCGTTTTGAGTATATCATTTAATGACATACCTGCATTAAGAGCAGCACTCGAAGATGCTGATCTATATGAATGAGCTTTGAATTTAGAAATATCTATACCAGAATTAATTAAAACAACCTTAAGCCATCTGGCTATTGAACAGCTGGTAACTGCTTTCAAAGTTTTAAAAGATACAAACAATTTGTTACTCTTTCTAACATTTTGTGTTCTTAAAATATAATGTTTTAAAGTTTTTAGTGGACAAATTTCTGGTTTACAGAAAGATGCAACTGTAATTTCTTGATTTAATTTTTTTGGTCTGCTTGTTTTTAGCAAAGTGCCAATCTTAAAGACAATTGAATTATCTGAACAATATGCTAGTTTCAAATTTAGACTGCTAAGCCACCAAAGCTACACTTTTCAGAGTGACCATCTTTAATGACAGATCATTAAGTGGATATAAAGATCCTAAATACTTTAATACTTGGCGTACATCCCATGTAAAATGTATCTTGCAACTGGAGGTCTCATGTTGAAAATTCCTTTAAGGAATCTTTTAATGAAATAATTGTTATCAAAATTCTTGTTCCCTATTATTGTCAGAGTCTGACATATAGCTGATTTATGGGAACAGACACAACTGTAAGACCTCCCATTACGAAATAGAATGGACAAATAATCCAAAACTGTTTTACAGTTGGTTTAAATGGATTAATCTGTTTTCGATTACACCACAATAACCATTTTCTCTAATTAGAGTATTCATAATGAATGTTTGTAGATTTTCTCCAAGATTTGGATAAATTTTTTGTTGTTTTTCCCGAAAACCCTTGGCTATGGAGATATCTCCGGATACCAGACAAGCGATAAGGAATAATTTTCTTTTGTTCAATTGGTGTTTTTGTTGGTTGTGAGCTAAAGTTAGCAAATCTGAACACTGTGGCAATTTGATTGGCGAAGCAATGAATCAACAATTTTAATAGCTTTGGAAACCACACTTGTGTTGTCCACAGTGGTATAATCAGTATAACTTTTCTTACCTGATCGTCTTCGATCTTCATCAACACCTTGCTGATCTGACTGAAAGGAGGAAAAATATATGGTTTTAAATTTTTCCATGAAAAAGAAAATGCATCAGTTGCCCAGGCTTCTGGGTCTGGATACCAACTTACATATTTTTCCAACTGTTTATTCAACCTAGAGGCAAATAGATCTACATCTGGGATGAAAAAATGTCCTATTACTTGACAAAAAATTGACTCGTTCAACTTCCATTCTGATGTATCTTTAAAACATCTTGATAAATTATCTGGAATTAAATTTTCACTACCAGGAATATGAACTGTTGAAATATATACATTATTTCTGATACACCAAAACCAAATTTGTTTTGAAATAACTAACAGGGGTATAACTGAACTGCCCTGATTGTTAATGTAACTGACTGCTGTGGAACTATCTGCTCTTACTCTAACATGAGCATCCTTAACATGGTTACTCAAAGAAATTAAACCAAAATATATAGCTTTTAGTTCTAAGACATTGATATGCAAATTCTGTTCGTCTAAATTCCAACGACCTTGAGTTGAACATGAAGTTTTGTTAAGGAAGGCACCCCAGCCTTTCATTGAGGAATCTGTATGTAAAGAATGACTAGGGGGAACCTCCCTTATCAATTTTCCATTCTCAGAATCAACATTTGCAAGCCACCAACGAATTTCAGATCTACTTTCTTCAGAAATGATCATATTTGCATTGTAGTTCTTATCTGATTTTATAAGAGCACGAGTTTTATTAATATCTAAGTATCAATGGAACAGATGAGCATGCGTAACTGCATATCGAGCAGATGAATACAAACCAGCTAATTGTGCTACATGCCTTATCAATACATTCTGAGGCTTTAAAACATTATTTGAAATTTCAATAATTTTCTGTATTTTATCTTCAGGTAGGAAAACTCTAAACAAAACTGAGTCCACTATGTATCCCAAAAATGTAATCCTCTGTGATGGGATAAATACAGATTTTTCCATATTTATATTAAAACCAACTGACTGAATGAATTGTTGGACTTTCTTTGTGTTAATAACACTTGTAGAAAAACTTTCAGCTTGTAATAAAGAGTCGTCAATTTAAAAGTGTGAATCTATTCCTATACTTCCAATGTGGGAAAATATGACCTTCAAAATTTTTGTGAAAACTGGGAGCAGATGCTAATCCAAAAGGTAAACACTGAAAAGCATATAATTTACCATCCCAAACAAATTTTAAAAATTTTCCGTCTGATTCCTTAATTGGAACTGAAAAATATGCATGAGTCAAGTCAAGGGATGTAAAAAAGTTCCCTTTTAGTATCCTTTCAAGATTAAATCTAAATTCTCTTGTTTGAAATGATGATAAGTGACAAATTCATTTAATTGTCTAAGGTTAAATATATAATAATGACAGGACGAAATTTTCCACTTTTCTTTTTTATCAAAAACAAATTTGAAATAAATTCACCATCTTCATGACAGACTTCTTTTATTGCACCTTTTGATAACAATTCTGAAACTTCTTCCTGAATTAAATTAATGGCAGTATCATTGAACTTAATAGGTGTAGGAATTTTTCCTTGAAAAGGCTTTTTATCAAACTCAATTTTATGCCCCATCACAGTTGACAAAACCCATTTGTCATGTGTTAAAGTTTTCCATTTAGAAATAAATTTTTAAGTATACCAGCAGTTTTATTTTCTACTGCTTACCTTTAATACTTGTTGAATTTTTCTGGCTGTAGCCTCTTCCTTGGCCTCTGTTTGAGTATGGAACTCTTTGACTTCCATGTCCTCCTCGTCTCCCTAAAAACGACCTTGTGACTGATTGTAAGGGTATCGGCCTCTGCCACCTCTGTTACTATAACTTCTCCCGAGATGTTTTGTTTATCTTATTCACTTCATTTATTTGATTGAACTTCTTACCAATTTCATCACCAAATAGATTGGTACCAATTTCCTCATTCTTGTTACACAACTGGTGGAATTTTCTGTCTATGTACGGTTTAAGCATTAGCTTCCTTTTAACCGACAACTCAAAATGAGTATTGCAAAGAACAGTCATAGCTTTAGACACAGCTTCTCTCATTAACTTTATGTCAGGTTTTTAGTTTTCAGAATACCTGCCAGAGTTATCACAGGATCATCCCATATGCAAGAAGTCTCTGAAGATTCTGGAGACCTAAATCAGATGATTTTGTCTTGCGGTCTAAAATTGCCATATTTCTGGGTTAACCGGTGGCACAACAAGGCTCTTGCAATTTGAGGGCACCTTCAGATCATTGACCATTGTCGAAACATCTGTTTTCTTTTACAAATATTGTCACAGACTTTAGAGATGGATTCACATACCTCTTCACCAAATCTTTCATCGCCTTGAAAATACGGGTAATTCACTCTGATCATTACAATTACCATCATCACTAAAGATAGAAAAGTTCCCATTCTCAATGTTATTGTTACATGTATCATAAACAGGATAATCAGACTCTTCTTCTTGGTCAGAATACGGATCATTGTGATTATTCTCAGTCCTAGCGGTCTCATTATTTTGTCTAGTTCTTTGCAGACTACTTTCTCTCTGTGTGTTCTCAGTAAGGGTGGACCTCAAAGAATCTGTCAACCCTTGAAATAATGATTTTATCAGTTCTGTATTGTCAGTTTTGATTTTTAGCCTTTGGTTTAATAGTTTTTGTCTGTACTTTTGGTTTGGCTTTCTTTTCTTAGGGCTTACTGTTACTCTACTACCCGAAGGTATTTCAACTGATTCGGTAGTTTTACGTTTAAGGGCCTTGCCCTTTCCGCTATTCTTTACACTTTTCCTTTTCTAGAGGTATTCTTCTCAGGAGACCTGTGCTTGTGTAGCAGCCATTTGCATTTCGTGTGTAACTTCCGGTTCTTCCGGAATGTGCACGGTTTCAGCTCTGCTTTTCTGTGGGGTCGAAAACCCAGAAAAAGAAGCATCTATTTCTTCTTCAGATGCGAAAGCTTTAGAACTTGCTCATCGTTTAGTTCATCATCAAAATTATCGTGGTCCGAGTTGGACTCACTGTCACTCAAACTATGACAACGTGACATTATTCAGTGTCGGATTTTATATCTCGACCAAATTACTTTTATCAATACCGAATCGGTAAATTAAAGTTTTAAGTAAATAATCTTAACAGAGTCTGTTAAATCTTTACAGGCGTGCTGCCTTTAAAATAAAGAGGACGCTTACAGGTGTACCTCCACTTATATAGTACTGGTCAATTTAAAACCAGCAAGCTGTGAAGAAAGGCGTGCGACCTTCACATAAAGTAAAGGTTCAATTATTAACCCGAGCAAAGCCGGGATTGTGAAATATAATAAAATCTAATAACTAAAGGCACCATATTTTTGTGGGAAACAAATTCTTAAAAAATATCACATTACTTTCATAAAAAATATTATTACATTACTAACAACCAAATGACTATGAGATATCCACATCACAATAAAGCAAAATTTAATTTCTTATTATTATATATATGTTCATTAAATGTAAAAGCTAATGACATACATTTATTACAATTCAATGATATATATATAATGTATACACTCCCAAAAGCAGCAACTTGTTTCTGATCATTAGGCTATTGAAAATTGAACTTTGGTTTCCCCTAACTCAAGAAAATTTTAAAAGATAGGAAGGCAGGAAAAACTTTTTATCTAATTTTTTGGGGGCAAAAAAATCAAATGAGGCACATGCAGTTTCACTCTACAGAGAATTTTTTCTTAAACCACTGACGGAAATTTTTTGTGAAAAACATTTTTTTTAACATTATATCTTGATCTGTATTGTGATAGAAGCTATTTTATACTTTGAGAAGGATAAATGGAACATTTTTAAAAGTAACTATCAGACAATTAAAAGAGAGTCTTGCTATTTCTTTATCTGTTAAAAAAAAGAATTGACCCAGAGGGTAAAACAGACCTCATAGGGTTAGAGGAAACCATCTTTTTTCGATGGCCTTACAGTAAGTTTTCTCTTGGAAGTTTGTAAGTACAATTTATATTACTTTGCATACATTTATTAAGACCTAGCAAAAAAGTACCAACTGCTCTAGGAGTTTAATTGATTGATGGATGGATTTGTTTTTAAAGTCCATTGGAAAATATCACATGCATATCAGATCATATCAAAACGAGAACATGTTACAGTGCTTATTCATAAGGCTTTGCCCTTTCACAATACCATTGGTAAAAAAGTTTTACCAAATTGCAGTTTGAAACACCTCTACAAACTGATCAATTGGTAAAACATTTAGCACATTGCAAGGTTGAACGGTTGTTAGTACGAAGTGAGTGCAGTAAAATAAAAAAAATGCTTATCATCCAAATCCAGTTATTTTATGTCTGTGTCATGAAATTGAAATAAAATTAACTCCTACTTCATAAGGAACACTGGTTTAAAAAGTTTGACTTGGATATGAAAACTTCTATCTTATTGACATTTTATACGTTATTAGTTCAAATTATTGTTTTGTTGGTCAATAATTTATTGCTTAGGTTTTTTTTTGCAGGATGGAATAATTGTGTTATGGTTATGATTAAAGGGTATCAACTATATATATATGAGCTTGTTCAGATCATCCAAAAATGTTAAAATTATTAAGTGGTCAATATCTTTATCTATACTTTGCTGAACATTTCTTTTCAAGAAGTATTAATTGTATAAGTTGGATAAAGATTGCGGTCATAAAACTTTCAAGCACGATTTTCGTACTCAGACTCAGATATCAACCAATCAAAATCATGGATTTGGTGTTTCGAGCACAAATTTTGTACTCCGAGTACTAAGTAAAGTTTTATGACCGAGAGCCCAGATGAATGATCCTATCCTAAAACTAACTGTCCATGCTTGGTTGTCATAGCTATTAGTAAAGCTAAATGCTGCTTGGCTAATAGATATATTCCTCCTAGCTCTGTGTCCATCACATTACTTGGAATTGACCAGCAACACTATTATAACCTTCTAGTCATCAGGGATGACAGTTCAGTAGCAATATAATTGAATTCACATCACACTTTCCACAAGGGCTAAAGACAAGATACAAAGAATAACATCACAAATTACTGTTTATTGCTTGGGTAACCTATCTCATTAATCATCAATTTGTATGGTTACTGCCGATATAGGACTATTCAAAGTCATTTTACTCAGATAGTAACAGCTATTCACTTCTTTATTAACAATCATAAAAGTGTTTCATCAAACAATTTTCCAAGAAGAAGAATTTCTAATTGAAAACTTGGCTTAATCAAAAAAAAAACATGTACCAATATACCACCATACTGACTGTCTGAATAAACAATAAAGAATGGAATAAATCAACTGGTATTTGTTAAGGTGCCCTTTTTATTAAGAAATTTCTGCAACTTCAAAATGTCATTCCAGATAAGCTTACTATAGGGAAACTTAACTGTCATTTAAAATGGGGTTTCATGCTGCACATTACAGGGCTAATAGAGCTTTTTATTCTAAGAATCAATACATATGTCTGCAGCAAATTTTCTATATATGATAACAACTTGTAACAAGAGTCACTGTCAATGTAACAGTTTGGAGAGTATGTAAAATATGCTTGGTTAATTTGGTTTCACTTACTGTTGACAGGATACTAAACATTTTGGGTAGTACTTTATGTTCATGCTATTTAAACAACAAAAGGCAAACAACAAACCACATAGTTCAAGGAATTACAAACATTTTGTATATTGACAAATCATAAAAACTCTACAAAATAGATTTCTTGACTTCAAAATTCGTCCTCGACATGCATGAAATATTTGCAACTTGAAATCAATCAACCAACACTCAATCAATCAAAACAAGCTACCACCAAAGTAAAAAGAAATACATATTTAACTAATACTGTTAATGTAGAAAGAAGAATGCATATCAATATAGTTATTAGTAATCACTAATTGAACCTCAAGATATGACAAAGTTATGACCTTGGTTCAGGTATAATAATTAATACACTTCCAGTAAAGTGCATGCTATGGTCTAGTGCTATGGTTAGAAGTTTGGTAATAAACAGACAGACCCCCTCCCCTCTTATTAATAACATGAGAATAATTTTTTTTTCTTATGTTCATAGGAAGGACAACACAACAGAAAAACATCAAGTCACTAATATTTTTTTTGAGGCTATATTAAGTGCAACACACTAGAAGGTCTTAAAACAATGGTTGGTTTGGTATTTCATGATCAAAATGAACATACTATTGCTATTATCCACATTCTATTAGCACTATTTAGAAAATTTTAGGTATTAAGAGCATTTTAGTGTTAAACTCAATAACCTTATTCTTATTTTTTTCTCCAGTTATTCTATATAACTTTAAATATCTTGCTATTTTTGCAGGAACATTTCAGAAATAACTTTTTGTTTATTCACAAAAGCAATCAATGTTCTATTTCATGTAATTCAGTAATAAACTTGTACGATAACAACATTTCATTTGGAACCAATCTGTTCAGGATTATCACAATTTACAATATAGAATAACAATCAAACAGATTTAAAAAAAAAAAGAACAATTCAACTTTCACAATAAAAAGTCATTTCAGATCCAGACAACCCACAAACACCCACATAACTAATTAAGTCAAGATACTATCTAAATGAAAAGTAAGTTTTACTTGCAAAAAAGGTAAATATCTGGCTAAATGAAGGCAGACATGCCAGAAAACCACAAAGCATTCAATCATATAATGTAGGTAAATAACTGATGAACAGTTAATCAAGACATTTTAAAATATCTAATTTTATTAGGAACACATGTTTGCTGTGTCTGCAAAAAAGGAGGTAAGGGATTTGAAACAGACTCAATAACTAAACACCCTTGGTAAGAAATGTAAGGTGGAGCATTTGTAAATAAAAACCAAAATGTGTCCATAATTCAGGTTATTAGTTAGGGGGTCTCATTGGGGGGTTCTGATCCCGGATCCTGCTTACTGTTTTGTCAGATTCCCGTATCCCGCTTACACTATGTACTTAAGCAATTCTCATTTTTTTGTAATTTCCCGTGTCCCGCTAGACTTCATTTCCCGTTTTCACGGCACAATAACTTGACTTTCACGTGTCACGCTTACAAAAAAGATCGGCAATCCCGGGTCACGCTTAGACCCCAATGAGACCCACTAGTTACTGCTGTGACGTTGCCCTTGACCAAATAACTTCAAAACAATCAAAATCTTTTACATCTAAAAAGGTCTCATTAAACCAATTTTGGTAAAAATCAGATTTATGACACAAAAGACATTGTCCAGAAACAAAACTTTTCTGAAAATTCTAGTCCAAGTACAGCGACCATGACTTTTGAATACTTACAAAGAAATCAATATGGGTCTTCTGTTTTTTCCAAGCGAAGTTTGGGGAAAGTATTCTGAACCAAAGTTTGGCCCAAATATTGGTGTATCAATTCCTATTGTGACCTTGACTTTTGACATACAGACGTAAATATTAAATCAGGTCAGTATTACTTCATGGGGTATTATCAAACCAAGTTTGGTATAAATAAAATTTGAGCCTCAAAAGATATTGTGCAGAAATAAAACTTTTCAAACATTTCAGTCTATTTACAGGCACTGTGACTTTAGACCATAGGTGACCATAATATCAAAAGGCATCTTCTTCATCCCACTGGGCATGATCTAAGTTATTTAAACATTTCACACGTTGTTCCAAAGATATTGTACGCAAATCAAATATTTGCCCAAACTTTAGTCCATCAAAATGATCAATAACTACTCAGAGCTTATGCCATTGAAATTTAACAAGGATTTTTTTTTTTTTTTAACCCTTTGTGATGTTATTAACCCAAGTCTGCGAAAAAAAATTGTTTATGGCTCAAAGATTTTATGCGGAAACTGAAATGTTAACTTCCAGATGGCATTCATCATATAATAATGGGAGTTTGACTTGTTACAACTTGGCCTAATATAACACAAATTGTGTAATTTAATATAACTGAAATTTTCTTCTTTGAATTAATTTTAGAAGTCTAGCTTTAGGCAAAACTGTCTGGACTATTCAGTGTAAAAATAACAGTAACAGTTCAAATGAGTAAAGGAGTTGGAATTAAAGTATTACCATTTCACACTACAGTAATTATTTCATCCTCTGAATACCAACACCAATCCTTCACATATCACTTATTCATTCCTGCAATTAAGTTACTGACGCAATAAAGTTTATACAATATAATCATTATTAAAAATCTAGCAAAAACAGTGCAAATACATTTTATCATCATTAAAATAAATCAGTACTGAATTTAATATAAGACTTCAAACGAAGCGTCCAAACATTATGGTCTAGCAGAAATTTTAATTAAATCATAGGGACAGAAGATATCAGTAAATTATTGCAAAGCCTTTTAAAGTCAGTCAAGCAAATTTGTAACTATCTTAAATAAATAATATCAATTAACTTCATGGTAATTTAAAATAACTGATTAAAATAGTGAGAGTTTTATTTATAGTGTTGAACCTATAAACGCTAGATGATTCACAATATTAGAGATTCAACTTATTTTTTCAACAGCATAAATTGGTGGAAATCTGATGCTTGTCTGTTGAAAAGAACATGCCAAGAGGCATCACACAAGGCTAAAAGAAAATTGTTTGTTACTAATCATAAAATAAACTTCCCTACCTACTGTAAGTAAGCTTAAATGCAGCAAACATGGCCTGGAGATATTATCACAGCACCTAATGAAATGTTTGTATAGCAAGATGTACTGTGAGCTTATAATTGCTCACCTAATAAGGGATGGATTCAGCATACAGGTAAAAATATCGTGTTTTCTGAGTGAAGGGGGAATATGCCCTATGTAACACACACACCCTTCCCTAATTTGCCAATGCTTATTACACCCTTACTCATTGTTATGGAATAAATTTAAAGACAATTTTGAAAATAGGCATGCCATATTAAGATATTTTTTCAGAAAACAGGAAGGTACATCTGAGGAATTGAATATCTTGCGTTATAGCATAGGCAGATGAAGCTTGCTGTCCTCATTTCAAGATGTTATAACTTGAGAGAAATGAAATTTCATACCCTAGCATGTCAATTTGGAGAAAACAGCAAGATCAAATTCAAGAAACTGGAAGATAATTGTAACAAAGTTGGCACAACAGGATGAAGCTCAGTGCACTATATCAAGAAGCTGTGATGTTTTATTGCTGAGAAAAAAAGGTGTAATGGATAGACAGATGGATGGATGTACACACTGTGATACAGAAAGAGGTTAACCAGCATAATCCTTCTTTTGGAGCAGGAGTGTTAATGGCAGACCAGGGTACTGAAAGATCAGTATGCATTTTGAATTAAGAAGGCATTGTTGAATATAATAAAGCTACACTTAAACACAGAGGAACAGCCTAATGAGTTGTATTGGTCTGACCCCAAAAATATCTCTATGCCAATTAAGCAGGTCATTATTATTTTTTTTCTTAAATTCAGAAAACTTTCATTTGTAAAGAACAAAACTTTGTCTTTCATTTGACTAATTCCTGAAGCTCACAGTTATTTCCAAGGTACCATAAATTTCATTTTATCTATAAGCATTTTTTTTTTCAATTTCAGGCTAAGAACTATCTTTCAATTCTATGAGATGGAATTAATAAAATGCAAAGAAGTTGCTCAGGTTTCAAATAATTCCATATAACAATAAGTCTTACAAAAAAGGCATGACATTAGTATCATTTCAATTTCCCGCAGTAATCAATGGGAGTAAAGAAAAACCTGAACATTCCTTCCTTTAATGTAGAAAGCAATCACTTGAAGTCAGACCTGAACATTCCTTCCTTTAATGTAGAAAGCAATCACTCTTCGCTAAAATCCAATACAGAATCTTTAATAAGAAAATTTAATCTTCTCTCCAGATTGTCTTTTATTGGAATAACAACAATTTGTTATTGATGATTTTTATAAAATCATAAACCATTTTACATGGCAAAAATTTGTTTTGCTGTTTTTTATTTAATTGTAATACAAAAAAATATATGCTGAATTCAACTGTTGAAATGGCACATGCAGAACATTTACTTAAACTTATTTCGTAGAAACATCTTTTTCTGTTAATGTTTTCCTCGAAAGTACAAAAGTTGTATTAACATTTCACAAATAAAAACATGGAGAGAGAACACAATCAGAAAATTACAGAAACAACAAATCTAAATAAAATTAGATTTGAAAAAATTTTGTTCTATAAATCTCCTGTAGCCATCATATACAGACATATAACCTTTCTTGATTTCTACTAAGTTTCTCTCTGCAAAAAAACTGACCTTTCTTAATGCTCATTCAGTGACACCATACACACGCATACATACACATGCTAGTAGAATTTGAAACAGGAGTAAACAATGTACTAAAAACTTATTTCTGCGCATATCCATTAAATCAATAAATGATTTCGCACTATACAAGGTTATAACATGCAATTTAGATTAAAAGTACTTAATGTGTTGAAAAATGTTACTATCTTTTGAAAATAATAAAAAAAAATGCAATTAAACCTTAAAAACCATAAAACAATAGATACTTCCATGTGAAAATAAGTATGTGAAAGCCTAACTGTTGTAAATAACCTTTCTCAGACTCATTAGTACATGCAATAATTTTGAAAATAATGTCATATCAATGAAACTTGGACGAGACAAAATTTTAATCCTTCGATATCATACTTTGTCCACTGACAATATTCAATATTAACATTTATTACATATGATTTGTTGTTATGAGGACAATGTCTGACATTTTCTTATGACAATTATACAAAAGGGAGACGGATGATAATCAAAGTCACAAATAATAGACTCTCTTGTGGGATGTCAATTTCCCCTTCATCTAGAAAATGTTAGATACTAAAGACAGTTGTTCCAATCAGCCTTATTTCATTGAATCATCTCAGTTTGTCTACATAATCAAAGCCTAAGCCAAAAAGGAAACTCTTAATGAACACACAATAACCTGAGAATTCAAAGATATTTGTTGGGACTATTCCCCTCTGATTCTTAATCTGAGATCAAGTCTGGCTTCAGACTAGATTTTAATAAACAAAATGTAAAATTATAACACAAAGCCTGACTTCCCTTCTAGATTTTTAATAATCAAGTACAATATATCAATAAAAGTCTATAAGGTTTATGTTGTTCATCGCTGATGTCAGTATCTGTAAGCAAACCATTGGTTATGATGTGTTTCTAGATCTGCTAACAGAGTGTTGAATAAGCATCTACCAATAACATCAAATTTAATCAAGACTGATCAAACTATAACATCTGAGAATAAAATTCGTTTAGAGAACAATGGTTTGAATAAGTGAACACCTTAATAACATTTTTCTCTTAAACTTTAAAACAGATTTTCAAAGTAAATTAGAAATTGTGTACACCAACACACATTTTGTCTACAAAAGACTCATCAGTGACGCTTGAATCAAAAAGTTAAAATGGCCAAATAAATTTCCAAGAAGAAGAGCAAATTAAGGACCCAAAATTCCTAAAGTTTTGCCAATACAGCTAAGGTAATCTATTCCTATTTGAAGTCATCTGCAGCACATTAGTTAAACATAGGTAATCTACACATATGATGTTTAACTTACTCCAACATTGGCTTAATAAACCTTGTATGATATAACATTTATGGTAGTAATAAACTGTTAACACAGAGATATGTCTCGCATATTTGTTATTTTGATAATGCAAATGTTGAAATTAAAATAGCAATACTTTAACATGTAAGTTATGCAAATATTCAAAGTCAATGAACCATGACTGAAGGTACAGGGCTAAACAATCTCATTGGAAATGAGATGCGCCAATGCCAATCCAACTGCAAACCAAATACCATTGACTCTTCATAAGTCGTTCCCTTTAAACAAACCTAAACACAAACATTAACTTGTAAACTATGTAAAAGTTTCAAAGTCAATGAACCATAATAAGGGGGTGGGGTTATATAATCTTCATGGAAATGAAACTTGCAAATGCCAATACCAAATATCATTGACCTACCACTAGTGGTTCCCCATAAACTGACCTAATCACAAACTAATACATGTAAACTAAGCAAAGTTTCAAAGTCAATAGACCTTGACTGAGGGGGCGGGGCCAAATAATCTCCATGGTAATGAGATGTGCCAATGCTAATACAACTGCATACCAAATATCATTGACTTACCACTAGTGGTTCACCATGAACTAGACCTAATCACAAACTAATACATTGTTGACGCCGCCACCACCGCTGGAAACAGCATACCTATGTCTCCGTCAAGGTGAGACAAAAAAAAGACCAATAGTGAGAAAAAGACTGAAATATAGTTTACTTTATATCTGAGATTGGAACTTAAAACTGATGCAAGCTCTTCAATAAGAGCAAATAGGCCAATTTTGAGTTGTTTTTTATGAATGAGTTACACCAGCTGACCCAAGGTAAAAGACTTCATTGAACAATGTGGTGTAATAACATAGGCATTGGTGACATAGGAAATCTACTGTAAAATGCATATATATGCAAATAATCAAAATATATTTCACATACTCCACTTGTATTCACTTTAAATTTTGTACACTTGTTGTATTTAAACATCATTTTGATCAGACAGAAGTCTAATTTCATTATGTGTATAAATATCTGAAAAACCATTTCTGAAATTTAAAAAATTTTGGAAACAAACATCTGTAAAATCAGAATTGTATCAATATATTCATAAAACCGTAAAAGTTGTCATTGACAATCTATAGAAAAAAAAGATTAGGTCAATTAAATTCAATTGCTACTTGTCTGGCAATTCTACAAAAAAATAATCTTTCTATATTCAGTGACAAGACGGTCAAATGCTACTTGTTTATCAATAATACATTAAGTTATATAGCTCTAAAGCTAGTAAACTGTCTGAAGTAGTTTTCTATCAAATACATCTAATTTATAAACAATCTAAAAAGTGTCTTCCCAATGACAGAGTACTTTTGTTATTTTTATGTTAGAAATATGGTCATGTCATGTATAATTCCTTCTGTAAGTCTGAAATCCAGGGTGTTTAAAATAGTAAATTTTCAGTAAATGCATATAATCCAAAGTGTCATTATGTCAGTCTGAGTGATAAAAAAAATTCTCTTAATTCATATATGCAAATCTCAAGTGTATGAACATAAATAACACGAGATCAATTTAAATTCTAAGACTAAGATTTATTTCACTGTTGAAAAAATTATTTCCATATTATTTTAAGGGATCATTACACTATCAAAGTTTTCAGTAAAAAACTTTATCAAACTTGGATGGAATAGAACTCCATCCTATTTTTCCCAAAAAGCTTTGATTGGAACATAAGCTATCAGAATGTGTTTTGGAAAGCAAGGCGAAAAAAGGCAAACAACAAGAGCAAACCTGCAAGTTTAAACAGATATGAAAAGAGGTAAAACTGTCTTTAACTGACCAATCAGATCCTTGATGAACTGATAGTCAATTACACTTTGTCAATAGATTTCTGGTGACAGTCCAGTGGTTGTTGATTGCTATCTGCCATAATTGTTTTTCGTTTAATGTTATATGCTTAAATAAGTCAGCTCCTTAATTTTCTCTTTTAAATTGATTCTCATCTGTTTACTTCCCAAAACAAAGCTTATCTATAAAAAAAACCAACTTTACATGACTTAAGGTAGCACAATACAAAAGCAACTAAATTTTATCAAAATTTCATTTTCAGCTGTTTTTGTTACTTCTTAATATTTCAAAACCACAGAAGAAAAATTTATTTACATATCTTGCACTGTTAATGAGTGTTGATGATAATTAGTTTTATAAACAAATTACTGATATAAGATAAGAACATGTGGGCAGTACTTTGTGGTTAATCAATAGAATCATTTGATAACTTTATGACCACTGACCAGCAATAAAAATAACAGTTATGAAAAAGAGGTGGATTAGGGATTAGGGATTTATAGAAAAATGAAGATAATGAATTCCAAATAAAAATACATTTCTATATTGGAGCTGCCAGGAGATTGATTGATTGATTGTTGGTGTTTTAACGCCACTTTTAAGCACCACTTTTGGGCTATTTCTAGTTTATATTGGTGGAGGAAGCGGTGCCCGGAGAAAACCACTGACCTTCGATAGGAAAACTGACAATCCTAGTCAATTAAGATTGAGTCGAGTGCACCTGCACGAGCGGGTTCGAACTCACAACCTCAGTGTTGACTGGCTAGTGATTACAGTAGTAGAACTACTTAGACCACTTGGCCACCGATAGCTGCCAGGAGAAAAACAAAACTACTATTTGGAGATATAGAGGAATCAAAATATAAATGTATAGATTTTAAACAAATATAATTGTACAACAATTCTAAATGTTGCTGATGTTTATACTAGAATTTCTTGAGGAGAAAATTTAAATATGAATTCTTTTTAAAAGAAAATACAAATTAAATATTTCATTTTCAAACTGCAAAATGAAAAAAATCTACTTGGTGTAAAACACCATATTGCCATTGTATACAATTATAATTCTAGAAATCCCCATAAGGATCCTCTAGACTGATCATTTTGTGTACATGTGCATAACTTACATTCTGTAACAAATCAAAAACAAAATATATTATTTTATGTACTAAAAGAATAAAATCCATATTGAAGAAGTAAATGCAATTTGTAATTAAACTTCTGAGATCATTAATAGTAAAGGTTTATCATGGTGGGCGGAGTTTTGACCATATCAGTAGCAACTGACTAACAGCAAGGTCAATAATGATATAACATCTCTCACCAGATCTGATTTTTGATGCATAGGGTGTGCATTTTCTTTATATATTTAGAATTGCTAAAATGGAATGCTTTCTTACTGGTCAAAACCTAATTGATTCATGATTAAAAGGCCAATCCTGAAGTATCCCCATGGTACATGTGTGAATTATATTGAAGTTAATGGGCTGCTACAAGTAGGAAAATCACATTTTCTTATTTATTCAATTGTGACACATTCATTTTCTCATGAAAATGAAGTTTTAAATGAAATTAGCTCCTAGATGGGTGTCCCTATATGCCTGATTTTCACAAATGTTGTTCCTTGACCAGTTATCTTCAAAGGGTGTCTCAGAATTCCCAAAACATCAATAGAACAAATTTTATACCCTACAAGTTGTAGTGAGAGTCAGCTAATTAAATTTAGCAATCTCTTAAAGAATTGAGGTTGCAAACTTCATTGAAGGTTTATGAGAGAATGAAATACAATAGGAAAAATCTGAGACACCCTTTTGGAGGTCAAACTGTGTTGTACAAGAATCTATAAAATATTTTGGTTTGGTATGAATAACAAAGAAGCTAAATTCATTCAAGTGTGAACATCACAATATAGCAAATAATTACATAATAATTAATTATGTAATAATTATGTCATAATGAAATTATCACCATTTGAAAGATTAATCTTTCTTCTTTCTTTTGGTACCTCATTTAAAAAATTTAAAGCTGGATGAAAGAAATTACATCAGTTTAAAGTTGTCTGATTGGGGGTGAAAAAATCTTTGTATTGTGCTACCTTAAACGTCAAAGTCAAATGTAGGTCATGATGATTCATTTCACCTACAGTAGACTATAGACTTCTGGTGATAAACATGGAAATGCCTACATCAATATGTCCAAAGATAAAAAGTTAAGGCAGAGAAAAACTCTAAAGAAGAACATGTGTCCATAGGACACCATGCTCTATTTCCCATATATCATAAACCCATGTTCAGTAAACTGTAAAATCTTGGTCAAAACTCTTATTTGGCATAAATATTACACAGTCACTATATAAAGAACAGTTGTACTAAGTTTGAAGTTAAATGTGACAACAAACTTCCTTAAACCTTAAACTGATACAGGATGGACGGGCAGACACACAGAGGGGAACATACAATGCCCCTCTTCTATCATAGGCGGGGCATAAAAGTCAACAATCTGACGTTGAAGTTAGAAGGTCTAGGTCATACGTCTTTTATGTAATGAATTATCTTCTGGTGATAGACTTATGCTATTGCACCAATTAAAGACTAATAACATAAGTGTATGTAGACAAATAAAGTTCTGGTTCAAACATGCCTGTATTAGAACAAGAATTATTAGAATTGTCTCCCCACTCCTTAAATATAAGAGGAAAAAACAACAAATTATATGCATGTACTTTGACCTATAATGGTTTACATTTATAAATTTTGACTTGGATGGAGAGTTGTCTCATTGGCACTCATACCATCTTCTTATATCTATGTAGTCGTTTTATCCCCTGATGGCCATCTAAGCTCATCTGCTGTTAAAATGTCAACTTTTATATAATCTCACAACCAGGATATTGAGTAATAATTTGTTTTGTACTGAATCAAATTAGTAAAACTGCATTTTCTGCTCTCACATTATTCAGTGATTAATCTTGTGCCAGCTGTCCTTGTCTAAAATTTTAACTTAAATCTGATTAGAATTAACGTGAAGTCTTTATAATCAATACCACGACTTGTGCACTAAAACAGCAGAATTTTATTTCCCTCAAGTTTGATTGAAAAACTAAAAATAAATGTGGTAGATCAAAATCTACAAAAAGATGACACAACTACTTTTATATGTTTTTTTTACATTAAGAGATTTTCACTCCAACTTTTATATTTAAATAATTAGATGCCATCTAAAGGGAGTTCCCTCAATTCACAAATTCTGAAAAAAACTCTTATTTATTATGCATAACCCACAGATTTTAGAATAAATAAAACAACAGATTTTCTCTGATGAGCAGATTATAGTGATTAAATTGTTGCACAAATGGAAACATACATTTTATAATTCCCAAAACAATATTCACTAGTACAGAAAATATCTTTCATTCATTAAATCAAGGATTTGTATAGTAAGATCTTACTATACAAATCCTTGATTAAATGCAAGCATTAAAGTCAAACAAACTGAATTATAAAAAAGGGTATGAAACACAAGAAAATCATTGATTATGCCACTCAAGTTTAACTGTAAACTAGCTTTCAACCAATTAAATTGCTACTTGTTAAATTTTAGGATATCTCCAGTACATGTCGAGTGCAATTATGCAAGGCCACCCGTAACAAATTCTTTGTCTGGTGTTGCCTACCCTTGCCTTGTAGGGTTGGGTAGGTAGGTAGGGACTTTCTTTTTATTTTTGGCCAATAACATAAGTTACATGTTTTAGACAAGAAAACAATGTTAGAGCACGAAAAAAACTTTTAAAAAAAAAGTTTGAAACAATTTGTGTCATAAATTTTTTCGGGTATGCTGCTTTCTAGGTGGGTAGGTAGGTAACATCAAACAATTCTAATTTCATTTTGGTTCAAGTTGGAAAATGGTGTATGATAAAAAAATCCCTACATGCAATTGACAAAATCCAAAACAAAGGTTTTAATACTGTTCTTCATCTCATTTACACTGAAATTTTCAAGATGGGGCATAAGTTCACACCTCATTACAAGTTCAACACAGCCATTAGCACCAGTATCGAAAAGAATACTTTGCTTATTCTGTATCTGTGCACTGTAAGATACTTTCAGCATATTATCAAGATTGTAACAGGTTCTAAAGAGCCTGTGTCACTCACCTAGGTTTATGTACATCTTCAACAATGTGGACTAGAATAGAATTCATGACAAATATCTCTTATTTGTTGATCTTATATTGCTGATCATTTTTGCTATGTACAGTTTTTGTCTATCTTCTTTAGTTTTTTCCCAAACCACAAAAAAAGGGTATAAAAATTGTCATTCAAGGGCAATTACTCCTACAAATAGTCTACTTAAGATTTCGGCAAAATTTGATTTATTTGTAGATCTTGTCTTGTCATTTTTAGACTATTTTAAGTGTATATCTTTTATGGTTATCAAGATAATAGGCAAAAACATAAAATATTGGTAAAAATCGTCATTAAAGAGCAAGAATTCATATCAGGAGTCTACTAACATTTTGACTATGCTGACTTATTTGTAGATCTAGCCTTGCTCATCATTTTTGCCATATAAAGTGGCTATCTATCTATAATAGCTTTCAAGATAAGAGGCAGAACACTAAAAATGGGTAAAAATTGTCAATAAAGAGTAATAACTGCAATAAGGAGTGAACTAAAGATTTTGGCCTGTAGACATATTTGTAGATATTGTACGACGTAAGATATAATAAAATGGTGTTAAGGTAACATATTCATCTGTGCAACATCATTAAAGGGCAATAACTCCAATAAAGGGTCGCAGACCATTTCAGCAATGTTATCTTTTTTTGTAGATCTTGTCTTGCTGATCATTTTTGCTTCTTTAAGTTTCTATCTATTATAATTTTTTCAGATATTAGACAAAATCACAAAAAAAGGATAAAAATCGTCATGAAAGGGTAATGACTCCAATAAGGAGTCAATTGACGATTTTGATAATGAGACTTATTTGTAGAATTGTCTTCTTGATAATTTTTGACATTTAAAGTTTCTCTCTAACTATTATCATTTTCAAGATAATAGGCAAAAATGAAAAAAAATTGGTAAAATTCTTCATTCAAGGGCAATAGCTCCGATAAGAAGTTGTCTGACAGTTTTGATGTAAATAGACAGTAGGTTGATCTCATCATTCTTAACATTTCTGCCTTGTCACATTTTCTCTATGAATAGCGGTTTTCAAGATAATAGACAAAACTTGCATTTTACCCTTATGTTCTATTTTTAGTTTTAGCCATGTCGGTCATGTTGGTTGGCAGACTGGATCATCGGACATATTTCTTAAACAAAATACCATAATGATGATTGTGGTCAAGTTTGGTTTAATTTGGCCCAGTAGTTTCAGAAGAGAAGATTTTGTAAAAGTTAACGACGATGAAGGACAATGAAAGACGACTTTGGGCTAGGTGGGCTAAAAATATAACAAATATCATTGTAAAAATACTGTCATAATTTGCCTGACAACCACTTTGAAAAAATAAAGATAATATTAAATACTAACATTCAGACTAGTCAGGGATTGCAGTGACATCTGAAAGCCTTTTGAGGACTGGCTGGGTTGTGGGACCTCAGAGTTCAGTCCATATAAAAATCATGAAAAATGCAGACCCCAACTTGGGTCAGCAAGTTTCTGTTTGGAAATTGTAATAGATTCATTTTCAAATAGATAAATCATACATAATTTGATTCCTTATTTAATTTACTCCATGGATATATGCAACTTTTATTCTCGTACTGTTAAATTTCTGTATAATTAATAGTATTTGAATAACAAATCAATTTTGAATTCGAAACTAAAATTTCATTTGCTCCAAATGAAATTTTTTATCATAAATTACAGTCATTACACTTGGGCCATTAACAAATGTTGATAACAAACATCATAAGATCAATTGATCAAGCAGATGAAATGGGATATTAAATTCTTTGTCCTCAAACTAAACAATTAATACTGGATGTCATAAAGACTAGGCAAGATATTTTTATGTGACAGAAATATATAGAACACTTAAAGCTTTTACTTAATAAGATAAAGTATTGGTAAAGCTAAATGATTGCACAGAATGCAGTAGTTATATCATGTTTTAAGAACACGTACTGCAATCATTACCGAACCACAAAACTTTTATATGCAGATAATGACATTTATATATTCACTTTCTCTGTAAAAGTGCAGTTTCTTCAACTAAATAAATTGCTTGTATTAGACAGAATGGGATTACGTACTAGACAACAAGGAAACACTTAATATCACAAATCTTTTGGTGTGAGAAATGTTGACACTTTAATCGACTATTGTCATGAATATCAATTATGCCCCTTACAACTTCATGCCAGGAATGTTTACCCCATACACCATATGTATCTGATATACACCTGAGGGTGTCAGTACTGATTCAGCATATATAATCATTATATACTACCCCTCATACCACAGTGCCTCTGCCAAAGATTACTGACATTACATGTTGCTAGTCATCAATAACAACATACAGTATGGGTTTTTCTCATTGTTGAAGGTCGTACAGTTGCCTATAATTGCTTACATCCACTTCATTTGAACTTTGGTGGATAGTTGTCTCATTGGGAATCATACCACATCTCCTTATTTTTATATGGCAGTCTGTTACTGAAAATTCACAAGTCTGCAACTCTGTTCACTGAGTTTTCTTGAATTTCTGTTAAATTTCAGACACACACTAAATATCATTAAATATTTTGAAAATTTAAATAATTGAAGTCCAAAGAAAAAAAAACATTCATTGTAGCATTTAAGATACAGTAAAGTACTTGAAAGTTTGCTGAACCAGGATGTTAAAGGAGTACAATAATAAATGACAATCTATCATTTGGACTTAAAAAGTTATTTATAATTCTCGTCACTTTCTTCTTCTATAATCCTCCTTACACTAAGGCTTCAGTGTCTATAGCAAAAAAAACAATTCATTTCATTACAATGGTTCTCTATTCTTGACACAGTTAAAAGCTTAAATCCAGGACGTCAGAATAAAAGATAAAAAGATAAAAATCACAATAGATTTTTTTTTTTTTTTAATTTCAAATCAATTAAAGCATGTTAGACTAGAATTATATATTTTTATAGAACTTTCAGGATGTTTATAGATTTATGATGTTATTGGATTTTAAGCCAGCAACAATCACTTTAGATTTATGTATCATTTATGTATCTGTTCTTCCAAAATTTTTCTTCTGTATCCAAATTCTCTGTTCTGGTTTTATTATGTTTCAGGTTGATGTCTCATTGACATACCCCTTTGTTTTCATACATATGTGATTTCAAGACAATGTTTGTTTATGCTCTGTTCTCTCAAGCTGTTGATATGCATTGCAGTTTGATTCACAAAAAAGTTCTGTTTGTAGTTTTCTTTATCACAAAATGCATTCCAAAACAAGAGAATGTGTCCATAGGACCATTTCCCTCTTGCTCTATCATGTGTCCATGTTCAATGAACTGTAAAATCTCGGTAAAAATTGTAATTAAGAATCAAGTCTAAAAAATTGGCCTCAAAATGGACAACAGCTGACTATATGATATGGGTTTTGCTCGTTGTTGACAGCCATATTTGCTAAGTTTCAAGTACATTGTGGTACAGAACAGACAATGGGACACACAAACTAGATAAACATAGTGCTTCAATACTATTGTAGGCAGGGCAATTAATATCAATGTATGGATGTTTAAAGACCAACAAACATGTATTATATTTACGTCTATGTAGTTAGATGAGAATCATTGATATTATATAGATGAATTCTTAATAATACATGTATGTAAAACCATTGGAATTGGATGTTAAGAATAATTGCTTTAATTATACTAACAAATCTTTCCTAGCAATGGTCTGAAATTTTTCATCAGTTTTCTAGTTTCATGAAATGAATTCAATCTGCAACTTTAAAAGATAAATGGAAAATATGTCCATGGGACACAGATGATGCCCCGCTTGCATATAACGTTCTAAAGGGACATAAATCAAGAGCGTAATTCGAACTTGATCTTAGAGAATGGAAACGAACTATACAGCATTTTTCATTTGTAAGGGCATAACTCTAGAAGAGTAAATGACACCACCCAAATTCAAACTTGATCTGCGTTTTGTGGTAATTAGCATTGTCTATAAGTTTTATAACATTTGGTTGAGGCAAACTTAAGTTAGAGAACGTAACGAAAAATTCAGCAATTTTCTATGTGTAAAGGCATAACTCTAGAAGGGTAAAATGACGCCACCCAAATTCAAACTTGATCTGTGTTTTGTGGTAATAAGCATTGTGTATACCAACAAACATGTATTATATTTACGTCTATGTAGTTAGATGAGAATCATTGATATTATATAGATGAATTCTTAATAATACATGTATGTAAAACCTGGTGAAATGAATCCATTATGTAAGAACAAATCTGGTATCTGATCACATTTATTCCAGGTCTTTACAAGTTTTGTTAATGGATCAATATAACGCATAGTGACAAACACCTCAGAGACTCCAGAATGATGATCAATCACAAACAAAGTGACAACTCGCCTGTCGTTTTTCCCTGGATACTATATACAAGAACAATGAACTTGATCTTAATTTCCTTTACATTTGATATCAGTCCGGAATCATGGGCATCATGTATTTGTATGTTGATTGTAGTTTCGTTTCCTTGACTCCAAATAATTTATCAATATCATAATAGCTACTATTATATGAAGTGATTACCATGTTTACATAATGGATGCCGATATTTTAAAAATTATCTGTCATATCTTTATCAATTCTAGACTAAATGTTGTTTGTCAGGCACTTGGTAGAAATTTAATCTCTAACAGTTACAATATACAAATAGTTGTGAAACATATAAAGAGATATGGTTTTGAGACATTAACAAAACATAGACAACTGTTTGCCTGATTATTAAATTGAACTATAGAGGCTCATAATAGCATGCAACACTTTCTTTGATCTATGTCAATTGTCAACAATGACCACTCTCAAACCCTATTAAACCAATTGAATCTCCTTATAACCTTCTTATACCACCACAGACATACATGTCCACTACTGGCCATGTCCCAAGAGGAAACATATGTCCATTTCACATAGATTATACAATCAAATTGAGTAGAAGTTAGTAAACAACCAACAGAATTTATAAATTAATTACTAATTTTAAACCCTGGACAATGCATCAAACAATCTAAATCTTTTGAAGTAAAATGAATTACCAAAAGTATTGAACAGTACAACAGATCACGTCAACCACTGACACTACTCAAATACCCAGCAATATACAAACAACAACTAGAAATACAGAGCACCTGACTTGATACAGGCACAAAATGTGGTGGAAACAGTAATATCTGGTCTTCTGCCATCTTTTATGGTAGATTTTTAATTAGATAAGAAAGTTGACTCAGGAAGGCAATTCTTTGTGAATACTTAATCTAAATGAAGAAAATAATGTGATTTTATCTAATTATAAATGCAGAATATTTTTTGATTGTTTAAAATAACTCAACTTAAACTTATAAGGAGAATAACTCAAACAGTTTAATTTTATAAAGGAATATACAGTAAATTTGTCTTTTTTGTATTGTAGTATGAAAAAAAGTACTGCAATCCCATTTATTCGTTAAATTTTCCAAAAGCATTTTATGAGAGCTATCTTCTCGTATTTTCTTTCAAAATTATGTCATTTTCATATCTTTCTATTCATCATGATTGTTGTTTCACTGTATAATTCATAATAAATGTGTCAATTTTTCACAACCTGTAGCTTGGTAAATTTATTCATTAAGGTAAAAGTGCTACTGACATTATTCAATACTATCATGAAGATTGTCCTGTTATATATGTTATTAGCACATCATCATTAACCCACATTTCATTCAATCCAATTTGTACAATTCCAAAGCCATAAACTGAATTCTATCAAAATGTCAAACAAGTTTTAAAACATGCTATTGTTATTTTTTCTTTTTCTGGAGACATTTGCAATGCTTAAAAAAAAATTCAAAATAAAAAAAAAAATTCTTCTGCACTTTGAATTAATATCTTGATACTAATCAGGTGGTGAATTATTTTTAGGCCAAAATGCTTATGTCATGAAAAGTCATTAATATGAAACTAGTTATAAGTTCTAAACTTTGCTTTGTTGGACTAAGTAAATAACTACTTTGTTTTCTATTATAAGAAAACAGTTATTGCATTCTTGTAATTTGATGGGTTTTTCGAAACAGTTATTACTATCAAATAATTCACATGGTAGGGAGATAATTTTAGAGCAAATGTCCTGTTAAGCATAACCAAGGTTACAACACATTTCCGTATCATAGTATTCTACAAACTGATTTTTTAATATACAAATATACTTTCAGCTTCTCTTAAAGAATACATAAAACGCTTTAAAAACCAATACAACAAACTTAATCTATATCATATCCAAGTCATACTTTTTTAAAAACTAGTGTGCCTGATGTTTAGAGGTTTGATTTTCTAAGCTTTTCATTAAATATATAAGGTCAACCATTGGAATTGGATAGTAAGAATAATTGCTTTAATTATACTAACAAATCTTTCCCTAGCAATGGTCTGAAATTTTTTCATCAGTTTCTAGTTTCATGAAATGAATTCAATCTGCAACTTTAAAAAGATAAATGGAAAATATGTCCATGGGACACAGATGATGCCCCCGCTTGCATATAACGTTCTAAAGGGACATAAATCAAGAGCGGTAATTCGAACTTGATCTTAGAGAATGGAAACGAAAAATTCAGCAATTTTTTTCATTTGTAAAGGGGCATAACTCTAGAAGAGTAAAAGTGACGCCATCCAAATTCAAACTTGATCTGCCTTTTGTGGTAATTAGCATTGTCTATAAGTTTTGTAACATTTGGTTGAGGCAAACTTAAGTTAGAGAACGTAAACGAAAAATTCAGCAATTTTTCTATGTGTAAAGGGCATAACTCTAGAAGGGTAAAAATGACGCCACCCAAATTCAAACTTGATCTGTGTTTTGTGGTAATAAGCATTGTGTATAAGTTTCATAACATTTGGTTGAGGCAAACTAAAGTTCGAGAACAGAAACCAATTTCGGGACCTACATGTGTACAGACGTACGGACGGACAAGGGTAACACTTGATGCCCCCTCCGCTGCTGCTAATAAAATTAGGCCTTGAAATTATTGTTGAGTGCAAATCCTCTTGGAAAAGTATGGTTATCATTTGACAATTAATTATAATAATACCTATGTAGTATAATGAATCAGTTTAATGAATATACAAATAAGATCTTTTAAGCACCACTCCTTTATTCACAATCCCAGGGTAAAATTGTATTATGATTGTAGCATATAATCACCTTATTAGTGGATCTAAAATACATTTACTACCTTTTAATAATGAGATGATATTTTGAATATCTAAACATATAAATGAAAAGCTTAATACAACAAAAACAAAGGACAAAAGTGCATGTTGCCTCAAAAGTGTAGACAGTTGACAAGTAAAAACATTATACTGATCAATAAACATCAACTTAAAAGCTTACAAATCAGCTTTTCTGGGATAAATAAAATGTCAACAAATGCCAGAGACATGAACACACACAAAGTTTTTCTCGAAAAGTCAGGATAAAATAGCATTAAGCTTATTCTTTGTTAGCTTAATATATAGAAAAATGGATATAAGAGGTTTATCAATATAATTAAAAACGCTTTTAATATTTATTTATGTGACCCACTTGTGTTTAAAATAAGTCACTATGCCAAAAGTTGAAAGTTGAATCTGTTTGATTTCAAAGTTGAATCTGCTTTATTTGAAGTGCAATTATAAAATTGGAGGCTCAAAGGAAACTAACTACTCAACAGATTCAAAAATGGTTACCATGAATTCCTTTATGATTTATCAGTTGATGTTCATAACTTTTAAAAAAAGAACCTTTTGTAATAATTTATCTCCTTGTCTGCAATCACAAAGTAATCCTGCTATATAAAATCAAAGTACTGACGTGCTATTTACTCAGATGAACCCAAGATCTGATGATGGCTGGCTGGCGAATAAATCAAATCAAAAAATGTTCTATCTTCATGTAGACTACTAGCAGTTGCTTTTTTCAAGTCAAATATCAAACATGTCATTCACATTTAAGACGTTAACATACTAGTATTTATCATGTAATCAATTATCTAGGTTCTGTTGGCATAGAGGGTCGAAAGGTTGACAGAAAAAGTTAAATGTGTTTTGCACTGTCTGAACACTGGATAATACATATACATTTAGTGAATGCATTACCTTCAGACGTGATTGTGTTTAAAACAGACACCCTTCCCCAATACAAGACTGGAGAAGTTTTAGTGACTATAAGTCTACACTCATGTGACTCTTATTTGTGTAAACAGTATGCTTTGGTTGTCTTTTAAAAGAAAAAAATTCACACCATAGACCTTTTTTGTTCTTTGAATAGTTTTAAGTATTTCTCAATAACTCGCTTTTTCTTAATCATGCCATGACCCAACCAATGCATAACATGTTAAATTCATGTAATTTCTACCATGTTTATGATAGCAATTGTTTTATTTGTCTTGATGAATTGTTCAAACGGAAGAGGTCAATCACAGAAGCATATATTTGTTTGCTTAGTTTAATCAGTAGCAGATCAAGGAACTATCAAAAAGGGGAGTGGTTACATGTTAATAAGGGGAGGAAGAAGGAGCTAAACCTTCTATTATACTAAATACTGATACTTAAGATATGAATAAGGAGATAATAAGTTAAAAGTTAGCCGGTCAGCAATCTAACATAAAAGATTAACTTTCATAGACATCTACTGATTATTTGCAATTTGAAAATTCATAGTCTATCAGAAATATCACTTGGTTTGCCTTAATTCAGAAATTGGAATTAAGTGCCTGCTAAACTTTAGAGGCGTTGGAGCAAGGGGCAAAACTTACTTACTTCTAGACTATTTGACTATAGAAAATATTTTTTTTGCTTTCCACTTTTAGAATCAACTACATGCAATTGCAAACAGACTTGAGCCCACAGAAACTGCAGAAAAACATTTTGAGGGACCAAATTCAAAAAAATCTTTGGCATAGCTGCCTTGTACCCAATCTGTTGGGTCAATCATACTGCTGGGCAAAATATGTAGGAGCATATTAGCAACCAACTGTAACGAAAATGGAATAAAAACTTGATAAACAAGAATGTGTCCATAGTACACGGATGCCCAACTCGCACTATCCTTTTCTATGTTCAGTGGACCGTGAAATTGGGGTCAAAACTCTTAATTTGGCATTAAAATTAGAAAGATCATATCATAGGGAACATGTGTACTAAGTTTCAAGTTGATTGGACTTCAACTTCATCAAAAACTACCTTGACCAAAAACTTTAACCTGAAGTGGGAAAGATGGACAAACAAATGGACAAACGAACGAACAAACGAACGAAAGAGCAGACGCACAGACCAAATCAAAGAGCTGAAAGCTCTGAGGAAAAATGACGCCACTGTCTCTAATATTGTGATATTTTTTATGCAAGTCTTGATTTTCACATACCGTAATTAGTTTAACATTCCAACATGTCTCGTAAGCATATAATTGATATTCGTATATGTGTGTGTTATGTGAAGATGACAACTGGCTGTTTTTTAGTACAAATGTATGGTCAAGACTACCTGAATGATCTACAGTATCCAATGACTAATGGCTGTTTTTTCTATAAATAAAAGGTCAAGACTACCAGAATGATCTACAATATCCAATGACTACTGGCTGTTCTTTTGTACTAATAAATAGGTCAAGTCTATTTGAATGATCTACAATATCCAATGACTACTGGCTGTTCTTTTGTACATATAAATAAAGACCTGAATGATCTAAAGTATTCTAAGTAATGTGATTTTGTCTTGCAATTACATTTTCTAAATCAAGAATATTGACTACTAGTATCCTTTTCAAACCAAATGATTATGAAGAGCCTGTTGTTATCAAGCTCTTATACCCCACATACTCATTAAATAAGTTACTAGTGACCTAGTTATTTCTGTTACTTGAAGCAAATTATATTTCTGTAGATTTAGACAATAGTATACTATTGTTTTACTAGTTTTATTTCACCTTGAAGATTAGACAAATAGGGATACTCCTTTGATTTTTATTTCATGTCAGTCAGGTCGCTTTATATGAAACTTGAAACCACTTCTCTGCCATATTGTTATTTCATAACAACTCTGCCCTTGACCATGTTGACCTATGTAATTGATATTCATTCTTTAACCATATATCATAGTCAGTTAGTTTTGATTTTGCACTCCCACACCACCTTTCAGGTCAAATGTCTGTCTCCATTTAAGTTAATGACATTGAACAATCATGGTATTAAACACAATAACCAATGCATAACATGTTAAATTCATGTAATTTCTACCATGTTTATGATAGCAATTGTTTTATTTGTCTTGATGAATTGTTCAAACGGAAGAGGTCAATCACAGAAGCATATATTTGTTTGCTTAGTTTAATCAGTAGCAGATCAAGGAACTATCAAAAGGGAGTGGTTACATGTTAATAAGGGAGGAAGAAGGAGCTAAACCTTCTATTATACTAAATACTGATACTTAAGATATGAATAAGGAGATAAAAGTTAAAAGTTAGCGGTCAGCAATCTAACATAAAAGATTAACTTTCATAGACATCTACTGATTATTTGCAATTTGAAAATTCATAGTCTATCAGAAATATCACTTGGTTTGCCTTAATTCAGAAATTGGAATTAAGTGCCTGCTAAACTTTGGGCGTTGGAGCAAGGGAAAACTTACTTACTTCTAGACTATTTGACTATAGAAAATATTTTTTGCTTTCCACTTTTAGAATCAACTACATGCAATTGCAAACAGACTTGAGCCCACAGAAACTGCAGAAAAACATTTTGAGGACCAAATTCAAAAATCTTTGCATAGCTGCCTTGTACCCAATCTGTTGGGTCAATCATACGGCTGGGGAAAATATGTAGAGCATATTAGCAACCAACTGTAACGAAAATGAAATAAAACTTGATAAACAAGAATGTGTCCATAGTACACGGATGCCCAACTCGCACTATCCTTTTCTATGTTCAGTGGACCGTGAAATTGGGGTCAAAACTCTTAATTTGGCATTAAAATTAGAAAGATCATATCATAGGGAACATGTGTACTAAGTTTCAAGTTGATTGGACTTCAACTTCATCAAAAACTACCTTGACCAATAATTTTAACCAATAATTTTAACCTGAAGCAGGAAAGATGGACAAACGAACAAACGAACGAAAGAGCAGACGCACAGACCAAAAAATATAATGCCCCTACTACTATCGTAGGTTGGGCATAAAAATCTGCTCAATATTTGATATGACTGGTGAAACTCTACCAGGAACCAGTCATTTTCATGAAATTGACCAAGAAAAGTCACCAGGAGTGTCTTACAAGGTAACCATATATCTCTGTGTATTTAAGTCTGGCATGTCCTATTGTCAATTGTGAATTACCCAGTAAATTTTTCCTTTACATTCTTTAAACTAGCTTAATTAACTGCATATCTTCTGTAGTCACAAATTACTTAGATTACAGAATTACTTTGAGTGTCCCTCAAGTTAACAACAGATACATTCAATAAAGGACATATTCTTCAAATAACTTTAACCAACCATTGATTTAGGGCGTTTCTTATATAAGAGCAGCTGAATCCTGAAGGTGGTGCATGGGTAAATTAATGATCAGCAGTTTTCTGTATTTGTGCATTATCTCCGTTTTTTATCTCTAAGAATAAGAAAAAAACACATCAAACTTATTTATTTAGAAGCCCACAGCACATTTCAGGCACTGAGTACATGATTTATAATTACCATGAAATATTTCCATAATTTTATGATACAACACAGATATTCACTTTTCATTTATATATGCATTAATATTGTGAACAAAAGCAATAAATCAGCATTTATCCATAACCAGTAGTGACAGAAATCAATGTCTCTCACAAAACAGAAATCAATTCTAGTGAAACAAACACCCTAAAGACCATGAAATCATTGGCTTTACCTCCTTAATGGAGATCACATGTAAACATAAATCTTTCTGGACACCAACTGTATTTGGCTAGATTAGATTTGTACATACAGTTTGATTGAAGCAGTTCCTGTCAATTGGTTTTACGCATCATAAATGTAAATGTTGTTCTCTTACATGGCTTGTTATCAAGTTCAGTATAAGTTTCTCTGGTTATGACGAAACTTATCATTATATATTCGTTAAAGTCAAGCATCCGAATGCCGGTTTCATGGCAGTCAATATTCAACCAGGGATTCCCTTTTACCTTGATTCCCATATTTTTATTTCTCCTACAAAATTATTCTCAATTCTATTTCAAGAGTTTAAAGACCTTTCTCATTTATGTAAACACTCTCTTTATTCTTCATGATTTTTTGCTAAGTGCTTTGGTCTAATTCCTGTCAACTACACTTTAGAGGTGTGAACTCAGCTACTGCCATTCACAGTACATTTATTTAAATCAAACAAAATGTTAGATTTCAATAAAAATATGTTTTACTTTGTACATCTGGGATTGGTAGAATTGCTATACTTATAACCAACATTGATATTTTATAAATTTAAGTTTTAATGGGTTTTTGTCCATCATTTATGCTTCTGATATTTGGAGTGATAGGCTTCTTCAAGACCCTTAATATTTGTTCTTTTCTTTAATTATTTACATCAATATTGTAAATTTAATGTTGAAAACAGAAGGATTAATTTTGACCTTTATATTATTCAAACCCAGAGTTTTACATTTCAAATTCAATCTTAAAGCTTACGTACTACATCTTATCACAGTTTGCTATATAAATGGTAACTACACGTATAATTAATGCTCTCAAAGTTTGTACACTTTGTCTCGTTCAAACAGTTCTAGCAATTACATTTTCTAAAAATTACACCGCTGCTTTCATCATCACCTTTTTAATCTTTCGCTTACTTTTTTAAAATCTAATTAAGAATTTTTTAAATAACAAACTTTGTTTCTGATTTTTAAATTTTTGGCAAAAGAAAACAACACCAAGGTTGCACAATCTGTATCTCCCACTATAGAAACCTTATAAAACGTGCATGTTTTGATGGTTTGAATGTATGTTAGTCATGAGTTATTCCTTATTTAGTAATCCTATTTTTATCACAAATGTGAAATGCACAAAAGTAAAGCAAGGCTAAACAAGAAGTAATATTGACCAAATAAGAAGCCAATCTGTTCAGGAGTTCCTCATAAAAAAGTGACGAAAATGTTTGTTTGATGAATGGTCGCACAAACAGACATGCATTCAAACACAACTTTTATAAAATCAGGACAATTTAGAGCTTGACATATTGTTTAGAAACCCGTCTACTGTATGACCCTCTCGATGTCTTTTGGTTACTGTTGTTAGGGTTGCTGTCTCACTGACGTATACATCACATCTCCTTTAATTAGATAGAGTGGGGGCATAATATATGAACAGTTTTGATTTTAAAAACTTCAGGAGGATATGAATATTCTGACAGATTAATTTTCAATTTGTCCCTGATGAAATTAATAGCTCTCCTTTATCTTGTCCTACCTAAATATGATACTGAACAATCAATCTGGATTTAGATATCTAATTAAAAAAAGTCATGAAATATTGTAAATAATCTACAACAAATTTAACTAAATCTGGTGAAATAATTTATATGCTCTTTCATCCTACGGTCACAGGTGGCGTAAAAGAGAATCACATAGACAAAAATTCTTCAATGTAAATTCTATCCTATTTAATTTACTATTTTAATAATGGGCAGCTTTGGATTTGGTTGATATTGCTGGTTCTAAAAATGTATCATGGACAAATTATTAATCAGAACAAATATATCAGAGCAAAGCAACAATAAACAAACACCTGACCATGTGAAACCCTCATGAGTAGTTAATGTTGTTAAACACCCCAATGTAGTAGGAGGCACTCCACTTAAAAGGCATCCCGCTCAGTTTAAAGCTAAATTGGGATATTTAAAAAAATCTCAAAAATCAAAACGAAATTTTTCAAGTATGACCATGATACTTTTCATACTTTACATCTTATAGGACAAAAATATATGTACTTGTGTACTCCTGGCCAAAAAAAGGGCCATAGATAAAATGGGGCGACCTACATTTGCGCAGATTTGAAAATGACAAGCATTACATTTGCGCGAATTTACCTGTAGTTTACCTGAGTTTTATTTACCTGTAATTTGTTTTTTCGATTATTGTTTTGAACATAAATTGGCGATCATACCACATCTTCTTATTTCATATATTGATAAACATATATTAGACAAGTCTTTATTTGTTTATATAAACATTAAAAAGCACTACATTTATGTAAAAGAAAAGTTTTCAATAAAATACAACGAATATCATGGAAAAGAACATTCAAAGTATATAGTCATGAACAAAACGCAGTATACATGCAGATGATATCTATACGGGAATCATCTATAGATCAGTCCTTGCCTGGTACTTGTATCCTAGCGATTTCAGATAGCATTGACGAGAAATTTCACCAGTTTGAAATTTCAGAAATTGTTGAACAGTAAACTGAATTTTCTCCTTGTCTGTGCGTTTTACAAGGGCTTGGTTATCGCTGCCGCAAATTTTAATGTAAGTAGTCGCCTGAACTTGTAGAATAATCTCAACGAAAGTGTAGATGGCTGAATGAGTTGTATAAAACTGTTCATTGTCAAATACCGCAAGCAGTCATGGACCTCTTCCTTATTTTTTGGTAGGCTCGAGTAATTCCTTCTTCGTTCTTTGTACAATGACTGTGATAGGCTCTTCTAGTCTTGTGGCAGAAGATGACTTTCACCATTTGTCTGTAGTTCTTGGCAAATAATTTTCGACTGACGTGTGGAAACGTCAGAAGCATTCTTCTTAATTTTGATACGAATTTGCTGTCTTTCTAATTTGCGTTCATCAATATCATGGTTGTGGTCATTTGTTCCCGTTAGGAACACTTTGCATTCTCGGTCAGTCCTTATTCTACATTTACACATTTTTTTTGTGCATCTCCAGGAAATGTCTCCATTTCTTAACTTAAAATCTATACGTAGTAGTAAATCCATCAAAAATCAAGGATTTTTTCCTTTATTTGACTCAGAGATAATAAAGTCCATCTTGTTAGTGGACTTTCAAACTTGTATATGGGTGGACAATTGGTGAGTACAGCTCAATCATTAACATGTGTAGTGAAGATGACTGATAAAATAGTTCAAATTAATTAATTAATTTATTTTTTTATTTTATTTAGTAAATTTGTTCAAATTGATTTCAGTTTAACAATATTAAGTAATTTTTTTTTTTTTTTTTATAAAAAGTTATGGATTTATTTTTCATATGTTTTTGTATAAATCCGCGCAAATACAGTAACTTTTCAACAGGTAAATTTCGCGCAAACGTAATGCGTTTTGTCGCGCAAACATGGATTTTTTTCGTGCAAATGTAGGACGAATTCGCGCAAACGTAACACGCTGATAAAATGATTCAATTTAGTAATTTTTTTGTTTAAATAAGACTAAAAGGGAAGAAACATCTGGACTTTCATAATTTTGACAAAATTAATCAAGTTTTAAAATCTGTATCTGCAGCTAGTCTGACTGTTCCTAAACGTTGACTGCAAAAATAAAACTGTCCATCAAATTAGTAAAATACAAAAGATTTTGGAAAAATCCAAATTTTTCTCCAGATGGTATCTCTTGAAAATAAAGAAGCTGTTAAAGTTTCATCAAATTCATGACAATTTGAAAAGGTTTATTGATGTTATAAAAACTTTAACCTTAGGCTGTATCTAAATGTAAACTAAAATGAAATAGTATGTTTTGTTGTGTTGCATCTTGTAGCATATTGAATGTTTTTTCCTGTACATAATAATTTTACCTTACACAAAGAAATAATAGCCACAAATTGACATAAACTGTGTCAATTATCTTACAAGTTTCTTCAATCATTTGAATCTGTCACGAGTTAAAAATAGACCCAATAACAGGATGTATCATTTTTTATAATTTCTGGCCACTTGCAGCTTACAAAACCATCTCTAGGTTATACCACTTTCTTCAAACTAAAAGAATTAGATTTTTTCTCAACCAAGCAATTCCATTTGTTACATATTGAATTTTAATGATTCATTTTTTACAGAAACTAAAAAAATATTTCATCATACTGCTGAATGTGAAATCCTATGAAAATTATGCAATCTTGGCATTCACATCATGGGATATTGACACACAAAAACCTTCATTATACATCATTAAGATATATGTGAACTTCCCCAGACAATAGCACTGCCATAAGAGAGACTTGCATATGTTACTCTACAGGATCAAATTCCTGTATTTAGTATGCAAGATGAAGCAGTTTTACCAAATCAATCTTAATTACAACATAATCTTTATCAAACCAGACAAAACAATGAGGAGTTCAACAGACTGTAACCTTAGTAATGCATATAAAATGCTGGTAAAAAGCTGTATACCTCATGCAAATAGTGTTGGAAATTACAATGTGCCTATAGCATCATGCTAAGTTAGTGAAAGTATACAGGAGGAGGCTCACATTTTTGGGGCTTACCAGGTATTTTATTTCATTTAAATAATGTGAACACTGCAAACAAAATCATCAAATGAAAATTGCTTATGATTTAGTAAGCAACAGGACTATTCACCCTTCCAAAAATGAAAGGTACCATTTCAGCAAACTGAGGTTTTATCACATTAGATATCACTATGTATATATTTAATGTACATATACAAATCTTAAAGAGAAAAAGTTTGGAAATATCATTCAAGTATCATAGCAATTATCAAAATGGCAGTCCTATATTTTTGTTCATTTTTCCCCAAATTATAGAGCTTAACAAATTCATATTGCAGAAAACAAGATAAATTGTTCCAATCAGAAAAAGAATTTGAGATGCACATATGTAAAAGAGAGGCCAAAGATACCAAAAAGACAAGAGTTTTAAATAACTAATATGTAACGAAGGTTCTATGATGCTTCAATTATATAACTGCTGTTTAAAGAAGAGTTGCAAATACATGGGCCTTACCCTTTTGTCCATGCCCATGCTTCGCAATTTTTAAAAGAGTAATAGACTTAGGAAGGTGACAATGCTATTATTTTGATATTATGATATGTTGTTTTCAAGAAATCCAGTCTCTGTTTTAGGAATTGCAGAAACAGTGTTGCAGAAGAACAAAAAAATTAGACAAAAGTACTAACAGAATATCAGACACAACAGTGACTATATATAATGACACTAGTAAAATAAGGTCATATTATAAAATAATAAAAGAACAGAGTGTTAATGTCCCCCTTGTTGCACATATTTTATCTATCCAAGGTACAAGGGCAATAACTAAAAATTTTTTTTGGTTCTTTAAATGTTTTATACAGAAATGAAGACTTCAGAGCAAATGCAATGCGATTTCTGTTATAACTAATATTTCCAAGGGCATAACTCGTTAATAATATTTGACCAGCTAATATTTTCAAAAGTGTTAAAGACATTGCTGATATAAACCTATGATATAAGTTTCATAAAATTCTGGCAAGAATTGTACATATGAGAGCGCTAACAATTGCAATTTTCCATATAATTAATGTTTCCAAGGGACATAACTCTTTTAAAAATAATTGATCGGCACTGATTTTGGAACTCCTCCAAGACATTGCTGATATACCTATGATGTAAGTTTCATAAAAATCTGGCAAGGATTGTACAAATGAGAGCGCTAACGATGCAATTTTCCATATAATTAATGTTTCCAAGGGGCATAACTCTTTTAATAAAAACTGTTAACACAAAGATATGTCTCGCCTATTTGTTATTTTGATAATGCAAATGTTGAAATTAAAAAAGCAATACTTTAACATGTAAGTTATACAAATATTCAAAGTCAGTGAACCATGACTGAAGGTACAGGGCTAAACAATCTCCATGGAAATGAGATGTTCCAATGCTAATACAACTGCAAACCAAATACCATTGACTTTTCATAAGTCGTTCCCTTTAAACAAACCTAAACACAAACATTAACTTGTAAATTATGTAAAAGTTTCAAAGTAAATGAACCATAATTAGGGGGTGGGGTTATATAATCTCCATGGAAATGAAACTTGCAAATGCCAATTCATTTGCATACCGAATATCATTGACTTAACATTAGTGGTTCATCTTAAATTGACCTAATCAAAAACTAATACATGTAAACTAAGCAAAAGTTTCAAAGTCAATAGACCATAACTGAGGGGTAAGGACCAAATATTCTCAATGGAAATGAGATGTGCTAATGCTTATACAACTGCATACCAATTATCATTTACCTACCACTTACAGTTCCCTTTAACTGACCTAATCACAAACTAATACATGAAAACTAAGCAAAAGTTTCATTATAAAACTGCATACCAAATATCATTGACCTACCACTAGTGGTCCCCCTTAAACTGACCTAATCACAAACTAATACATGAAAACTAAGCAAAAGTTTCAAAGTCAATAGACCATGAATGAGGGGCGGGCCAAATAATCTCCATGGAAATGAGATATGCCAATGCTTATACAACTGCATATCAAATATCATTGACCTACCACTAGTGGTTCCCCATAAACTGACTTAATCACAAACTAATACATGTAAACTAAGGAAAGTTTCAAAGTCAATAGACCTTGACTGAGGGGGCGGGGCCAAATAATCTCCATGGTAATGAGATGTGCCAATGCTAATACAACTGCATACCAAATATCATTGACCTACCACTAGTGGTTCTCCATAAACTGACCTAATCACAAACTAATACATGTAAACTAAGCAAAGTTTCAAAGTCAATAGACCTTGACTGAGGGGGCGGGGCCAAATAATCTCCATGGTAATGAGATGTGCCAATGCTTATACAACTGCATACCAAATGTAATTGACCTACCACTAGTGGTTTACCATGAACTAGACCTAATCACAAACTAATACATTGCCGCCACGACGCCGGAAACAGCATACCTATGTCTCACTTTTTGACTCCATCAAGGCGAGACAATAATTGATTGGCACTGATTTTTCAAATTCATCCAAGACATTGCTGATATAAACCTATGATATAAGTTTCATAAAAATCTGGCAAGAATTGTACACGTGAGAGCGCTAACAAGCCCAGACGGATGGACGGAGGCCCGGTATTTCTATGTCCCCCGCAACGCATTGTGCAGGGGACAAGAATCAAAGACTTTCTATCCTCCTAGGAGATAGGTTCACCAAATGAATGAACTGCTTAAATAGTAATTGTTTACCCCTGGCATTACTTTATATGTGAGGCTGTCAGGAACGAAAGTCTCTTGGTCATTTGTGTGACTGTCATTTAGTTTCTGCATCATTGGCATAAACCCCACATCTTTTTATATCAATACTAGAACACACCCCCAACATCGCGGGTCAGTGACTAAATTAAAGAACCTACGCCTTATTTTTAGCTTCGATTTTAAGTAATCGTATTGTCATCTGATTATAAGGTGCACAGTTTTCTCTGCTTTCAAAATCTTTCTACTTGAACCTGGTTTTCTTACAACAACCGGAAACTACATGTGACATATACTTATTGTTTTGGGGAAGGTTAACTTTCTGGTAGTAAGATCCATCACAGCGGGCTTGTAAACTGGGTAGGCAAATGCTCACATTAAATCTGTACCGATACAGAGTGTTAAATGTACTCCTTCACATCATAACCCATGGTAGTGCTCCTATAAAAGGAGGGAGATACAGAGATACATACACTCATTGGTATTGGTATCGGATTCGACTTATGTGGAAAACAAATAACAGAATCTAGAATCACTATGTCTTGCCTTTAGGACATTTATTACAGGAGAGACAATTACCAATCTTCTTGGGTTTAAAATTTATATTTTTTTATTTGTTTTATAAATTTCATTGAAGACCTACAGTGAAATAGTATGTTTTGTTGTGTTGCATCTTCTAGCATATTGAATGTTTTCTCCTGTACATAACAATTTTTACCTTACACAAAGAAATAATAGCCACAAATTGACATAAACTGTGTCAATTATCTTACAAGTTTCATCAATCATTTGAATCTGTCACCAGTTAAAAATAGACCCAATAACAGGATGTATCATTTTTTATAATTTCTGGCCACTTGCAGCTTACAAAACCATCTCTAGGTTATACCACTTTCTTCAAACTAAAGAATTAGATTTTTCTCAACCAAGCAATTCCATTTGTTACATATTGAATTTTAATGATTCATTTTTTACAGAAACTAAAAAAATATTTCATCATACTGCTGAATGTGAAATCCTATGAAAATTATGCAATCTTGGCATTCACATCATGGGATATTGACACACGAAAACCTTCATTATACATCATTAAGATATATGTGAACTTCCCAGACAATAGCACTGCCATAGAGAGACTTGCATATGTTACTCTACAGGATCAAATTCCTGTATTTAGTATGCAAGATGAAGCAGTTTTACCAAATCAATCTTAATTACAACATAATCTTTATCAAACCAGACAAAACAATGAGGAGTTCAACAGACTGTAACCTTAGTAATGCATATAAAATGCTGGTAAAAAGCTGTATACCTCATGCAAATAGTGTTGGAAATTACAATGTGCCTATAGCATCATGCTAAGTTAGTGAAAGTATACAGGAGGAGGCTCACATTTTTGGGGCTTACCAGGTATTTTATTTCATTTAAATAATGTGAACACTGCAAACAAAATCATCAAATGAAAATTGCTTATGATTTAGTAAGCAACAGGACTATTCACCCTTCCAAAATGGAAGGTACCATTTCAACAAACTGAGGTTTTATCACATTAGATATCACTATGTATATATTTAATGTACATATACAAATCTTAAAGAGAAAAAGTTTGGAAATATCATTCAAGTATCATAGCAATTATCAAAATGGCAGTCCAATATTTTTGTTCATTTTTCCCCAAATTATAGAGCTTAACAAATTCATATTGCAGAAAACAAGATAAATTGTTCCAATCAGAAAAAGAATTTGAGATGCACATATGTAAAAGAGGCCAAAGATACCAAAAAGACAAGAGTTTTAAATAACTAATATATATGAAGGTTCTATGATGCTTCAATTATATAACTGCTGTTTAAAGAAGAGTTGCAAATACATGGGCCTTACCTTTTGTCCATGTCCATGCTTTGCAATTTTTTAAAGAGTAATAGACTTAGGAAGGTGACAATGCTATTATTTTGATATTATGTTATGTTGTTTTCAAAATCCAGTCTCTGTTTTAGGAATTGCAGAAACAGTGTTGCAGAAGAACAAAAATTAGACAAAAGTACTAACAGAATATCAGACACAACAGTGACTATATATAATGACACTAGTAAAATAAGGTCATATTATAAAATAATAAAGAACAGAGTTTTAATGTCCCCTTATTGCACATATTTTATCTATCCAAGGTACAAGGGCAATAACTAAAAATTTTTTTTTTCTTTAAATGTTTTATAGACAGAAGACTTCAGAGCAAATGCAATGCGATTTCTGTTATAACTAATATTTCCAAGGGCATAACTCGTTAATAATATTTGACCAGCTAATATTTTCAAAAGTGTTAAAGACATTGCTGATATAAACCTATGATATAAATCTCATAAAATTCTGGCAAGAATTGTACATATGAGGCTAACAGTGCAATTTTCCATATAATTAAAGTTTCCAAGGGACATAACTCTTTTAAAATAATTGATCGGCACTGATTTTGAACTCCTCAAGACATTGCTGATATACCTATGATGTAAGTTTCATAAAAATCTGGCAAGGATTGTACAAATGAGGCGCTAACGATGCAATTTTCCATATAATTAATGTTTCCAAGGGCATAACTCTTTTAATAAAAACTGTTAACACAAGATATGTCTCGCCTATTTGTTATTTTGATAATGCAAATGTTGAAATTAAAAAGCAATACTTTAACATGTAAGTTATACAAATATTCAAAGTCAGTGAACCATGACTGAAGGTACAGGGCTAAACAATCTCCATGGAAATGAGATGTTCCAATGCTAATACAACTGCAAGCCAAATACCATTGACTTTTCATAAGTCGTTCCTTTAAACAAACCTAAACACAAACATTAACTTGTAAACTATGTAAAGTTTCAAAGTAAATGAACCATAATTAGGGGTGGGTTATATAATCTCCATGGAAATGAAACTTGCAAATGCCAATTCATTTGCATACGAATATCATTGACTTAACATTAGTGGTTCATCTTAAATTGACCTAATCAAAAACTAATACATGTAAACTAAGCAAAAGTTTCAAAGTCAATAGACCATAACTGAGGGGTAAGGACCAAATATTCTCAATGGAAATGAGATGTGCTAATGCTTATACAACTGCATACCAATTATCATTTACCTACCACTTACAGTTCCCTTTAACTGACCTAATCACAAACTAATACATGAAAACTAAGCAAAAGTTTCATTATAAAACTGCATACCAAATATCATTGACCTACCACTAGTGGTCCCCCTTAAACTGACCTAATCACAAACTAATACATGAAAACTAAGCAAAAGTTTCAAAGTCAATAGACCATGAATGAGGGGGCGGGGCCAAATAATCTCCATGGAAATGAGATATGCCAATGCTTATACAACTGCATACCAAATATCATTGACCTACCACTAGTGGTTCCCAACTAGCTAATCACAAACTGATACATGTAAACTAAGTAAAGTTTCAAAGGCAATAGACCTTGACTGAGGGCAGGGCCAAATAATCTCCATGGTAATGAGATGTGCCAATGCTAATACAACTGCATACCAAATATAATTGACCTACCACTAGTGGTTCACCATGAACTAGACCTAATCACAAACTAATACATATAAACTAAGCAAAGTTTCAAAGTCAATAGACCTTGACTGAGGGTGGGGCAAATAATCTCCATGGTAATGAGATGCCAATGCTTATACAACTGCATACCAAATATAATTGACCTACTACTAGTGGTTCACCATGAACTAGACCTAATCACAAACTAATACATTGCCATTGCCGCCATGAAAACAACATACCTATGTCTGCTTTTGGACTCCATCAAGGCGAGACAATAATTGATTGGCACTGATTTTCAAATTCATCAAGACATTGCTGATATAAACCTATGATATAAGTTTCATAAAAATCTGGCAAGAATTGTACCGTGAGGCGCTAACAAGACCAGGCGGATGGACGGAGGTCCGGTATTTCTATGTCCCCATAGCGCATTGTGCGGGGACAAGAATCAAAGACTTTCTATCCTCCTAGGAGATAGGTTCACCAAATGAATGAACTGCTTAAATAGTAATTGTTTACCCCTGGCATTACTTTATATGTGAGGCTGTCAGGAACGAAAGTCTCTTGGTCATTTGTGTGACTGTCATTTAGTTTCTGCATCATTGGCATAAACCCCACATCTTTTTATATCAATACTAGAACACACCCCCAACATGCCATGGTCAGTGACTGAATTAAAGTACCTACACCTTATTTTTAGCTTCGATTTTAAGTAATCGTATTGTCATCTGATTATAAGGTTGCAGTTTTCTCTGCTTTCAAAATCTTTCTGTTTGAACCTGGTTTCTTACAACAATCGGAAACTACATGTGACATATACTTATTGTTTTGGGGAAGGTTAACTTTCTGGTAGTAAGATCCATCACAGCAGGCTTGTAAACTGGGTAGTGGCAAATGCTCACATTAAATCTGTACCGATACAGTGTGTTAAATGTACTCCTTCACATCATAACACATGGTAGTGCTCCTATTAAAGTAGGAGATACAGAGATACATACACTCATTGGTATCGTATCGGATTCGACCGGAACTTATAATTATGGTAATATTAATCATGTGGAAAACAAAAGGCCTGGAATTGTGTATTTTCAATCAACACCATTGTCCTATATTAGTTATATATAGAGTTGAATTCTTTGATTCGTCGTTTTGACGTCATGCCGCTAACAAATTGGACCTCGTTATTTTAGTAATATAGATTATACAACAGATTTGAAATAGCAATAAAAAACTCTTAATCTTAAATTGAAAACATGTTATTGGATTTAAAAGATATCTAGAATTTTCAATTATCTGATTGGAGAAATAACAAGCTTAAGATTTCATATTCAAATGCTGGTAATAAAGGCAAGGTTTTAATGTCCTTATAAATATATAAAGGAGATGTGGTATGATTCCCAATGAGACAACTATCCACCAGAGTTCCAATGTAGTGAATGTAAGCAATTGTAGGCAATCGTACAGCCTTCAACAATGAGAAAACCCCATACTCTATAGTCTGCTATAAAAGACCCAGACATGAAAAATGTGAAGCAATTCAAACGAGAAAACTAAGCCTAATTTATAACAAAGCAATTTACAAAATCAAACATGACAGACATGATAATCTATTAAGATAACTGAAAAAATGTCACCTTACAGGATTTTACATTGCTTCATTACTTGTAATTCAACCATGTGTGAGTAATAATACAAATATTTTCTAATAATTTTATTACAGTTTATCTTGTTAATAAGGACATGATAAGAGTTTAAAAATCCATTTATACAAACTCAACTGTAAGTTCAAAGGCTTCCATCCGACACTTGTACTGCATTCATAGTTAGATATTAAACGTCATACAGACTAATCTGATTTGCACAGGAATAAAATAGCATTACAGAAAAGTTATAATTTGCAGAAGAAATAATTCTTCCAATATCACGATTTTATTGGAATATTATGCTTTAGGTTTAATCAGTTTTACCATCATGCAATTGCTCAACAATTATTGATAATATTTTTGTAAAGTGTTTAAACACCCACTTTAATGATTTTATCTTGATTACAATGCATTAGCCTAATCACAAATATCAGTAACAATTAACATCTGAAGTTTAATGATCCATATTTTTGCAAAGTACTCAAAATCAGGCAATTTTTATTATAAGTAATCCTTAAAAAAAAACCAAAAAAACCCATAGATTTGTCTCCCCCTTGTTTTCCTGTCTCCTTTATTGAAATTTGAAAATGAAAGTTTGATGGACAAGGCAAGGTTATTTGCATATAATGATGTTGATCATTTCTGGCTCATATAAAAGTTTACAAACAAGAATGTGTCCATAGTACAATGATGCCCCACTCCCACTATCATTTTCTATGTTCAGTGGACCGTGAAATTGGGGTCAAAAACCCTTATTTGGCATTAAAATTAGAAAGATCATATCATAGGGAACATGTGTACTAAGTTTAAAGTTGATTGGACTTCAACTTCATCAAAAACTACCTTGACAAAAAACTTTAACCTGAAGTGGGACAGACAAACGCACGCACAGACCAAAAAACATAATGCCCCTCTACTATCGTAGGTGGGGCATAATAATACTGTGGATTCATAATTATTCATGGGGTACAGTAGACTCCAGTAAATCGGATACTCAAAATGCCAGCAAAAAATATCCCATTACCTGATATATTCAATTAGATGATATATGTATATTTATTGAATCTTGTGTAATAAATGAGTTAACCTAATCCCGAGATGTTACCAGCTCTGACCACTGCACATGTTCATATTGATTTACAACCTACATTTTCTTTTACTCCTAGTGAATATATTTTTGGAGGAATAGCAGTTCGATGCAAATATGTGTGAATACTTCAATATCAAAAGCAGCATTCTCAACAATCTAAGTACAACCCAGTATGAATATTTTAACCTACAACTTGTCAATCAAATAATGCACTGTAAGCACTATCTCTCTGATAAGCAATAAATTTTCATCACTGATTACAAACTACTTGAACAATTTGTTTGCTGAAATGTCATAAGCTGTCTTTACCCATTAAATGACAAATTTTGAGAAATTGGATCCTGTCGAATTTTTCTGTTAAAGAAGCATCAGATTGGTTGAACCAAACAGTGATACAGAATTTAATAATCACTGCAATCAAAAACATCATGTTTTGTCAAACAACTAAATAAATTGTGCAAACTCGACTCTTCTTTGTAATTTTCAATAATACATTTATATAACTGAAAAATTAGTATTTTTGTATTCACTGATTATCTTTCACCTCCATGAAAAGATTATCCAAAAAATCAATTGATGAAACGACTTATGAGAGCAACAAACTCATGTCTCAAAGGAATTTCGATAGAATTAATTGATGATGCCGTGACCAAATGATAAATATATTCAATTCTTACTCTGGAAGATGCAATCACTGTCTAAAGTTAATTCCAATAGTATCCACTATGGCCACGATGAATGATACTGATAGTAAGGATTTTTTTCCTCTTTGATACTATAACAGAGTGTCTTTAACAGGCTCTTTTTATACATTGTGACTTGGATGGAGAGTTGTCTCATTGGCACTCATACCACATCTTCTTATTGTTATATCAATGCCAAATAAGTAATACTCGTATTATCTTGCAATCGCCTTTAAAATTGGACGTCTCCTTTAGTTCATGATTTGTGTCTTGTTATTAGATTTCAATAAATTAGGGACAATTAATCAACTGAAATTACTGTTACAAAGAAAGAACACATATTTACTGACATTACTGATTTGTCATGTCTCAAAACAATAGAAAGAAAAGTGGGAATACATCAATGAGACATCAAGTAAATAAAGAAAGGCAAGAAACAATTATAACATTGAAAGATTAATAGCCTTCTTTAATAACAAATTGTTCAAGGACCTTGTGCAATTAGTTATGGAACCATAAAAAAATTAATATGAAAGATTTTGTTTTATATAATAAAGGCAACTTTTATTTGTTTATACAATTTTCAAATCATTTAGAAGATGTAATTTCCAAAGTTTCTTACTTATGTAAGAGATGATCAGTAGTAGCAGTGGACAACTTGAATTCCCAATAAGAACTCTTAAGTCATTTCCTTCAGAGAACCATCAATGAATTATTGATGATAAAATGGAATGACTTAAGTTTTTTTACATATAACAAATAAATAGGTCCTAGCACATATCATAATAGTGTGGAAGTGGTTCTTGCTGTCAAATGTGCCTAGTCGAAAATAAATGTTGAACATGTATCAATGATAACATTTGCATAACAGGAGTGCACACACTGAAATGTCTCACCTGCTTTACCTATCATGATTGAATTTCATACATTACACCGAAAATAGTTAGACTATTGCTTATAGTGTCTGAGAATTAGACGTAATTTTACCAATTGAACATTGACCAATTAACCATTAAATTGGGGTCAAGTTCAGATGAACCCTGCCATACAACATGAACACTTAATGCAAGCATTCCATACACCCAATATATATGACTATTGCTTATAGTATCTGAGAAACAGATATGACAAGAAAACTGAACATTGACTACTAAACAATGAAAATGAGATAAAGGTCAGATGAACCCTGCCAGACAGACATGTTCACCTAACAATCATTCCATACACCAAATAAAGTTCACCTATTGCTTATAGTATTCGATAAACAGACAAAAACCATGAAAACTTAACATTGACCAATGAACCATGAAAATGAGGTCAAGGTAAGATGAAATCCACCAGACTGACATGTACACCTTACAATCATTCCATTCTACCTAATATAACGGCCCTTTTGCTTGTAGTATCTGTGAAATAGACCAAACCTGAAAAATTTAACATTGTCTAATGAACCATAAAAAAAGGTCAAGGTCTGATGTACACCTTACAATCATTACTTAAACCAAATACAGCTGATTTATTGTTTATAGTATTTGAGGAACAGACCATGAAACTTAATATTGACCAATGAATCATGAAAATGAGGTCAAGGTCAGATGAAACCTGAAAGATGAAAGTCTGGCATGAACACCTAACAATCATTCCACAAACCAAATATAGTTGACCTTGAACCCGAAAACTAAAACTTGATCACTGATCCATGAAATGAGGTTGAGGTCAGGTGAATCCTGTCTGGCGGACATGTAGACCCAATTTTCTTTTCAGTTTTGGAAATGTGATCCATTGTTCCAATTGTAATTAAAATTAACACAACCTAAAAGGCATACTACAATGAAAATAGTTTGTAAACATCTAATATTTTGCAAACCTGCAAAGCAGCAGGTTTGGTGAATGACAAACAAGTTGCTTTCTTTAAAAAAAGAAAAGCAACACATGAACCCTAGACAGATGACTGGTCACCAAAAAAATGTTGTTGAATTTTTTTGGCTTTAGATTTGAAATAATTGATTGAATAGAATCAGGTACTGATGATGTTAAAACACCTTTATTGAAAATATGTAATTGTGTTTAGATTCTTGCACAAGTCAATTAAAAGCGGTGTTGTATTTTAGTTGTTAATAGAAAAGTGTATACAGCTACTATATGAATCAACTTTTTAAGGCTTGACTATTTTATTCATTACTTGGGAATGTACATCAGTTTTTCTTTGCGTTTAATACATACAAAGTCCTAATCCTATTGCAATTCTTAGTTTCTGCAAACCGAATGTCTAAAGCAAATTGCACAGACCAATCGCAATATAAATTTAAGTACTCAGTTTGCTAAATAATCTGGATGCATTTATTTCATCTGTCATATCTTCATATTTTGTTTCCTGATGGCTTCAATTATTCTTATACTCATTATTGAAACTATCGTCTGTACTTACGGTAGATGTTGTATAGAGAAAATTGAAAGTCCAATTTCCATGTGAAGTGTAACTCTGTGGCATGCAACTTATAAGGTTTCATATTTTGTTTTTGAGAGTAACACACCAGCCCCATTGGGACCTCTTATATACTGACAATTATTTTGATATTTTAAAACATCTCGAATTTTAAGGATTTCCTGAAGTTACTTTAATCAATCCAAATATTCTATAGGAAAAACTTAGTTCTGAAGAAGTTTTATGAATACCTGAATATGCTCTCAAAAGAATCAATTAATATAAAAAAAGATATGTACCTTAAAGTAGATATATAAAAATGTATAGATACCAGGATTAAAATGTTGTACGCCAGATGCGCATTTCATCTACAAAAGACTCATTCGTGACGCCCGAATAAAAAATGTCAAAAAGGACAAATAGAGTACGAAGTTGAAGAGCATTGAAGACCCAAAATTGCGAAACAAAGGTTTTACAAAATACATCTAAGGTAATATATTTATTCCTGGGGTAGAAAATCCTTAGTAATTTGGAAATTTCAAAGTTTATAATAAGACAGTCACTCAAAAAAAAAAAAAGAAAAAGAAAAGAGAAACAGCTAGAGGTCAGAATACCTTAACTTATGATGAACACAATTCAACGTCACGTCCTGAATTTAGATAAGTCTAAGAAATCCGAAAATTCAGAGTCTGAAAGTGAAATTAATATTTATGCATGCATGTGGTTAACTTGCACAGCGCAAGAAATAGTAAATGGAAAGCATACATAATGATACTCTGGATTATAATCGCGTTTGCATCATCACGTATATTCATTCTAGGCTCAAATCTAAAGCTAGTTGAATTCGGATGTCAAATTACCTACCTCAAATGTTTTGACTCCAGATTCATGGTCATTTAACTTGAAATTTGTGAAAGCATAAACTGATCTTAAGTCGTGTGAACAGGGTGTAATATAATGTAAATAAACCAAGACAGGTGTATGATAGCTGGTCAACACAATGAATACACAATTTTCAAAATCACACCATATTGAAAAGATAAAGATGCTATAAGGTTAAACTATTAAAAACAAAGCGAAAAGAATTGAAATTTAATTAACATATATTCCTGTTAATAAATCATTTCGAAAATTTAAACAATATAATATCAATAAAAACAAAGTATTTCAGTGACTTATAAAACCATACTAAAAGCGAAATTAAATAATAAGCGTTATAATTAAATGATTATTGTAAAATATAAAATACATTTTTGTGAGATGCAAGGTTTTAAAATCGTTGTGAAGTATATTTTCATTCACTACAGTTTAAATTTAACTAACTTATGTACGCATTCCTGATAATTAGTGCTCATATGTTGCCTATAATTTTCATAAATGTATTCACTGTTTAGACATGTTGGACATAATATAACATTATACATTATATTCTATTAATACCAACAGATTGAGAAGATGTGGTATGAGTGCCAATGAGACAACTCTCCATCAAGTCACAATTTGTAAAAGTAAACCATTATAGGTCAAAGTACGGCCTTCAACACGGAGCCTTGGCAAGTTTAGTCTCAGTTTAAACTTAATAATGTTAATGAAGATTTTCTTGGTCTGTTATTATTTTTAATGAAATTAAATATTTTGACAGATTAAATATCGTTTGTTTAATTATAGTTATGCTTTCCGACCTAAGATAAATATTTATAACAGAAATATCGTTTTGTTAATTTTCTTCTCACTTTCTGACATTTGCTAAGGCTGTGATTGAAGTACAAAATGTCACGTGGTAGCGTTTAGAAATAATCAGTTTATTCTGAGACATAATATATTAGTATACTTTTCCCAGGTTTATTGTCACAATGCACAATAGCACATTGTATAAAATACTACACACATACTGCGCACAGGGGCGTCTTAAAGCATAAATTAAATAATTGCATTATCATTATACTTGATATTTAATAAAATTCTGATTATTTCGCATTATTAAAGGCGAGGAGTTTTCAGTTGCACAAGTGTTTAAAATGATATATTAAATCATTTTATTTCATCAAATGTATACTCAGGAACATATACTGTATATTCAGTAATTAATGCATGCATTTATTATTGTGAAGCACTGATTACTGGTAAAATAGAGACCCCTAATTGAATGTGAGTTTTTATTATTGCGAACTAGATAACTTTGCATTTTCGCATTTATAAAAACATTGCAATAATCTCTGAATTTACATTAATCAGTTATTATTCAAATATTTGAGCCAATATTTCTCAAATAAATTTATCTTCAAAATACAGTAAATCAGGTTTTAACCTGCACCCATAAACATCTTTCTCTTATGGTTGTGGCCTGTTATCTGTTTCGATATTTTCATATCACACTGCAGAGTGTGATACGAAAAAGTGATACAAAACTGTGTTAATTTGATTGGCTTATCCAGCATCATGAGACGACATTACCACATTTCCACTGGCTATTAGATAGGTCATTGATAACTTTCAAAGGTTAAGACGATGTACATTTTCACCTGGAAATCTTCTTTTTGACAAATTTTATTACATTCTGAAGCATACAAAAAGTTTTAAAACGTCTTATGTTAAAAGCTTGACGCCAGAACAGGACATATAACATAAAACTGGTATGTGCAAAAGACTGGATCAACAATTCACAGAATTTTTGAATTTAACACAATGAGAGGGTTGACCATAAAAGAAATAGGTTCAACAACTAGTGAGAATTGAATATCGCTTGATATCAACATTCGTTATATGATTGAATTAGTAAAAATAAACTGGCCTAAGGCTCATTTACTATCCCATTGAAATTGAATAACTGGGTTGATATCAACATGATCAAAGTTGATTGATTGATTGTTGGTGTTTCGCCACTTTTAAGCACCTTTTTGGGCTATTTCGTGGGCCAGTTTTATTGGTGGGAGGCGGAGTCCCGGAGAAAACCACCGACCTTGATGGAAAACTGACAATCCTAGTCAATTAAGATTGGAGTCGAGTGCACCCGCGGCGGGGTTGAACTCACAACCTCAGTGTTGACTGGCTAGTGATTACAGTAGTAGAACTACTTAGACCACTCGGCCACCGAGGCCCCTCATGATCAAAGGATATCCTATTCTCACTTGTTATGGACCCTATAAGTATAATGTGCAATTAATAGTTTTCAATGCTATATTATGTCTAATCTATAACTTTTAATTTCTGCTTCATTTAACCAGGAAATAACTTGTTTGTAACATTCAAATTAAAAATAAGTACTTCAGTAGTTCAGTGGTTGTCGTTGGTTCATGTCTGTCATACTTGTTTTGCAAATTGTTTTGTTATAAATTAGGCCGTTATTTTTCTCAATTGAATTGTTTCATATTTTTCATGTACTGGCCTTTTATGGCCTACTATACGGTATGGGTTTCTCTCACTGTTGAAGGCCATATGGTTGCCTATAATTGCTTACATGCACTTCATTTGAACTTGGGTGGATAGTTGTCTCATTGGCAATCATACCACATCTCCTTATTTTTATACTTATATAACTAGTAATCTAAATCTAAAAAAGGTCTACTTTGAGTGCAGAAAAATAAAAACATTTCATATTTCAATATAAAAATAAAAATGTTGGTATCCTCCTACTTTTTTTTAACAATGGTCTCAATAGTAAAATCAGTCGTTAACTCTGTCACATATTTATTTGCATGTCTGTAGTTAGGAACCTAAGTAGTGGTTGTCTCTTGTTTCATCTTGTTTTTTTTTTGTCATTAAGGGAATTTATCATGGCAGACCTCTGATAGTATCTATTAAATATGAAAATTCAGAGTCTGAAAGTGAAATTAATATTTATGCATGCATGTGGTTAACTTGCACAGCGCAAGAAATAGTAAATGGAAAGCATACGCAATGATACTCTGGATTATAATACGCGTTTGCATCATCACGTATATTCATTCTAGGCTCAAATCTAAAGCTAGTTGAATTCGGATGTCAAATTACCTACCTCAAATGTTTTGACTCCAGATTCATGGTCATTTAACCGAAATTTGTGAAAACGCAAACTGATCTTAAGTCGTGTGAACAGGGTGTAATATAATGTAAATAAACCAAGACAGGTGTATGATAGCTGGTCAACACAATGAATACACAATTTTCAAAATCACACCATATTGAAAAGATAAAGATGCTATAAGGTTAAACTATTAAAAACAAAACGAAAAGAATTGAAATTTAATTAACATATATTCCTGTTAATAAATCATTTCCGAAAATTTAAAAATATAATATCAATAAAAACAAAGTATTTCAGTGACTTATAAAACCATACTAAAACGAAATTAAATAATAAACGTTATAATTAAATGATTATTGTAAAATATAAAATACATTTTTGTGAGATGCAAGGTTTTAAAATCGTTGTGAAGTATATTTTCATTCACTACAGTTTAAATTTAACTAACTTATGTGTACGCATTCCTGATAATTAGTGCTCATATGTTGCATATAATTTTCATAAATGTATTCACTGTTTAGACATGTTGGACATAATATAACATTATACATTATATTCTATTAATACCAACAGATTGAGAAGATGTGGTATGAGTGCCAATGAGACAACTCTCCATCCAAGTCACAATTTGTAAAAGTAAACCATTATAGGTCAAAGTACGGCCTTCAACACGGAGCCTTGGCAAGTTTAGTCTCAGTTTAAACTTAATAATGTTAATGAAGATTTTCTTGGTCTGTTATTGTATTTTAATGAAATTAAATATTTTGACAGATTAAATATCGTTTTGTTTAATTATAATTATGCTTTCCGACCTAAGATAAATATTTATAACAGAAATATCGTTTTGTTAATTTTCTTCTCACTTTCTGACATTTGCTAAGGCTGTGATTGAAGTACAAAATGTCACGTGGTAAACGTTTAGAAATAATCAGTTTATTCTGAGACATAATATATTAGTATACTATTCCCAGGTTTATTGTCACAATGCACAATAGCACATTGTATAAAATACTACACACATAACGCGCACAGGGGCCGTCTTAAAGCATAAATTAAATAATTGCATTATCATTATACTTGATATTTAATAAAAATTCTGATTATTTCGCATTATTAAAGACGCAGGATTTTCAGTTGCACAAGTGTTTAAAAATGATATATTAAATCATTTTATTTCATCAAATGTATACTCAGGAACATATACTGTATATTCAGTAATTAATGCATGCATTTATTATTGTGAAGCACTGATTACTGGTAAAATAAGAGACCTAATTGAATGTGAGTTTTTATTATTGCGAACTAGATAACTTTGCATTTTTTCGCATTTATAAAAACATTGCAATAATCTCTGAATTTACATTAATCAGTTATTATTCAAATATTTGAGCCAATATTTCTCAAGTAAATTTATCTTCAAAATACAGTAAATCAGGTTTTAACCTGCACGCCCATAAACATCTTTCTCTTATGGTTGTGGCCTGTTATCTGTTTCGATATTTTTCATATCACACTGCACGGAGTGTGATACGAAAAAGTGATACAAAAACTGTGTTAATTTGATTGGCTTATCCAGCATCATGAGACGACATTACCACATTTCCACTGGCTATTAGATAGGTCATTGATAACTTTCAAAGGTTAAGACGATGTACATTTTCACCTGGAAATCTTCTTTTTGACAAATTTTATTACATTCTGAAGCATACAAAAAGTTTTAAAACGTCTTATGTTAAAGCTTGACGCCAGAACAGGACATATAACATAAAACTGGTATGTGCAAAAGACTGGATCAACAATTCACAGAATTTTTGAATTTAACACAATGAGAGGGTTGACCATAAAAGAAATAGGTTCAACAACTAGTGAGAATTGGATATCGCTTGATATCAACATTCGTTATATGATTGAATTAGTAAAAATAAACTGGCCTAAGGCTCATTTACTATCCCATTGAAATTGAATAACTGGAGTTGATATCAACATGATCAAAGGATATCCTATTCTCACTTGTTATGAACCCTATAAGTATAATGTGCAATTAATAGTTTTTCAATGCTATATTATGTCTAATCTATAACTTTTAATTTCTGCTTCATTTAACCAGGAAATAACTTGTTTGTAACATTCAAATTAAAAATAAGTACTTCAGTAGTTCAGTGGTTGTCGTTGGTTCATGTCTGTCATACTTGTTTTGCAAATTGTTTTGTTATAAATTAGGCCGTTATTTTTCTCAATTGAATTGTTTCATATTTTTCATGTACTGGCCTTTTATGGCCTACTATACGGTATGGGTTTCTCTCACTGTTGAAGGCCATATGGTTGCCTATAATTGCTTACATGCACTTCATTTGAACTTGGGTGGATAGTTGTCTCATTGGCAATCATACCACATCTCCTTATTTTATACTTATATAACTAGTAATCTAAATCTAAAAAGGTCTACTTTGAGTGCAGAAAAATAAAACATTTCATATTTCAATATAAAAATAAAATGTTGGTATCCTCCTACTTTTTTTTAACAATGGTCTCAATAGTAAAATCAGTCGTTAACTCTGTCACATATTTATTTGCATGTCTGTAGTTAGGAACCTAAGTAGTGGTTGTCTCTTGTTTCATCTTGTTTTTTTTTTGTCATTAAGGGAATTTATCATGGCAGACCTCTGATAGTATCTATTAAATATATTCACAAGATTTATTTTACTATGGGCACCTAGCTCAACATATTGTATATAAACTTGTCAACTGTTGAAGACCATTTGTAGGAAAACACTTGTATCAAAAAAGGAATGAGAACATTTTAAATTTCAATTTTTTTTTCAAATGTATGAATACTATGATGATGATTATGAAGACTTTTATTTTCAGAACTGTTCTGAATTGGTAGGCAGGAAATTAAAACCATTCAGAAAAAAGGACAATAAATTTTAAAATACATTAATAAAAATGAAAAAGTAATCCCAGAAATCCCTCATTCTCCAAAAAATAATACATTAATAAAAATGCAAAATTAATACTAGAAATCCCTCATTCTCAAAAATACATAAGAATAATTATATTTCAGTTCAAAGAATAAACCTGTATGTAAATCCATTTGAGCAATTCACTTTATTGACTATAATTCTGGCAAGCTAATAGAAAGAATATGCAAATTTCAATCAAGAAATAGCTGAAACTTCCTTAATTCTTCCAATAAAACCATCAAATGCATTTCTCACTAATTTGAAATTCATTTCTTTAATTAGAGAACATGATAAGCATCATCAATTTATAAAAACATAAATTCAACAGCGAGAGAACAATATGCCAATACTGGATTTTTTAACAATCAAACAAAACAACTACCACATTATAAGCTTTCCAATTTCTAGGTTTAATTTACAATCGTAGTAATTCAAGAAAAGAAAATTTCTACAATAGCTATGTCATTAGCGTATAAAAAATCAAAGTACTGAAGTGCTGAACATCGGATGACCGCAAGTTCTTGTGGATGGTCAAAAGCACTTGTCGCAGAAAAAAATCACATCTCTATACCTGAAACTGAGGGTACAGAGATTTTTTTTTTCTATGACAATTTCGTGCGTGGATGATGAATAAATGACAGGAAATTCAACCTCACCGTAATAACTATTATATTGTAGTGATACAAATCAGTATACACTGGTTTGTTGTTATATATTATATTAATATAACAGTTACATGTATATATAATTTTCATCCATTTGTATATCATTCTATTCTACCATTCTAATAATAGTGCAGTGCAAGTGCATGGTGGACACTCTTCTGTAAAAATTCGATTTTTCTAAAAGATTGGATATGAGTAGGCATTCATATTTTCCCGCAAAAAAACAATCTTCCATGCAGAGTTACCGGTCCTTGCTGGGAATGTTGCAAAACGTTCTTGAAAAAGGTGAACTGTGGTTTATTTTTATCAATAGTACCGCTTAAGTCGACACTAGGGGCCGTCTTGACCTTGTTGTAGGGTATGAATGATTCATTCATTGTTGAAGACCCTACATCAACTGACAAGATGAAGAACAGGAATAAAAGCCCTGTTCATTTATAATTTTCTATGTTTTCTGTGTATTGTGTGCGATTTTGTCCCATGTACATTTACTCCATATCCTTTCATTTTCTATTGAGATATCATCCGCATGCTTTAACACAATTTTTCGGTATGTGTGCATAGATATTATCAATGATTTTTTACTTATATATATATATATCTAACGACAAAACATTTCCATATTATTAATTTATGTTCTAAACAAAAATATTTTTATCAGTATTCATTGAAGAGATGTATTTATAACAAACGATAAGGAATGTTATTTTGCACTTGTTAATATCCGTGTATTTATCATGTTTATAGATCGGTTAAAAACCCAAAACAAATGTTACGCAATGGAAATCTAGGCGATAGCAATACATTGGAATATCCTCACGGTCATCGCAATGTAAAAAGTATAATGCAATTTTTAGAAAGAACATTAGCCTATATTAACTGGTTGAAATTAATCAGAAATTTGAAACTGACATATTACAAATGATTATGTAAATTGAATGTATTGTGATTAGCTTCCCCTGGTTGTCATTCAAAGGCACATTTTCAAGAAGTTCAATAGTTTACAGAAAAAAATTAAAGAAAAGACTTGAAATCCAATCAAAAAACAGGAGTGCACAAGCGAGGTGCTGATTGGCTGCATAATTAAAAGTGGTTGAGTCTTCCAAGGAAGATGTGTTTCAACTGCTGTCTCAAATAATATAGACAGAAATTGTGGAAATGTTCAGAAACTCTATTGTTGAGGAACTGACTGGTAGTAATAACATAAACAGTATCAATTTTACCGCACCAGATTGGGATTTCATCCATTAATGTCTCTTGACTGATGCTAGATGCCAAATTATTAAAAAATCCAAAGCCTAATACAAATGTTGAAGAGCTGGTCAAACTCAATAAGGAACCAAAGCATAGTTAAATCCAGACAAAGATTCAAAACTTTGCATGAGGGATATATTTTACTTAAATTAAAAATGATTTCCATAAATTTAATAACAGCAAATTTAAATCAAACAAGATGTCATTCATCTTTCAATAATACAAGATTAATTCAATGAATTCAGTCAAAGCTCAGTAAAGAAGGAGATGGCAACCCAACAACATTAGATAGTTACTGGCTTAGTAGGTATAGGATATTCCATTAAACCATCTAGCATTCAAAAATGTAATCCATCTTTGTTGTTCAGCAATTTTCACTTCAAATGACAGTGTTGTATTGGTAATGGAACTCTTTTCGAGATTATGTAGCTCATTTGGAGGTAAAAATATACATTTATCAGATTTACCACAAATACCAGCACCCATCAGTCACAAGAATATTAACCATGAAATCTGTCATCCATAACAAATAATTTCAAAGTATCAATACTGTAGATGGGATCAAAAGAATACAAAAGAGTCATGATATAAATATATCAATAACCAGCCATAAAAGCTTAGAGATGTTGTAATGTATTTGTACATCATGTAGCCTGGTGCTAGATATTCCACCCACATATTATCACTGTACAGATGTAAAAGGGATGATAAAATTTCATTTAGATCTTTTGATGCCTTATGTCTGCCGTAAAACTGATATGGATGTGCAACATAACTGTAACGCTGATAAAATTTAATTATATTGTAAAAGGAGTAAGCGTTACTCACAAACATTGCAAATGGAGTTTTTATTGGCAAAGCAATCTTCCAGTCCCCAATATGTGTAAATATTTTAATTATTTAGTCATTTTTCCTGTTAAACAGCTCCAAAGATTCAATAAAACTCTTAGATCGTACCCGAATAAATTCAAATCAATATTATTGTTTACTTATGGCCAACATTCATCAGTATTTCCAATATAAACTGGGGCTGCATAAAATTTAAAAACAGGATAAAAATGATAGATTGGGTTTACTGAAAAATCAATTATGAATTACTGAGTTGATAATCCAGCAATTACTTGTTAATTGTTTTCATATCTTTTTTCATATGGCTTGAAACTCTTTTTTCTTTTCTTAATATGATAGTCTTTGAAGGAATTGTTTTTATAATTAACCCATTAATATTTATAAACTTATTTTGACATCAAAAAGCTTAGATATAGTCAAATGGAAAAGATGTCTGTTTAAAAAAGAAAATTTCCGAGTTTGAGAAAAAATGTAGTCCTCTTGAAGGGTATTGACTACAGATGGCAAATACATGTTGTAATATTTGAGTTAGTTTTAAGTTCAATAAAATAGCCTGTTAACTAAAGACTAAAAAACAAAAGAATTCACATACTCAATATTGTTCAGCAGCTTAAAATGTAGTTTCAGACGAGAACATCTTATACAGAAAACCTAAATTAAAAATCTAAAAGCCAAATGACACATGCAAGACGGACAGTTTTACTGTGCGTATTGCTATGTGTTTCTTTTCTACATTGGCTAGTGGTATAGGGGGAGGATTGAGATCTCACAAAACATGTTTAACCCCGCCACATTTTTGCGCCTGTCTCAAGTCAGGAGCCTCTGGCCTTTGTTAGTCTCGTATGTTTTTTAATTTTAGTTCCTTTGTGTGTTTTGGAGTTTGGTGTGACGTCTATTTTCACTGAACCAGTGCAAAATTTTATTTAGGGGCCGGCTGGGGACCACCTCCGGGTACGGGATTTTCTCGCTGCGTTGGAGACCCATTGGTGGCCTTCAGCTGTTGTTTGCTCTTTGGTGGGGTTGTTATCTCTTTGACATGTTCCCCATTTCCATTTTCAATTTTATTTAGAATTAACAAACCAAATATTATTGTACTGTCAGATATCATTTCAACAACAAAAACTTAACCTAACCTGACTGGGGACAACATTACAACAAATCTGTCATGCTCATCTACTTTAAGGAACTGACCTTTTTCTGAAAACTTCATGTGGACTTAACCTGACTACTGAAAATGATATCTTTTATCTAAACAACCTCAATACAAATGTTGGTTAACCAACATTTTAATTGAAATTGAGGAAACCATATTACTTGCATCCCAAGTCACAGGTGGAATAAAAATTGGTGCAAAGAAAAATATTTCTAATACTGCACATTCCATTATAAAAGAAGAGAATTGACCATGTACACATTTTTAGTATGAAGCACATGAGGGCTTTATACAAAATGTGATTCAATAGGACTGCTTTAACATCTTAAAACTGTTACAAGAATATGTGTCCAATACGTGTCCTACAAAGCACTTTTTTTCACTATCACATTTCCAATTTCTGTCAGTTGTGAAATCTGGGTCAAAACCCTTAAATTGTAAATAGTTCAAAGCGTTCACTCTATAATGAACATGTGAACTACATAAGTTTTCAAGTTTATATGACCAAAAACTGCAGTAAACAAAAACTTTAACCTGATTCAAGACAGATGGATGAACAGACTGACAGACCAACACACATGCTGGACATAAAAAAGAAGCATTCAATTTTGAATAAAAATTTGCTCTTTGAGGGTCACCAAGAAAAAAATTATATCATACTTCCATCTAGTATCAACAGTTAAGGCAAAAATATCCAACCATAATGATGAAAACAAAATATTGATCACAGATATCAATTACATTAACAGATATTTCAAAACCTATTGGAGAATTTATTGCCACAAACCAACCATAACTTATGCAATTTTCACACTTGCAAAGAGCTGTTACTTAACAAAACTTTCAAATCATTATACATGTATTAAAATCTAAGCAGTTTTTGAAGGATCTCAGATACTCCATACTTTTTAAATTTTAACAATTACAAGTTATATGTCAAAAACAAAAAGTGGAAATATGTCCCTTGAACTACCAAAGCCAATGGCATCAAACCTTTTTTCCATTATTCGAGAAACAAATGTCAAGCTTACAGAAGTTAGAACAATACCTTTATCATGTTTATATTATATTGTTACCTATGCTATATTGCTACTGTCAGGACATATTAGCTATGTTAAGGATTAGAAATCCTGAGTTCAACAAGTTCTAAACAGACAGTGCATATTTGTTTTAATACAAGTCAAAAGATGCTTCTATAATAATATATTCAATATTTATCCAACATATTAACTGGATGAGTAATTTCATTTAAGCAAGCAATAATGGCTGGTATTCTTCAAAGAAAATGACTTCTGTCTAGAATCGCCTAGGGAATATGTAATTTGAAATACAATAAAAATAATTTCTGGTGTTTCACTGTAGAACATTGGCTGTTGCTATAGTTCATGTATAGAGACAAAAGAATTTGTTAGCACTAGATAATTTTTTGTGACATGTTCTGCTTCACAAATTACAATTCCTATCAATAATAAAAGGTTCCTATAGTCGGAAAATATCCCAGCTGAGTTGAAAAGCAATGAAGTGCCTATTCAAAGTAAACTACAATGACAAATAATATGCAGTGATGTGTAAATTGCCATTATAATGTACATATTACGATTAGTTTCTGCTTTTTTGCAGAGAAATTTTAATCTGTAGAGACATCAGCTCAAAAACACCATACGTATTCTTCCGAAATATAATTTTATGAGTTAGCCTTCATTAGAATCAAACAGTGATAAAACCAGAATTAGAACAAGATAATTTTAGTTTGCACTGCCAACTGATTCTTGAACTGCACATTTATTGAGAGAATGCAGTAATAAGTACCACATATGGTCTGTTTTAGTTTTTAAGAGTCTGAGTGCAAAAGTATGTTTAAAACGTTTAAACCCGCTGCATTTTTATGCACCTGTCCTAAGTCAGGAGCCTGTTGTTCAGTGGTTGTCGTTTGTTTGTGTGCTTCTAAAGTGTTTCTCGTTTTTTATATAGATTATACCGTTGGTTTTCCTGTTTGAATTGTTTTACACTAGTTAGTCTTTTGGGGCCCTTTATAGCTTACTGTTTGGTGTGAGCCAAGGCTCCGTGTTGAAGGCTGTACTTTGACCTATAATTGTTAACTTTTTACACATTGTGACTTGGAATGAGAGTTGTCCCATTGGCACTGACATACCACATCTTCTTATTTATATTAGAGGGAAAAAGAAAACATTTACCGGTACTTTTATCTGTACAATGTTGATTATTCCCTTGTACTGACAGATAAAATCAATCTCAGGTGGATTATGGATGCCCAATAATATTGCAGTTCTATTTTTTTAAAATTATATATATTTCAAAAGATGTTATCTAGAAACCAAGATTCTGATAAAATTCAATCCATATATGTGCCATAAATTCTTCCTCCAGAGCTTTCATATACAGAAGTACTTTTTCTGACCCTTGAATTTTGGGCAAGAGATTCAAATGACCCTTCTTAGGCCAAAGTGCACTTGCCCAGTAAAAAATACTGAAAAATTAAAAGCCATGAGTTAAGGTTTCATATATATGTACAAACCTAGATTTTTAAGAATTTCATACTATGTACAACTATTTCTAGACCAGGTGACCTTGACATTTGACCTACTGACCATAAAATAGACAGGCTTCCTCCTTTCCCTAATATCAGCCACATATATAAGTATTATTAAAATCCAGCAAGTGAACTTTAAGAAATTGCACTTAATAATCTATTTTTTCAGTCTAAGCATCATTGGGGGTCTTTCAGAGTTTCCCTTTCCTATATCTTCCATCCATGCAAATTTCACTTAAACAAAGGAAAATAAAATTATCTGCAAACAAATCATTTCCCCCCTCCCCCCCCAAAAAAAAAGTTATTTTTAGTAATAAAGACTTCCATCTGTAAAAATCAAGCAAGGAAAACTCAAGTGATAAGTTGTTTTGGCTCCACAAAAAACAATTAAGCAACGACTGTATGATTCTGATTTTTTTCCTTGGAATCATAAGTCAACTGCAATTCATGCTAAAATTCAGTATGTATTACTTACAAAAAATCATAAAAATTCAGGTGTAGTAAGTTTATAGTTTGGATTGTGAAAACAATGTTTTCTTCTTCAGATTAACATATATCCAATTTGTGTGGGTAAACTTATCGTTTAAATATCAAAATATCTTTACCATTGAAAATAGAATCACACAATCCATAACATTGCAGTGATCAATTTCTTAGTTAATATAACATAAATGAACATTTATGTACCATACCAAGTAAGAAAAAAAATGATGTGTAATGTAACTAAAGTGTTATTTATTGGGTTTATCATTTGAATGTAAATGTAAAACACTGGCATATTATTTAATCTGAAATGGGATGAATGTACATGAAGCAAAAATCTTAATAAAATTCTTGAAAATTATAAATTTATATATTACAGGGACTGTCAGTTACTTTATTCAACAACAAATTACTTTATTCCACAAAATATTACTTTATTCCACAACAGGTTAATTTATTCCACAACAGATTACTTTATTACTTTACTTTTACAACAGATTTCTTTATTCAGTATCATATTATTTTATTCATCAACATATCACTTTATTACTTTATTCCACAAAATATTACTTTAATCCATAACATATTACTTCATTCCACAACAAATTACTTTATTAATTCCATATGAATGTGTGGTAAATTAGCCTTAAGGCAACGTAACTAAAAGATGTTTTATTAAATTTAGATTAAAACATATATTTGAAACAACTGTCAACTAAAAAATCAATCTTAAATCTGAAGCTTTTCATAAGTCCTGAAAATTTTGAATTGCTTAAAAATATTTATCCATTTTCTTTAACATGAAGTATGTATTTTGAGAAGATAAATGAGCATCTTCTTAAGCAGGGAAGAATCCTAAACTAATATTGAGATTTAGTCTACCTAGGGAACATATAATTTGTACTGTAATCTCCTCTGCTGGCAGTAGATTTGTTCATTCAGATAACAAAGGGTTTTGTCACCATGAGTTATTATCTCTGCTGATATTATTTGTTTGATAAATTACACCTGATCTTTTACCAGGAAAATGCAATACAAAAATATGACAGTAATGTTGTTTTTAAGTAATTGATAAAAATTACAGACAAGTCACCATTCTAAAGTGATAACTTTTTCAGATGGACCTATAATTCAATAATCAATTCTTTTTGAAGATTTGAATAATGGATACAGTTAAAACAACAATATAAATATCAGAATATAAAACAACATATCCACAACAATTATAAAGCTTGATCACAGTATTGTTTCCTATTGAACTTTTAAATTCTGATATAGAAATTGGAGTACTTCAGAAAAAAAATTTGTGTTAAGAGTTATTCAGGGGGTATTTGAATTTAGCAGTGAATGCCGATTTAATACTTATGGTTTTCTCCATTAAGAAAACTTGGTAACTACAACAAGATGACATTAATGCCACAATCAATTTTGATGTTGCTCCCTTTAAGGTTTTTTTCTTTTATACTATTTTGAACTCATAGAACTGTATAAGCCAAATACTGTATTTTTTATGATGCTATTTTAGACTTATTTCTAGACTTTAATACTACAGTACAGTAATATCAGCCATCAGATTCAGTCATAAAAACATTCTTAAAGTGAACAAGTTGTATAATGATTCATTTTATACATTGCTATGGGTCATATCTGACTCTATGTAATGTCTATTCCATTAAGATCCAATATTGTTTTCTAAATTATCATCAACAAGTTGAGATGAGACAAACAGTGTCAGTTGATACAGGTAGGACACTACACCATTGACTGCAATTATACTCTAGTAAATTACTTGGTCTTTTTCTATAACGGACAATAATATTCTAAACTGGCAATTCTTTTGCAACAAATTGGTCTGAAGTAGATATAATTACTATGTAATTTATGACTAAAAGCTGAGTAGTACTTTGTCATTTTTTCATAAAGGGTACAATAAAAAGCTGATCGTGTTCATCTGAAAGTATCATTATGATTTCACTGTAATTGGTCTTTGTCACGATAATGGTAGAGTATTACAGTAGTATGAACAAGAGGAAAATGACACCCCCACACTTGAATTCATCTAAATAAAAGTCTATGATTGAAATAGGGAAAACACAAACATTTCAGATGAAAACCAAAACCGAAAAATATGGAGGAGATTCAAAGAAAGTTTATATAATTCTTATGAGCAGTTCAGAAGCAATAGCGAATATGAAGTGAGATTGAAGGCAAAAGGACAGAGATACAGAGATACCCCCATCATTATATATAACCTACTTAAAAATGAAAGTGAGATTGAAGGCAAAAGGACAGTTCTATAGAGATACCCAACATCACTATATATAAGCTACTTAAATATGAAAGTGAGATTGAAGGCAAAAGGACAGATCTACAGAGATACCCCCCATCACTATATATAAGCTACTTAAAAATGAAAGTGAGATTGAAGGCAAAAGGACAGATCTACAGAGATACCCCCATCACTATATATACTTAAAATGAAAGTGAGATTGAAGGCCTACTTAAAATGAAAGTGAGATTGAAGGCAAAAGGACAGATCTACAGAGATACCCCTCATCACTATATATAACCTACTTAAAAATGAAAGTGAGATTGAAGGCAAAAGGACAGAGATACAGAGATACCCCCCATCACTATATATAACCTACTTAAAAATGAAAGTGAGATTGAAGGCAAAAGGACAGATCTACAGAGATACCCCCATCACTATATATAACCTACTTAAAAATGAAAGTGAGATTGAAGGCAAAAGGACAGATCTACAGAGATACCCCCATCATTATATATAACCTACTTAAAAATGAAAGTGAGATTGAAGGCAAAAGGACAGAGATACAGAGATACCCCATCACTATATATAACCTACTTAAAAATGAAAGTGAGATTGAAGGCAAAAGGACAGAGATACAGAGATACCCCATCACTATATATAACCTACTTAAAAATGAGGTATATATATGACAAAATCAAATGTGGAGTATCTGTTAATTTAGACAGCTTGTCAAAACAATGGAGTTTATCTTAAAACATTAAGTATCAATGGGCTAGGTGTATGTTTGTCTGCTTGACAAAGTTTGACATCACAATATATACATTAATCACTATTTCAGGGCGGAAAGTGTTATTGTTGGAAGGATTGGAGTGCAGGGATAAACATTCAGTAACAAGTAACTAAAAATAAGAACCAGAGCACAAAAGTAAACTACCAACATTCACAAAGAAACTGACAAACTGAAATATTTTTGGCTTTCTGAAGTTCTGATCTGATGGTTGGTTATCCAAGAAAAATGTGTCAAGATATCAGTACCATATAGGTTTTTTTCTTTTTTTAATACAAAGCAGAATCTTTAAATAAGTTATCAATGAATGGACATTTGATAGCTTGATTTGATACTATGCCACAACAAATTTTAAATGAACAAGAAAATGAAGGTCAGTGTATGGTCAGACCTTTCTACCATATAGGGGAGTGAAAAAAAGACTACTTCTTAAATGAAATAATGCAGAATGCATGTAAGAGATTAAATCAAAAGTTTAATTATCTATTGCATTTTTCCAACAAGTTCTAACCATACTATACATGCAATACTCCTTTTTTAATTTCCCAACTTTTGTCATTTAAGCATATAATGTAGAATAAGCCCATAAAGTGTCCTAAATATTTTTAACAAAACAAATAGATTATAATCAAGCAGAAGAAAAGATGAAATATTTTGGCTGAAATCCTTTTAATAGTTATTACCTTGAGTGTGGGCAACTTTCCTGAAAAACTGCTTTTTTTACCTTTCGGAAAATATCCTGAAATATATTGATGCAGCAAGTATATTTCAGGATATATTTTTGAGTTGAAAATGGATTAATTTCATCTTTTCTTTCCTCTTTATTTTCATATAAGGTCATACAATGAATTGAAATTGTTCTATAAACAATTGATCAGAGGAAAGTGAATTACTTCAATTGACCTTAATAAACTGATATGATTAATGCATGTGGATGTAATATTAAACAGAGTTACAACAATTTATCATTCTAATTCATAAAATCCTCTATCTGCTCCAATCCACCTTCAATTCCATTCTCAGATTGACAAAAGACAATATAACAGATAAACAATATTGAAATGTCAGTGTGAACAGACTTATTCTAAAACAAATGTTATTTAAACCTTATATATTCTTCCATTATTACCAGTTTTAATTCATCTCTACAGAATTGCAGACATACTGTATTAAATTGTAATCCTTTTTATTCCTGTTCGCAGCAGACTTGCTATTTCTTGAATTGGATTACTATAACTTTGATCAACTTTTCACTAGAGGCATTACTATCGATGTCAAAAATAAGGTTTTAGCTCATTACCTTAACCAATTTTGCATTTATTTTTATTTTCATTTATCAGATTTTCCTTGAATCTCCTCGACTTTTTGCTTTCATCAATTTGAATTCAAGCAGAGCAGACATTTTGGAATTCGCTAATTTAAATCTGTCAGTCTGCATAGAGACTACAAATTTTTCATCTGATCATCCATTGCATGCATACAGAACATCCATTAATTTATTGTGGATTCACCGATTTATTTAGCAACACATTGAAACTGTATGAACTCAACTACTGAAAATGGAATTCTCAATTTATAACAATTAACTTTCATTTGCATTTCAATTAACATTTGCACTACATCATTTGCAAATTGTTTACAGGCCATGCAAACCAGAAAATTCATAAGTTTAATGCGGACAGGCAGTAGGCTATTCAATAACAATTCTCAAATAATTTGTGATTTCATGTTGTTGGGCATTTTCCACTTTAATTCCATACAAGAAAGTGCTTCAATATGCCATTGGAAAATTAAAGTGATGTTTTCCATCTTTTGAACATGTTAGGTTCACTTTACTTCAAGCTATGAGTAGATATTCAGTAATTGAGGAAGTAATTAAATTTACAAGGACTAGGGACTAAATTGGCCGACATTTTCAAAATCACTACATGCTCTCACTTATATTCTTTATTTATTCAGAAAAAGAGGATACAATTTATTGGATAAACTGAGCTTTGAGAGAGAGCTAAGTATGTCATGAAAAATGGCAGTAAAAATGAAGGTTAAGGAGCTGAAAAATTATTGATAATTTGTTTGTTCCATTTTTAGGTATAAAAAGATAAATTGACCAATTTAACTGAAAAGGTTTTTATGTGAACTGAATTCTACGAAGAGGCAATTACATTCATTTAAATTGTGAATGGTTTACTGCATGTTATTTTAGAAGTGAACATGACATATAAATTTCCAAGTGTTTTTTTAAGGTAAATGGGAAAAACATAAAATTACTCAGAATCTTTATTAAGAGGAAACATTTAGGGGCCTATGGGGTTTTTTGTGATTTTTTTTTAAGACAAGAAGTTTTAGGAAAAAATATGACGACTTTTGTAGAGGCATAAATGTACATTTTGTGGATTTCAACAGTTATATTCTAAGCTGGGTTAAACTCAATGCTCTTAGACCAATAAGATTTTTTTTTAAATACATTTGGACAGATAAAAACATGAAATGCATCACATACTTGTACTTGATTATGTTCACGATTATCTATACTCTTTCAGAATAAAGATAATGAAAAAAAAAAACACTTTCATAAATCCAACTGTGTTCTTCTTAAAATGTTGTCAGAAGATGAATTTCTGCATAAGACCCATTTTAAAGAATTCTTGTCATATTTCCAACAAGAAACTACATAGGACTTTATACAAGAAATACACATGGTTTACAGAAAACTTTTGATGAAAAAATATTAAAGAAATGCATATGTAATAGAACTTAAAGTCTACTTATATCAAACAGAAGCTTGAGTTTATGTCAACTCATAAAAATAAAAATGTTCATACATTTATAGATATTGAAAGCTGTTAATGTGCAGCTTTCAAGAAAATTATTAAATTCCAATTAAGTCCTTATTACAACACAGATATCAAAATGTAAATTTGACATTTTAGCAGATTGGAATTAAGACTAATGAATAGTAACTTACTGATCTGGGTTAATCTTGACCTCTGGTCCATTAATTCCTGGCTGTGTGTATACATCCTTCAATATGAAAACCAGAACAATATAAAACAAATGATACAGGCATCCCATTTTTAACGGGTTTTCTTTCAAAATTGCTTAAATATCTCTTGCTATGAAAAAAGCCTACTAATTATAGTTTCAGTTAGGTTTCATTTCCAGTCTAGTAGATAACCTAACACTTATCTGTAAATCTCTTTAAATCAAATTTTACGGCACAAAATTTCTAATCTACAGATAAACGGAAGACCCTAGAAGCATCACATCTTTTTCCTAGAAATAACACTCTGCAAATTGTGAAAATCACCAACAAAATAAAGTGAAATTGATGTAACGAATGTCTGAATCCAATCAGCAAACACAAGTTATTACACAATCATCAACTGAATAATTTTAACTTTTGAAACATATTCCCAAGTTGATCTCTTTATAAGAAAGAGTGTTTCTTGTAAAAATCGCAAAAACCACTTTTTTTTTAATATTTAAAAATAAATTGATTATTCCTGTTTAAGTTTAAGTAGAAGTAACAATTTTCTTGAATCGATATCCAATACAGTTAGCTAGTAAAAGTACAGATGACTAAATTGCTAGTTTACATGATCTGACGATGTGAAAAATATAAACAAGCAATTCAACGGACTTATGATTATTGATCCTCGTATTAACTGTATCACTAAGAATCGTCTTTCATCAACTAATTCTGTGCTGTGATGTGCTCGATAAATATATAATATCAAACTTTAAAATGACATGTAGATACAATGCTAAACCATATTCCTCTAAAACATGCTCTCTCTGATTCAACTCTCGACTTCTGTCAAGCGTTTAAAGTGAAAGTAAATAGAGCAGTCTTTATCAGCAATATTGGTCTGTCTGTAATGGATCAAGAGACAATACCATTTATGATTCCAACCAGGGATTTAAAGGACTGATAGAAGGAAAACAAGAATAACAGCTATCAACAATTATACATAATTGATTAAATTTTCAATAGTTATTAGTAATGTTACACTATACACATGGATAGTGGTATTGATCTTTGCATTGATACATTGGTGCCAATCGTCTATAATCATACCCAACTTTTGTCCAATGAATAATTGATTTGATTCATCCTATTTTTTCAGCTGATTACATGGACAATATGTGTGATATTATGTTTTTGTATGTAAGTATTCAATGTATTACTTGGTTCTAACCCTGACACCTGTCATATTCCTTGCTACTTGCACTACTGCTCTTTGTACTCGATATAACCTTAACAGCCTACTAATTATTGGGAATTAATAATTTAGACAATCAATATCCAGTTTTCCATTAAATAGATATAAACTAAGTAAATCATATCTCAATCAAAGCAAATGACAACATATACCAGTCGTTAAACAAAACTCTATAGAATTAGTATGACACCAATACTTATTTGAATGCAATACACAAAATCCATCTGGGAATCTGGAATCAGAAGGCAAATTGTAAACAAAACAACCTTTTATTCAGCATTTTATTGAATTTCTATGGATTGATTTGAAGAGCAGTAATTCTTTTATGGGGAATGCATTTGTTCTAAATATTAGTAAATTCTTTTCCATTCTATGCCAATCTGAATATAATAATTAGAACTTGTGTATTTTTACTTCTTAACAGGGAATGACACCAAAATAAGTATACTATGCGATATGATTTTATCTCATTGTTGAAGGCCATACAGACAACTATGCGGTTAACTTCTACGTCATTTGGTCTCTTGTGGAGAGTTGTCTAATTGGCAAACCTAACACATCTTCTTATTTTTATAATATTATGACAACCTCAAACATGGAATTCAAAGCATTTCCCATTCAGAATGTTTACTTGGAGTTCATTTCACTGCCAGATTCCATTAGTTTGTCACTTAATTTTGTTACTGTAAACATACAATCAAGCTCTTCAAAATATTTTTCATCTCAAAATATCAAATCCAATGTATTTAGACTTCTTGTTTCATTTGAGTGTAACAAATCATTCAGATGAATATTTTATAATATGATTGAAAAATGTTTCCTTTTAAAACTGTGCATTCAACCAAATCAAATTATTAATAAAGAATTAATATTTTGTACTTTCAGAAATATTGTGATCATTTATTAATACAACTGTTAATAAAATGACAAAATGCAAGATTAATAGATGAGATTTCTGAAATTCCTGCATACAAACAATTACCATCAGAATTTGAAATGTGAACCTATTTATTCTATTTTATCTTGTTGAAATATTAAAAAAACATAACAAATTATTGCAAAAGAAATGAAACTTTTCAACAGGATCAATATTTTGATTAAATCAGAGTTTATATTGAACAGATTGAAAATACATTATTGATATTGAATAAATACAACATCACATGCAGTTTTGTGAGTTGATACATGCATTTTCGTCTACTTTGAAGACATTTTTTTTCTTCATGTAAATTACTCAATGAGCAATTGATTTCTCTTTAAAATTTAAAGGTTCCAGTGAATAAACTAGTGCAGGGCGTTTGCGCTTTTTTACCTGTAACACAACAGGACACTTGTGCTTTAACAATATGGACATTTGTGCTTTAAACTTTGATACACCTGAACCAAATTGATCGGACATTTGCGCTTTTTACCTATATAAGTTTACCTGTAATTCTAACCAGATTTACCAAAGTCAAGGGATGGCAAAGGAAAAATATTTAGTAAATCAGACTTTATAGGTGTCGGATGTGAAATTTCATAAGCATTTGTCTCTAATAAAAAGAAGCAACTATATGTCTTTGAAAACAAAAAATTATGTTTTTTTGCAAGAAGTGATATCAAATTTTTTTTAAAGTGCAATGGTTATATGTTACACAATAGATTATTTCTTTTTCACAAAATAAACTTATTATAGTTACTTGATTTTTTCAAATAAAAGATATTACTTTTTTTTTACTTACTGAATTATATGCAATTTTCAAAATTCTCATGGACTTATTGAAATCAGTTTTTCCTCAAAAACAGAAGAATCCTGTGGGGTATAGGTCAGTGGAAAAGTAACCCAACAACTAAAGAAAGAAAAGGACAACTTTAAGCTGCATATAAATAAATGAATGAGCTGTTTTTTTGGATATTAAATGATTTTTAAACTGTAAACCATGATAACTGAAATGTTATTTTTATAAAGCTCAAATGTCCTGAAAAAACCACTAATGTCCAGTAGAAAAAGCGCAAATGTCCATTAAAAAAAGCACAAATAAGTGTCCATTTAAAAAAGCACAAATGTCCTATCAAAAAGTGCAAACGTCCAGCACTTGAATAAACTACACAGAGAACAATAGTTATTGTATTCATTCAATAGGACAAAAGAACCGACAAAAGTTTAAATCCACAGGTAAACTGCAAATGATTATATGGAAAAGTTATTACAGTCCATCCATATAAAAATCTTTCTTTTAATGATGTTGTCAATTATAAAATAACTTTTTTGAAGCCATGAACTATATAATCCAATTTAAATATCAAACAAACAAGGTTACATTCACAATTAGTCAAAGTTTGAATGGTCGGGGTCAACTAAATTTTGCTGAATAATGGTGAAGTTCCAAAATCTGGAAAAATATCCTGAAACACTTCCATAATAGCAGGTGCACAACTTCAACATATGAGCAATTTTCCTGTGAAGTTTCAGGGATCAGGGCTGAGAACTGTAGGAGGAGTTGCATACACAAATGAGGTATCCACTTTTCCCCACCCACTAACATCACCATATTATAAGCAAGTTTTGGACTTCTTCCAACCCTGCCAGAAATATTGTTTTTTCCCTTTTTTCAACTTTTCAAAATTTAATTCTAGACAATTTGTAGGAAATTCAAACCATGATTTGAAATGGTGTAGCCACTTTTAAAGCATAGGCTTAAATGTAGCATGGATTTCCTAAGTGGTATCAAAATTTCTTAATTTTCCATTATACATGTACTTTAAAATTAATGTCATCACCTTTACAAATTGTCACCAAAGTTACATCTCTCAATAAGTACAACACAAACCTTAATGCCTTATTTGAATTCATCTATTTACTAAAGTACTTCAGCATTTTGCATAATGTTTCCTTTATATGTTTTCCAGACCCTCTAGGGCGCCATCTAGTTGACAGAGCAACACTTGAGAAGTAACTCACTAGGAACCTTTCAATCATTTCAAATTTAAATTGATTTTTTGGTTCTCAAGTTATATGCCAAAGGCTTAAATGTAAAACTAAGTTACCCGCTTGAGATCAATACAAAATTGACTTTATTTACAGAGTGTTTAGCATGGGACTTTTGACTATACTGTGGATTCATTATTATTTATGGGCTATTTATATTCATGTCATTTCATGGGTACAGGTAAACCACTTACTTAAATGTTCCATGAAGTATGTATTTTCTTAGGGATTGTATACAGACTTTGGCAAACCCACAAAATTAAATATTATCTAAGAAAAGACAAGTTTTCCTCAATCCACGAAAATTGGTATACACGAAAATAAATGAATCCACAGTACTTGGTTTTAATAAATCAATAAATTCTCATAAATAAGAATTTTCTATGTTTAAAAAGGCGCCATTTGTCAGCTAAGTTGCATGTCTAGGGCCTTCATGGCTATCAATTCAAGACAAAGAACAAACTCTGTCAGATCTGCAAGTTACAAACAAGAATCCTACTGTTGTATTTAGCTAAAAAAACAATGCCAAATTTTTTGTCAGAAATCAACTTTTTATGATTAAATCAGTGCTTATATTGAACAGATTGAAATATATTATTGATTTTGAACAAATACAACATCACATGCAGTTTTGTGAGTTGATACATGTAATTTCATCTATTTTGCAGATGATTTTTTCTTCATGTAAATTAATCAATGAGTGATGGATTTCTCTTAAGAGAAATTTAAAGGTCCCAGTGAATAAAATCCACTGAGAACAATATCTATTGTATTCTTTCAATGGGACAGTACATTGTCAAAAAATGTAAATGGACACAGGTAATATTACTCAAACTGGGGTAATGTTTTATTTCCTTCAAAATGTTGTTTGCTTTACCTCAAGTTGCAAATATTTCATGCATGTTCCAGACAACAACAAATTAACAATTAATACAACAAATAGGTTCAGCAATAGAGGTAGAACCGGGATGTAAGCCAGGAAATTGGGGCTTCCACAGGAAAAATTGGGGTATATTGGATAGGGACAGAAGTTAAGCCTTGCAACAGGCCACCTATGGACCCCTCAAAGGTTCTTAACATGCAAAGAGCGTATACTCTTCTCTAAAATGAGGAATCGAATTTAACGTCCACATTCTAAACTGATGTGACTGCATATTTTTACATATTATACAGCCAGACTTACCCATAACTTTGGCAAGGGTTTTACTGCCAATCTATAGAAGACCAAAATGGACCATATTTCTATTTCAGAGTCACCCTTGAAGTGTCCTTGATATCTATATCACTGATTCACAAGAATGCATCCCCTGAAAAGTCTGATTTCAACTGAATAATATGTTGAGTCTTTAAATAATGGAATTATTACATGTATTGAGAAAAATCAATATTCACTCAGCCATAAAAATGAGGTCAAGGTCAGGTGATCCCATTCAGAAAGACAAGTATATCTTACATTGGTTCTATTAATCAAATATAGTTGACTTAATACTTATGGTAACTGAGAATCTGAATTAATGCTGACCTATGTTTCATGAAATGTCAATTCAAGGCCATGTCACTCTGATTCTATAATTAAATATAACTGACCTATTACTCAAGATAAATGAGAAGCTTACTTAAGCACTTAAAACTTTTAACATTGACCATAAAACCCTTAAAATAAGGTCTGTATCACATGTTCCTTGACAGAAGAACATCTACATATCACATTCACAATGATTCTAAAAACCAAATATGGTTGACCTATCTCTCATAGTAAATGAGAAACTGATTGAAAAGGAAAAAATAATACTGGTAAAAAAATCCATTAAAAGAGGTTAAGGTCAAGCAGACATGCACATATTATAAAGGTACCACTGACTGAACCGAGCTTACATATATTCAAAGTAAATTACTTGCATGCACATAAAATGTACACTTCACAACTATTCCATAAACCAAATAAAACTGACCGTTTACTTATAGTAACTGAGAATCTGAAGTACGCTAAAAAAAACTTTAATCTTATTTCTGTTAGTCATTGAACCATGTCAATAAGGTCAAGGTCAAGGTCAACTGCCAAATGCAAGACTTAATATATAGACAACAAGTAAAACTGCGAGCTACTGCTCACTGATGATACCCCCGCCCAAATATAATAGTGTAAAAATATGTAAGTCGGGTTGTTGTCTCTTTGACATATTCCCCATTTCCATTCTCAATTTTAAGTGATCGGTAAACAGGAAGTTGTTGAGTGATGAACCTGAAAACGCATCACGCGGTATAGCTAACTTATATTAACCCTGAAAACAAATTTCAGAAATTCTTATAATGTAGTTCCTGAGAAAGATGCGACAAAAAATATTCATGGGACAGATGGACAGACAAACGGATGGACGAATGGACAGACATAGGTAAAACAGTAAACCCCCACTTTTTTAAACCAGGGGTATAATAAACTATTTAAATACAAAAATATATATAAATATAATACTGTAAATTTAGAAATTATTACGGGGTTTTAATTAATGAGAATAATGCAACTGAAAAGTATCGCAATATTAAAAACTTGCATTCTGATATCTGAAACAGATAACTGTATGCAGATTTTCTTGAAATCGCAATAATTAATCTATCATTTTAAGCCATTCTTCAAAATTCGCAATAAAAAATGCACACAATAATTTCTGAATTTGCAGTATATAGACAATAAGCTATTTAAATACAAAAATAGCTAGTGTATATAGCTACTGTATCTTCTGAAATATTTTTTAAGTTCTACACAATTACCAGTAGTTAACACTTTCATAGCTGACAGATAAGCATTAGTATCCTGTAGCTTTGGTCACAGGCGATTCAAACAATGGTCGTGAAGGGTTCAGATTAGGGCGTTTTTAATTAAAAGTCATGTGACAGAAAACTTATCTTAGGTTTTGAAGGGCAATAAATCTTAAAAATACTGTGTTAATCTTTATACTGTATAAAAATATTTCAATTGAATTTTGTCTGTGTCCAGATAAATCCTGAAAACAAATGTTGGTCATTTCTCAACTAAATCAAATAAACCCACAGAATAAGGTTATGCTGAAAGTTTGTTACTGCTTTTAATTTTGAAGTTAAAATAAAATTAAAACCAAATTAAAGAAAAAGATAAAAATCTATTTCCATCACAAACATTTTAACTTGACAATAAACATTAGTAAATTCTGATTAACACAGTCAACAAACATTAAAGCAGCAAGGTTTCATTAACCTTATTTCTGATACAAAGAATACCATGGATTTTGTTGCCTTAATCAAATATTTCTTTAGCAGATTAAACTGTAACAAAATGTTCTATGTTGTCTTTCTGAATGACTTTATTTTCTTTTTAATCTAAGAACCATGCAAGATGCTTGTATACTACTTCCTATACAATTCAGTTGTAAAAGAGCAATGTCCGCAAATGAAATCTGTACCAATCTTTTTCATTACAAATTAATAAAAGAAAATGCTGCCAACCTTGGAAGTAAATTCAATTTCATTCAGTTTATCCTAGTTAAACATCAGAATCATATTAACCTGTAATTGCCAACTTGAAACATAACTAAATTGCAATGTACAAGTTTTTACTCAATAATAAAATCACCATATTTATATAAAATGATCCAATCTACAAGTATCCATCCATCCATGCTTCAATTTGAAACAATTATTAAAAAGCGGTTTTCCCAAAAGATAACTATGCTTGCCAATGAGGAGTTTTGAATTTTGAACAGGTACAAAACAAACCAGGATACTGTGAGAAAAGTTCACAAAATTATAACCAGACCTCTCTAAAATCAAATGGAAAGCATCTTTAAAAGCACTTAAGCAATTTTTACTCTGCTTGGAGGTAAATTTAGAGGCCCAGGACATTTTAGCGAAAAAATTTAACACTACTAGGGGACATTTTAGTGCAGACAATATTGCCAATTTTAACACTGGATTAATATGTCCACCTGTATTTACAAAAGCCAATTTTATCACTGGATTAATATGTTCACCTGTAAGTTGCTTGCATTTAAAATTTGGTTAAACATGGAAATAAATGTTGTAAAAAACAAACAGGAAATAAAGGTGCAATATGTAATGCTTTTTCTGGATCAAATGACAAACAAAAACATATTTTAAAATAAGAAGTAATGATGAATCTGCACCTCAACCAGACGAGATAAAGAATAGTTCCTATCCCAATTTTATGTACAGAATAGGAAAAGAGGTATATCAAGAGCCCATTACCTACTTTTGCTGGAATATAAATTTCAGCTTAGAACGAACTTGTAGCTTTGAGTTGTGTTTATAGACATTAAGCGTTGTATTTTAACGGACATGGAATTTTATGCTGTGCTGTCTTGATACTATATGAATTTGTTTTTCTACTTTCAATTTGTGTCACTAAAATGGGCATTGATAATTTCACTTTTCACTAAAATACTTAGAAATCTGGTGCTAAAAAGAGTTATACATTAGAGCTTAAACATCTGATTTATTTTGCTAAATTGTCTATCAATGTGATAAATTGTTCTCAACTGAAATTTAGATGAAAATGAGGTTTGGTTTGTATAACTGGATTTTAAGTCATTTTTTAAAAATTTTCAAATTTGGTTATAAATGCTATTTGGTATATTTATAATACTTTTTGATTTTCAAATTCATAGGGCCAAAAAAGTAGCCTTACCTTACCTTCCTTTTTCATGGTCATTTGGAGATCATCATTCCCATATCCTCTGCTCCTCGTCAAGGACACAAAATAAAGATTCAGAAACATAACCATACTGGAAGATAACTGCAGGGGGGATTTAGACTGATTGTTGGTTGGTTAACATCCAGCGGGAAATATTTCATGCATGTTCAGGAGGATTTAGAAGGGTTAGCAGTACTTGTCAACTAGTGGTATCAGTCATGCTGCCAATTACAAATTAACATTTGAAAATAAAATCTTTAGTGATTTCATAAACCTGTAAAAATAAAAAAAAAATATGACATTAGAAAATCAAAAGCTTGATTATTGTAGTTCAAACCCTATACATAAAGTAAATTCATATTTTTGATGTTTTTTACTTCCAAGCTTCTTGAAAAATTTATATGTCAATAAATTTGAATAATAATTGATAATTTCATGTCATGAAAGTAGAGGTAGTTGACAATACCAAGAAAATTGCTTTGATTCCAGGATAGAAGAACTTTGAAAAAGTCACAACTGGTTACCCATTGGGTTTTTTACATCAAATTCTACATGTGTTAAAATTTTACATTGCACGGAATTTGTATTTGTTGAGAAGTACTTACAAATTTAATTTGTCCACTGAAAGAACTTGATTACCACAAACACTTCCAATAATCCAATCTATTGGGATTTTCCAAGGGCTTCTCTGCTTCAATGTCAACCATTTATCAAACAACACATCACACACTACTGAAACCAAATATAATACTAAATAACCTTTTTATTTACCTAAACAAACACACAAATTGAGAAAATAGTTGCAATAAATGGTTGTCTTTTCCAAGTTATATTTTAAAGTTTTTGCAATTTTGAATATTTGGTGTTGATAGTTGATCTATGATCTGTGATAATATTGTTTACAACATTTCTGACTCTAGAGCTTGACATTGTGTACAGACATTTGTCTTTTTCTGAAGATATGTGATAATATTGTTTACCTTATGTTGATCTATGATATGTGATAATATTGTTATTTCTGAAGACCTTATGTTGATCTATGATCTGTGATAATATTGTTTACAACATTTCTGACTCTAGAGCTTGACATTGTGTACAGACATTTGTCTTTTTCTGAAGACCTTATGTTGATCTATGACATGTGATAATATTGTTTACAACATTTCTACACTCTACAGCAGGACATTGTGTACAGACATTTGTCTATTTCTGAAGGTCTTATGTTGATCTATGATCTGTGATAATATTGTTTACAACATTTCTGACTCTAGAGCTTGACATTGTGTACAGACATTTGTCTATTTCTGAAGACCTTATGTTGATCTATGATATGTGATAATATTGTTTACAACATTTCTACTCTAGAGCTTGACATTGTGTACAGACATTTGTCTATTTCTGAAGGCCTTATGTTGATCTATGATATGTGATAATATTGTTGACAACATTTCTACTCTAGAGCTTGACATTGTGTACAGACATTTTTCTATTTCTGAAGACCTTATGTTGATCTATGGTTTGTGATAATATTGTTTACAACATTTCTACTCTAGAGCTTGACATTGTGTACAGACATTTGTCTATTTCTGAAGACCTTATGTTGATCTATGATATGTGATAATATTGTTTACAATATTTCTACTCTAGACATTGTGTACAGACATTTGTAATTTTCTGAAGGCCTTATGTTGATCTATGATATGTGATAATATTGTTTACAATATTTCTACTCTAGAGCTTGACATTGTGTACAGACATTTTTCTATTTCTGAAGACCTTATGTTGATCTATGATATGTGATAATATTGTTTACAACATTTCTACTCTAGAGCTTGACATTGTGTACAGACATTTGTCTATTTCTGAAGGCCTTATGTTGATCTATGATATGTGATAATATTGTTGACAACATTTCTACACTCTACAGCAGGACATTGTGTACAGACATTTGTCTATTTCTGAAGGCCTTATGTTGATCTATGATATGTGATAATATTGTTCACAACATTTCTACTCTAGAGCTTGACATTGTGTACAGACATTTGTTTATCTCTGAAGGCCTTATGTTGATCTATGATATGTGATAATATTGTTCACAATATTTCTACACTCTAGAGCTTGACATTGTGTACAGACATTTGTCTATTTCTGAAGACCTTATGTTGATCTATGATATGTGATAATATTGTTTACAACATTTCTGACTCTAGAGCTTGACATTGTGTACAGACATTTGTCTTTTTCTGAAGGCCTTATGTTGATCTATGATATGTGCTAATATTGTTTACAATATTTCTACTCTAGAGCTTGACATTGTGTACAGACATTTGTCTATCTCTGAAGGCCTTATGTTGATCTATGATATGTGATAATATTGTTGACAACATTTCTACACTCTACAGCAGGACATTGTGTACAGACATTTGTCTATTTCTGAAGACCTTATGTTGATCTATGATATGTGATAATATTGTTTACAATATTTCTACTCTAGAGCTTGACATTGTGTACAGACATTTGTGTATTTCTGAAGACCTTATGTTGATCTATGGTTTGTGATAATATTGTTTACAACATTTCTACTCTAGAGCTTGACATTGTGTACAGACATTTTTCTATTTCTGAAGACCTTATGTTGATCTATGATATGTGATAATATTGGTCACAACATTTCTACTCTAGACATGCTAGAGCTTGACATTGTGTACAGACATTTGTCTATTTCTGAAGGTCTTATGTTGATCTATGATATGTGATAATATTGTTTACAACATTTCTGACTCTAGAGCTTTACATTGTGTACAGACATTTGTCTATTTCTAAAGGCCTTATGTTGATCTATGATATGGGATAATATTGTTTACAACATTTCTACTCTAGAGCTTGACATTGTGTACAGACATTTGTCTATTTCTGAAGACCTTATGTTGATCTATGATATGTGATAATATTGTTCACAACATTTCTACTCTAGAGCTTGACATTGTTTACAGACATTTGTCTATTTCTAAAGGTCTTATGTTGATCTATGACATGTGATAATATTGTTCACAATATTTCTACTCTAGAGCTTGACATTGTGTACAGACATTTGTCTATTTCTGAAGACCTTATGTTGATCTATGACATGTGATAATATTGTTTATAACATTTCTACTCTAGAGCTTGACATTGTGTACAGACATTTGTCTATTTCTGAAGGTCTTATGTTGATCTATGATATGTGATAATATTGTTCACAACATTTCTGACTCTAGAGCTTGACATTGTGTACAGACATTTGTCTATTTCTGAAGGCCTTATGTTGATCTATGATATGTGATAATATTGTTGACAACATTTCTACTCTAGAGCTTGACATTGTGTACAGACATTTGTCTTTTTCTGAAGACCTTATGTTGATCTATGATATGTGATAATATTGTTTACAACATTTCTACTCTAGAGCTTGACATTGTGTACAGACATTTGTCTTTTTCTGAAGACCTTATGTTGATCTCTACACATCTTAATCTTTTGTGCCATTAGCTTACTTTCTCATTAAAATATATTACACATCTCTTTTAATTAATATTAGTTGACAGCCTGAAATTTATGATTCTTCAACGAGCCTGAATTGCTTACCTGTCTATCAACATAATTTCCTTCCGTAGCCACCAGGTATGCCAACTTATCAGCACGAAATGAGGACGTTTTATAGAGAGTATTCAGATCATCATTCCTATAAAGTTTGAGTACATTTGGCATTGTAATTTCAGAGCAAAAGAAATTGGACCAATCAGAATCAAGAATTTCCTTTGGTAGTCATTATTTTAATCTGACCTGAATGAAATAACCAATATTTTTAGATATCTTTCCATACATCATTCCTGCCAAGTATGGTATATATATAAGTCATCTAATTTAAGAGGCCAGTGTTCTTCCCAGGCCGATATGACACTGCAGTCCCTCAGTGCCTTCCAAATATTTTTGTTGTCCCAGCAGTGCTTAAAAGATAATCCCGTGGGAACTTTGCAATACACAACTAAAAATAAAAAAATGTAAAGTTAACTTGAATTTATGATAAATTCATAATGTGAATCGATAGTTAGGGTCAGAATGTGAATTTTGTTCTTAGCAAATAAAATTTGTCTTTAATTGTCATGTTTAAAAAAGTGTCATGTCTGTATATTGGTCCTTGCACTGGAAAACTATGACAATCAACAACTTGATGTTAGTATTTGGGTAAGGAAACGCAGAAGCATATGTATAATGAGTCACTAGTAAATAATTTTGTTGATCTTTACTTTGAAGAATTTGTCAAGTTTCTATCAGCCAAACAAAAGATTGTGACAAATACACACAGAAGCAATCTAGAATATCCGACTGCAGAAATTGGTCAGCTGTTTGTCTTAATTCTTTTGTTTTAAAAAAGTTGTATTCCAAAGCTTACAAACTCTTAATAATACAATATCTTTATGAGCAGATGCACCAGACATGGACATATCTAAAGCTGTTCAGCACTGTAAGGCTCAAAGGAACAGGAGAATATTATCTTAAATTTAATTTTAACTTTATAAATGGACTGTGATATCAATGTGTTTTATATACAATGTGTGTAAATTGATGATACAGTTAACTCTCTTTGTCTCGAAATTTCAGATGGGTCCCGAACTTTGATCCATATAAATATATGTATTTCGACTCCTGATGAGTCAAAATTGTGGTTGATTCAAACCAATTTTACGGTCCAAAGGTTAAAAGAAGCATTCATGTCAAGATGAAGAACAGGAATAAAAGCCCTGTTCATTGATAATTTTCTATGTTTTCTATGTATTGTGTGCGATTTTGTCCCATGTACATTTACTCCATATCCTTTCATTTTCTAAAAATGCATTATTTATCTGGAACTAATGTCAAAACATCACATAGGGGATTTAAATGGATTGAATAGTTTATCTGACAACACACCTGTAATTAAATTTCCGGTAACTGACCACTGTATTGGTTTAAGACTTCCTTTTTCCAAGAGTGTTTACCTAAGATTATCTTTGATCTCCATGATAAATAATTCGGGAGTCATTGTTATAGTTTTATGAAAAATCATTTAAAATGTTACAAAAACAATTAACCATAATCATACATTAATGAGCTTGGTTGTGCATCAAGTAGAGATTAAGATCTAGTGATTAACTCAAAACTAATCAATCAGCATCTTTAATCTTTTCGTATTTTTTTGGCAGAATTAAGAGAAAATGAAAAGAAATCTAAATTTACAAAAATCTCTTGTATACGAGAATGAACAATTTTGTCAACTTTAAATCATGCAATTGGAAATTACTATCTTGGCTAAAAACCACAGGAAAAAATTGTAACTGTACAAATAGTCCAGGCAATCTATGAAAAACGTTAAACTAATTGCAACAGAATGTATTATTGCTTTTATGATATCAGATGACTGCCATATACAACATATAAAAAGTCTTTGAAAATAAAAAATGTATAAAGGGGTCAATTTGGGGGGTGTAATTTGTGGATTTTGGCTTGCAGATATTGTCACAAAAAGATCACCATACACACAAAGGGAGACAACTACAACAACAAGACTTTTGTCAGTACAAACTTTATCGTTGATTTATTCTGCAAAAATATTTATACAATGTGAACAAAGATTTCAATTTATGGTAAGTATCTATAATAAGTCTATATATCCTTTATCATACTAGTTACAACAACTGTTAAAGCACGAATCATCAAACGCAAATTCCAGAGTGACGTCACAACGCGGGTTTTTCACATACTATTTTCGGTAATATTTAAGCAAGTAATCAGAACTTTTTAATATAAAATACACATATTTACAGCAATAATTGTATGTATCATTATATTACACCCATTTATACGTTTTATTTCATAAATAGTAACATTTCTACATACGTCCTTGTCAAAATTTAAAAACTATGGAACGCTGTTAGCGACAAAAAACTAACATTTATAAAATGTATAGGGATTAGAAAAGAAGCATAAATCTTATATACTGCAACATAAAATAAGAACTATTAGAAAAATATAAATACATTAGTGTAGTCCTGATGTAAAAAAAAACAAACAAATTAATACAAAACGCAAAAATAACAATCCTTACATGTATGATGATGATTACTTCTTCCGTAATCGATTTGAAAATAAACAAGCAAATTGAAAATTACGAAATTATTTATTTTTGCAGATTATATACGGATGTATTGGACGACATAAGCAAAATTAATGCAATATCATGTATGCCATAATGAGATCTAATCCAGCGGTGATTTATTAGTTTTTAAGGTAATTAATAAAGAATCATAGAGTTACATGTACATTGCACAAATGTTTGATGTAAGAGTAAATATACTCATATTGGAATATCAAATACCAGTCTCGGTAATGAAAAGATAATCTGATAGCCTTGAGTGCCGGACACTTTGATTCACTGTCAGGTTAAACCAAAGACTCTTGGATTTTTAGTTGATGCTGTTCCGGTAAGCATAATATATTTGAAAAGCAAATGATAGGGATTTTGGGATCAATTATTCGACTCATCAGAGATGTCTTTCTATGGGCTATTAATTTAACGAGCTAGCACATCGGAGCATATAGTACAAAGACGGTAAAATTCATAAACATTCAAATTGGTATTAGAAATTCCAAACATTGAGATTTACTTTACGTTACCAGCAACAATTAATGTTTAATAGAGTATTAATATTGTTTTTCTGGTTTCATGAAGCACAAATCGTCATCAGGAGTATTTGAATTCTAAAATTCACACTCAATATGCACAGGAGATCGAGTTATAGATGGTACATACACATTGTTATTAAGAAATATAAGTATTTTCTACTGTTTAAAGGCTATATATTTTTTTATACTTGCAGGTATCAGTGGCTGTTATGGAAAAATGCATTATATGCCTCAAAGATGACAATATATCATCGCTAGTCAAGTTACGGGAAAAAGGAAGCCAAGGAATAAATAAAGCGAGTAGAGAAAGAAAGGATCAGATACTAGCTTCTGCAGGACAGTTTGTCCACCAGGAATGCAGAAAATTATATACAAACCCAACAGAAATTACAAAAAGCAAGAGGCAGCAGAATATACTGAAGGAATCTGTTACTAATATTCCGAACCTACGTTCAAAATCACATTTCAGTTATAAAGATAATTGCTTATTTTGCGGGAAAGAGGCACAGAAATGCAAATTAAAAGGAAACGACGTTTTTCCTGTCCAAACTGATGATTTTCAGAGGAGGACAGAACAAGTTTGTAATGACAGAGACGATGAGTGGGCAGCGGAAGTACATGGAAGACTGGAATGCATAAGTGATCTACATGCTGCAGATGCACTATATCATCAAACCTGCAGTGTTAACTTCAGAACTAGTAAGAAAGTCCCAACAGAATTTTCACCAGACACTAAAGCAAAGGAAAATAACTACCAGGGAACCCCAGCAGCTTATGGTGAACAATTTTTAAAAATTGTAGATTATCTCAAAGAGCATGAGGATGAACAGATAACTATTGCAGAGCTGGTAAATAAAATGAATGAGTTGTGCGGAGAACAAGCATACAGTTCAGTTTATATGAAGAAAAAACTGAGAAACCATTTTGGAGAAAATATTATTATAACAGATATTTGTGGGAAAATTAGCGTTGTTACGTTGAGAGATACAGCATCCTGTGTTTTGCAAGAGTTTTACCAAAGACCAACATATCAAAATCCAGACGATGAAAAATTGGCCATAATAGAAGCTGCTGCAAAATTAATCAAAAGTGACATCCAATCTTTAAAAGGGGACAAGGAAAATTATCCACTGGCATCAGATGTATCATCACTAAAATCAAATTTGGAATATGTACCTGAGATCTTAAGCTATCTACTAGAAACAATGTTTGCTGAAAAGGACTCTAAAATGAAAATAGCTTCTATTGGACAGGCAATAATTCAGGCATCAAGACCCTGTGTGCTTATTGCTCCTTTGCAAATTGGTCTTGGCATTCAACTTCACCACAACTTTGCTTCCCGTTTTCTGGTTTCTACTTTAAATAGCTTAGGATATTGCTCATCTTATCAAGAAATTCAAAAATTTGAATCCAGTGCAGTTTTAACAAAAGGAGTTGACATCCCTGGCGAAATATGTAATAGTTTTATTAAATTTGTAGCTGACAACGTAGACCATAAGGTGAGAACACTCGATGGCAATAACACATTTCATGGTATGGGAATCATTGCCGGCATTACACCAGGCACTAAGCGAACAGCACCTATTTCTAGAATGTCTGTTTCATCTGATGATATCAATTCAATAGCAAAGGTCAATATTCAATATTACAAACCTCAAAATGACTTTATGACAAAGCTTACTTTTTCAGAGCTTAGGGAATTAAAGGCAATGGACAGGACTGCGTGTCTGGATTTACTGTCACTGGTGGTGTGGCCCTTAAAGAACCCAACGCCAGGTTGGTCAGGTATTATGCAGATGATACATAAGGGAGAATACCCAGGCAAGTCAACAGTTATATTTCTACCTATGATAGATATGAATGCTAGCGATATGTCATGCATATACTCGACTCTACTGTTTGTTTCAAATCAAGCACATCGTTACAACAGAACACCAGTATTGACATTCGATCAGCCATTGTATTGGAAAGCCTTGACAATAATTCAAAATGAACATCCAAATAGTCAGTTGAAGTCTGTAGTATTGCGTTTAGGAGCGTTTCACACAGAAATGAGTTTCTTAGGTTGCATTGGTCACATTATGAGGAGTTCGGGGCTCCAGGAAATTCTGGAACTAATTTATGCGCAAAATGCAGTTACTCACATGCTTAGTGGTAAAGCTGTAGCTCGTGCGATTAGAGGACACATGCTTGTTGACACTGCCATCCACAGCCTACTTGTATCTAAAATTTTCAACTTTGATTTCCAAGAATCAGAAGAAAATGAAGAAGGAAATATAAATGATAATTTTGACGACAACATCTTGTCTGAGGCAGCCGATGTTTATACAGAATTGTTGGAAGGAACACTGCCCATACCTTCTGCATGTGATAGTGCTGTACTTAAGAGCATCGACGAAACAATGCACAGACCACTTCAAGAAATGAAGAAAAATCGAACCTCTAAATTATGGCTTCAGTATACAGAAATGATTCAGATCCTTAGACAGTTTATCAAAGCAGAACGGACTGGCAATTGGGAATTGCATTTAAAAAGTGTTAAAGATATGCTGCCATACTTGGCTGCCTCTGGTCACAACTTATATACTAAATCTGCGTACGTGTATCTAATGATGATGCAACAACTTGAAACAGAGCATCCGGAAGTTTTTGCTGCTTTCTAAGATGGCCATCATGTAATGAGACGTAGTGACAGATATTGGGCAGGATTGTCCTCAGATCTTATGATTGAACAAGTGCTCATGAGGAGTGTAAAAACAGCAGGAGGACTGACAAGAGGCCGTGGAATGAGTGAAAGTCAAAGATCACAGTAGCTTTTGTCAATGCCAGCATGTGCAGACATGAATCAAGCTATACAAGAGCTCACAGGAGTAGGCTACTATACAAGTGATCAGCACAAAGAAGAATCAACTGCATGTCAAAAACGAAACAGAGAAGACATTATGTCCATTCTTACATTTATGAAAGAACGTAGTCCATTCACTGGAGACAGTTCACTGCGAAATATTGAAACTGGAGCTCTGTTAATGTAGACAATTCAAAAGATGTGGGGACAGCGATGATAGAATCTCTTGTTGGACAAAACGTCAGTGACTACACTTTCAAGAAAAAAAATCAAGTAATAACTTTAAATAGCAAAACTAGTATCAAAGTAGATGGTGAATCATTACAAGTCGACCCACAGCTGCTCTTTCAAAGATGCACCACCATAGCTAATAAACTCATTGAAGACATATCAGAAATATTCAGATATGAACTCTGTAGTGTTCCATCTTCGTTATTTGACAATAATGGTTTACCAAGACAGGCAAGTAAATCAAATCTAGCAAACGCAATTTGGGACTTTGATGGATGCGGATGTTTGGAAACAGGCACCAATGTTCACCATGTATTAGATGGTGGGTCTCTCATACATCGCATACCTTGGACAAAGGGAAACTCATTTAATAGTATTTGTCAAGTGTATGTTGATTACGTTAAAAGCCACTACACTACGCAACTATTGTATTTGATGGATATCCAGATGTACCTACTGTGAAAGATATTACTCACATACGATGATCAAAAGGATGTATTTCTCTGAAAATTAATTTTTCTGCTGAAATGCCCTGTAAAACTAAAAAGGATGCATTCTTGTCAAATCAAGACAACAAACAACAATTTACCAACCTGCTAAGTGGAAAATTTAAGGCAAGTAATTATACAGTAATTCATGCCCCTGACGATGCAGACTTGATTATCGTTCAGACAGCAGTCTCAATTTCGGAAGAACGACATGTTGTAGTTATAGGTGAAGACACAGATTTGCTTGTTTTACTTTGCTATCATGCCCTGCTGCATAACAAAAACGTTTATTTCAAGTCAGAACCGAAGCAAAGTGTTCAAAAGATCCGAATATGGGATACCAAAAAGACAAAGAAACATTTGGGTGAAGCTATCTGTTGGTTGTTGCCGTTTATACATGCATTTAGTGGGTGCGACACATCACGAGTGTTTGGGTTAGGAAAAGGAGCAATATTGAAAAAAGTTAAATCATCTGCTTACTTACAAGATCAAGCACGGCTTTTCCTAAAGAAATCAAGCAAAGCTCAGGTTGTCAAAGCTGGAGAAGAGTTTTAGTCGATTTGTACGGCGGTGTTCAGTCAGTAGAAGGCTTAGATTTACTTCGATACAGGAAATTTGCGTCAAAGGTAGGGAACATTTTTGTTCAAGTACACTCTCTGCCGCCAACATCTGATGCAGCTAAACTACATAGCATGAGAACATTCTATCAAACACAAATTTGGATTGGCGAGGGACATGATTTAGATCCTAACCAATGGGGTTGGTATACATTAGAGAATAAACTAATGCCTGTTAGATGTATATTACCACCGGCACCTGAAAAACTGCTTAAAGTAATACGATGTAACTGCAAACAGAACTGTGATTCAAGAAGATGTTCGTGCTGAAAACATGGAATTGACTGTTCTGCTAGTTGCGGCGAGTGTTGTGGCATTAACTGTTCAAATTCAAACATAGTAACACAAAGTTATTTGGACGAAATTTAGAATTTATGTTGATGTGTATAGTGAAAAATGGCAACAAGACTATGATTTTAAACAACAAAAAAGTGTTATATAAACATATTGAAGGACTATTCATGTCACTTTTTTTATGAACTATAGTATGGACATTGTCTCATGAATGGGAAGCTGATATTTTTTTTCCTCTACAACTTCTGTTCAATATATCTATATAATTAGAAAAACTGACTGTTAAAAAAAATGTATAATTGCATGAGGTTGTTTTTGCAAATTGAAGTATAAGTACTCAATTTACATTTTTCATGATTTTTTTAATGAAAATCTTATTTTTGACACGTATTATAATTTTTGGTCATGGATTTACTATTTAAAAACATTTTAGAGGAAGGCAATTCAATTTACAGTACACATCAAAGTAATAATTTTATTGACTAATACATAATTAAAGCATTCCAGTTATTTGTAAGTTTTCAATGAAAATTTGCATTTCGACCCCAAATTATGGACCAAAAATTTAAAGTTTGTCATATAATGCCATTCATGTATATAACACAATTAAAAAGGAACAATACAAAGTTAAAAAGCAAACATTTTCATTGATGTACTGCCAAATTAATTATTTAAAGCTTATTTCCAGTTTTGCTGGATTTTTCCATAAAAACTCCCATTTTTACCCCAAAATTACGTTTTTGACATACAAATGCGCTTTCTTGCATATACTATTTCTTTTTAGATCAATGTCTATTGAATCACATACTGTTTTAATGATTTTACTACAAAATAAACTTGTTCTGGCTTATTTCCAGTTTTCATCGATTTTTCTATAAAAACCTGTATTTTACCCCAAAAATATAGTATTTCCGAACTTCAGATTTTACAAGACTTTTAAATGTGATAGAGGCCATATTAACCTTTAAAATGAGACCAAATTTCTTTCTGTTGCAATTTGTTTAAGGTTGGGCCATTTTTATGGCAGACTGACTGGACTAAAAGAAATAAATAAGAGATAAAAAATCATATGATTTTATTATAATAACAAAAGACCATTACATACAGATACATGGATCACAGACAAGGATATCTACCCCCTTCCCATATTCATCTGGATTCATTTTAGCCGAACTAAGTAAGAGTTGTGTCCCATACTGTCAAACTTCTGATATTCGTTTGAGTCAAACTATGGGTATTTCAAAATATTTCTCTGGTCGGCTGACATCGAGATAAGGAGAGTCGACTGTATTTCATTTTGTGATAATTAATAGTGTGCATCATTAAACACCTAGCCTGTCATAAAGCTTGTATTTATAAATTTTGAGGGATTGTTTTGCGTCACAATAGTTCTCTCCAAAAGAAGGGTTACACGCTACACATTTTTGCCCCTTCAAAAATTTCTGGGGAGAACACTGATCTGTGGGGATGATAAAATGCTATTTCCCATAGGCTTCAATTGAAACCTATGTGCCCCTGTTAATTACCAGATATGCCACCTGATCAGCACGAAATTAGGAAATTTTGTTGAGGGTCTCCAAATCATTGATTCTATAAAGTTTGAATATATTTTGCCTTCTAGCTTCAGATGAGAAGAATTTGAATAAAATTGACCAATCAGATTCAAGAATTGCCTCTGGTGGCCATGTTTTTTTTATCTGATCATAACGAAATGAGGAATTTACAAAGACACCCTCCCAAACATTATTGATTTCAAGGACCTAACTTTAATAATTTTGCCTTCTATCATAATGTTCCATTCATACATTCATGATAATTTATCTTTTATCTTAAAAGAAGAAGACTGTATGCATTATAATTTTGTTATATAATTGCCAATGAGACAACTATCAACCAGAATTCAAATGACAACGATATAAGCAATTAAATCCCACTTGCTTAAAACCAGAGTTCAGTGTATTAATCATTGTAAATAAGAGGAAGACAGAATGTATTTAATGTTAAAAAAAAAATAAGGCTGATTCATACAACTGACTTTTGCAGGCCAATATATACACTTGTTAGTGTGAATATTAAGAGGTTTTCAGTGCCATATCAATCACTTTATACCCTGGAGAAATCTAAACAGTGATCAAACTTATCTAATGTTTGCCTCCAGTTATCTAGCTGAGATCAATGATGAATGAATTGATTGTTCAAGAAATATACATCAGTTACGTGAACTTAGGCCTACACCTTTTGCAATTGAACAGAAGCAATGACTTATGCCTTTTTATATTAATTTTATTTTCTGGTAAATTACTGGCGGTAAAGGAATTATTATGTTCTACTTCATGTTGAAGAAATAAGGTTAATGAAAAAAACTTGGTGTGAAACTGTGGAATCCTAACATGTACTCAAGATCTTAAAAACCTAATACAATTTCAGATTTGTCATTCTGGACTTTAATATTATCAAAATAAGGGGGATTAGTACCCAATGTACTTATGGTACAGCTGTTTATTTGCAATTGAATGGGGGTTGGTTGTCGGATGAATGTGTAGGGAAAAGAAGTTTCTGTAATAAATGTCTTTTTTTATCCAGAGTATTTAAAAGTTTTAGAAGGCTTGCATATACACTGAGTATATATTGTGGACTCATATGTAGAATTGTTGCTAATAATGTATTGTTTTAATTTAATTATGGTAATTTTTCAAACAGTGTTATAGACTTTTAAATAAAATAAAGTTACATTTTGTCTTATTTGGACTTCATTGTTCCAGATTTATGTCCCTTTATTGACATGAACATTGATTTAAAGTTCCTCTGATGATAAAGCCTTTGAGATAAAATCTTGAAGATTTTACACATTGCCAAATTTGGAATTCAGCAAAATGTTATTCCTTGTATATTTTCCTTCTCTATTTTAATAATTATATTTGTGTGATTGCATCCAAACATTTATATCTTAATCTTAAATAAGATTTTGATTGGCAGAAACTCATTGGTAGAAAACAATATCGTATGTCATAAATTTATTAACAAGAAAATTACAGGAACAAAGTAAGATTGATACAAGACAAATTTGTGGATTGGCAGACTGACGTACTATTAAACGGTCAATAACAAATAATGTAATAGAATATGGCAGTTACGTATTGATTTCTGGGATACTTCTTACTTATTTGGTAATTAACTTGTATTAAATCCAAATACAAAACATTGTTTTGACATCCAATACAAATCAACATAATAAACAACATACTTGGACAATATTCTCCTATCTAATGGGAACCTCATTTACTCCAATTGATTGTTTCAGATCAAAGGAAATCATTGACTTCTGTTCAGACAATTACTCCACATGGGACAAACAACTTATTCATTCACAGAAAATAATGAAAGTTTGAAGAAATAAAGATACACTGGGAAATAAACTGAAATAAAATTACTTAAATGGTACCCTAAAAATATTATACATTGTATATGCATACTTTAAATGTCCATGAAGGTGAAAAACTTCAACTGAAAATTGAAGAAAAAAAAATTCATTTGTTATACTGGTTAAAATATTGTCGATTTGGAAAAAGTAGGTAAACATTTGTATGTAATGTACATCAAATCTATGAAAAAAAGCTTTCTCAACTTCCAGTCCACAAATTTTTCTTAAAAACTGATATGTTGTTTTCATTTAAATTTCCATTTAATTATATCAAATAATTATAGGGTCACAGACTTTTTTTTTTATATCAAAGTGGTGTTCTGGGTGAAAAAATACAACAAAATGTTGAACATGCATAACAAACTCATGTTGTTAAGTCATAAATTGTTGTTTTTGAATGTTTTTCACTACCAAAATGGTAATAGATTGGTTAATACATCATGAAGGAAGACACTAGTAAGTTTATCTTATATCAATCAAACAAAAATTCAGGCAGCAAAAACCATTAATATAAAAAAACAACAATGGATTGGTTTACTGGATATTTGATGATAATAAGTCAATTTTAAGAATGTTTTCACTTATTTTATGTGCATTCTATATGAATAAATATCAATTTTAAATGAAATCATTCAATTATAGTTCAGAACAAAAGATGATAATTGCATTATTTATTTCTTTTTTAAGTTTAAGTTTAGCATCTATAATCTATACTATGGCCTATCTAATGTAACTTGCTTGACCTTAATTAATACTGGACAGTTTCTGTATGGATTTCTAGTACTTTCATTATTGTTAGAAGTATGGGAACATGGTCAGTCAACAGTCAGTTACATAATTATGTTTTTGTCTATCATAGGATGTCCCTAGTTCTTATTCTAAATCTTATTCATAGAATTTATATATCTGTATATTCTTTTTATGGCACACGTATTTGGAATAAAGAAATGTAAATGATAAATATACAAGGACAAAGGAGAAGGTCTGGTAAGGGCTAATTTTGGCCTAAAATTCGAAGTACATCTGATGAAAGATTTTTGACATTATTTTTAACACTCAAGTGTCTATATCAGTCGATTCAATTAGTTAATGTTAAAGATTTGAACTGATTTGTTCATTTAAGACGCTCAATTATTCAAGCTTAAATATGAAAAATCTATCAAATATGCAATAAAACGTCACTTTTCAGATTGTTTTTGTCTACAATGGAAATGCCCGCATTCGTGTTCAGTCTCAACATTTATATATGTTATGTATTATCATTAAATACAACATATATCGAAATATTGAGACTGAACAGAAGTGTGGCCACTTCCATTTTAGACAAAAACCGTCTTAAAATTAGCACAAATGCTAAAATTGTGAAGATTTCAGTATTTTTGCATGACGTAATGATACTTGTACCTGATGCATGTTTATTGTATTGTCAAAAACAGCCCATATTTATGTAACAAAAGTATTCTACTTTCCAATAAATAGCTAAAAGTTAAATTTTTAAATACTTAGTAAAAACGCTATATTCAGACTGATGCGGAAGGGACATGACCTACAACATATCTTTTAACAGGTAGTTAAAATTGCACCATTAATTTTTACCTTCTTTATTTCATGTTCATAACAAATAAATATTCAACTATCATTTCTTCACTATGCCTATTAAATTTTGGACTGCACTAGCAAAAAACTTTTAACCCGCTGAAAATCATAAAAAATGTAACAACTGAGGCAAATTTGCAAACATCAACAATAACATCATTTTAAACCAATCACAGAACAGATCATTGATGACTGCAATGATGTTACAATAGTTAAGCATCATTAAGGTCAAAGGGTACAAAAAGAAAAATATACACACCAGCACAGCACTAAGAAGTCGAAACTGGGTAAGGTTATCAATACAAAAAAGATCACTAATAATACAATAGAGAGGGTATTTGAAGCAGATGTCATATTAGAGGCTAAATATAAAAATAAGAAGATGTGGTATAATTGCCAATGAGACAACTCTCCAACAGAGGCCAAATAAGAATAGTTATCTATTTGAATCATTTTTGGCCTCATCGCATTCATTTGTTGTAACGTAACAATAGTTAATTTTAATCTATAAAGAAAGAATTGTTCAAAGGTCTTTACCGTACTGATTAACATGTGTTGATACATCCATGCAAAAAAGTTTCGAAGAGTATAATGTTTTCCACCAATCGGTCAGCTAATCCATATAATCACTTTGTGCAACCAGGAAAAAAATATATGTTCTAATATATCTTACCCAGGAGTAAGTCTTTAGGTGTTCTTTTTCAGTCTTTTATCTTTAAAGAACCAGTTTAACAATAAAAACAGTTCCATGAGCTGGTATTCAAGAAATTTTAATCTAAAGAAATCAAACAAAATTCATCAATAAAAATGCTAAGGCAGTTTTTACTTATCTTTTTTTATGTTATAAGAAACAAGCATATTTACCTTACTTCAAATCTTTATAACTTTAAAGGGAAAGTGAGGTCATGGTCAGATGACATTTGACAGAAAGAAATATACACTTTACAACTTACAACAATTTATACACCTATTACTCAAAGAGAAGCTCGCCAAAATTCCAAAACTTAACATTTACCATGAACTGTAAAGAGATCAATGTCATCCTACTCCTGTTGGATAGACCTGCACACCTAAAGATCAAATGGAAAAAAGTCAAGGTCATTTGATTCTAATGACAAATTTAGTTTGACCTTTTTCTCATAGAGACTGAGAAACTGACAAGTTCAAAAACATAAATTTAAGTTATTTTTAGAAAATTAATAAGTCATTGAACCTTGACAATGAGATTAAGGTCAACTGTCATATGCCATACAGAAACTTCAGACCATAAGCCATCTAATTACAAAATATGTAACAAGTGAGACAGAAACAAAAAAAATGAAATCAACAATTAAGATGCATAACAAAATGATATAAGATATAAACATTGCCATTAATCATAACTACGCATATTCTAAAAATTTGCTTCATAGGAGAGACAAAAAATAGCTTCCTCTGACTAAATAATGAAATCAACATTTATAATGCGTAACAAAATGATACAAAATTTAAACATTGCCATTAAATCATTACTAGACATATTCTTAAAATGCAGTTTCTTTTACCCTCAAATAAAATCTATATAACACCGTATTCTTTTTTTCTAACATTGAATTGATGATATTTAAAAGATTCAATGACATGAAAAGAAATGTAAATTTTGTTAATATCCTTTTGAGATATGAAGTATTGATAAGATGAATGCAGTATTAGATGATTTAATTGTACTGACATTTAAAGTCAAAGTAATATCAATTTCTTAGAAGATTAACATTGTACTTAAGAAAATATTTGTAAATGTCAACAGACTTATATATTGTTCATAGTTTCCTGTTTTATGTATATTAATGTATAACTATATATTTAATAAAAAATTACTGACGCAATTGTGATTTTTTTCTTAGTATACTGTATTAGCTGTCACAGGAAACGAATCAAATCTAGTGGGAAGATTTTGCATGTGTGCTATATATATATATATATATATATTGTAATTACATCAAAAAGATATTTTTCTGAAGATATGTTGATGTTAATACACAGGAAATTATTTTTTCCATTATGTCTATTAAACATGGAATTGGTGATGTGATGAAAATTATGATGCATGCAACACCAATCAATAAGTAATATCATTTTTATTGCCCATTTCCATTTCATTTTTAAAATATGCTCTGGTCAGGAAATTGAGTCAATGCTTATGTATGACTACTTTTAGGTCTTAGGCTATTGTTGAATAAGCTCATTACATTTACATCACTGCAGGCTTGACTTGACAAAGTTCCTATATCTTTAAAGTTATCATTGTAACCGTATGGCATTGCAGTACCGAAATTCCTTATCTGTTTAGAAAGGTGTACTTAGCATAGGGCTATTGGTATGGATGAGGTATACTTTCATGGATAAAAAAGGATCATGGTATGGGTGACTAAAATGGTAATATAGAATCCTGAAAAGTTGATTTTTATTACCAGACCAGTGTTGGTTCATCCTTTTACGAATGTCTGTTTCACCAACAAATTAGTCTACACAAATTATACTCTATTCTGTAAATTACCTTACCATGGAACAGTCCAGAGGCTCAAATGATTTTAGGAAATAGGTTTTACCTGTAAAATTACTACCGAGTTCTCGAGTAGTGATTAACATATTGCATAGTGCTCTGTTTCCCCTTTTTTCTCTGTTGGAAGTGGAAATGATGGGAACAGTTTCACTAGAAGCTGGGCTCTGTAAACTATCTGATATATTAACAGTACATGGTTTTAATTTTTTTTTGTACCTGAATACTTGAAGTAATAACAACCTTTTGGCTGTACATATGTAAAAGCAGAGGTTTGTCGTAGGATGTTCCATGGAACACACAAACCAAGTGCAGTGGTCCGTCTATCAACAGTGAAGTTATAGAACTCAAATTGACTAATAAGAATAATAATTTTACAAGTTAGATTAGGGAACTAGTTTTGCAGAATACATCTTCTTTTGCAAATCAATACAACCATCCAATGTTCTAACTCATCTGAAATTCTTAAAGGGGCATTAGCTACAAGATATAAAAAACTAAATTTTTTTTTTTTGTTCAATCATTAATGAAATTGAAATAGTGAAATAATAATTTGCTTTTAGCAGCCAGTTTGATTCAATTTGGTAAGCTAAGAAACATTGCTGATGAATTATTCACTTGCAAGTGAAAAATTCAACCTCATTGAATCTGTATTCATGTGAGAATTTGAGTTAAGTCGGTGAATATGAATTTGACAGCTAATGCCCCTTTAATACAGATCATAATTGTCATTCATGTAAATTTTATTTTCAGATTTTGTGCAAAAATACTTTAATTTGTTGAATAATGATAAAATTATTTATACACAAAATCATATGATTTATTCAAAAAGCATTAAAAAAAATATCATTTACAAGGTGAAATTAGACTTTTTCGTAATTTATAGCTTGACATCATATAAACATTTACCCTTTTTTGATGACCATATGTTGACTTGTGTCTTCAATTATCTGGTAATGGTAACATGCTGTCTGGTATACCTCTGGAATATAATTATGAAACAATTTAGTTCACTGTAAATTCAGAAATTATTGCGATTTTTGAAGAATGGACAACATTGCGAGAATTATTATTGCGATTTCAGGAAAATCCTATACAGATATATGTATCAGATAAGAGAATGGGAGTTCTTATTATTGCGATACTCATCCAGTCACATTATTAGCATTAATATAAACTTAATAATTTCTGAATTCACAGCTGTAATTGGTCCGTATGTTTGAAAGTAGAGGATTTATGAGGAAATACAACTAAAAGACACTTGTTGCCAAGAGATGGTCCTTCGTTGCAGGGGAGCAAACATTCTTTTATTACATTTGTAGAAAGTGAAATGGTTTCCTTTCAAATTTCAAAAAAAGCAACTTTATCAGATGGGCAGTTACATGCCCCAGTGAACCTCTTGTTTCAATGAAATATATAGATATTTTCAGTTAACTTTTCTATTTACCATCAACCAAGGGAATAACCCTTTCTCATATCACAAATTTCTTCTATCCTCAAAACAATCATATTTCTGACTAATTTCTGTATATAATTTTATCAGTAATAAAAGCAGGAAATAAGCTGCCACACAAGACCAATTAGCTATACTTGATATGCTTTGCTGTCTAGAATGGAAGTCCACATGGACTACAACAGAAATCAATATAATCTTTGAACCTGTTAAATGTATGTACGCATAGTTACCACAAAGACATTATAAGGCATTCCAGTATATTTTCTAAAATATCAGCCATTTTCTATCTAGAAATGCAAGATCAAAACAGACATCTCAACCATTACTAGAAATTAGTTTATCTACAGTAAAGTTAAAATAATCACAATAAAGAGACCTGTTTTTAAAATTTTTTTCTTATTAAGCACCATTTTTTAATCACAAAACTTATATAAATCCTCCTTTGGGTACCAGTTATCAAATCAAAATCAAATCATTTAATCATTCATAATGTGTTTCCTGCTGCATTTGGGTATCAAAATTGTGTTATTAGGTCAGCATATTTTTGATAAGATTTTTTCAATGATAAACATGTATCATCTAGGGTCTTGACCTTTATAGTGAAAAATCTGCTTATGGGTCAATATCCCTTATGCATCTCTATTAGTGATACATATATAGTTTTCATTGGTATTCATAATCTCAATATTGCTTCAGGGCCTAATCTAGGATTTAGAAGAGGGAGAAGTGACTTCTCCTGTCATTTTTTCACTTACTCGTACTCATGTACTGTCAATTTGATTGTATGATTGAATGAAAGTTGTTGCTAGTATTTCATGCATAAGGTGCCTCAGACTACCTCATTCTGTTCAAAATGCTCCAGTTTTTTACTTTCAGAAGGTCTCAAATGATTTGTTGTTTCATCAAGAAATGCTTTTCTAATTTATTTATTGCCTTTTTTAGCTGCCAAACATATAATTATATCACAATGCTAAGGTTCTTTTAGGGTATTATATATACTAATCAAAGCTATCTTTGATCATATCTTTACAGGACTTTTTAAACCTATCATTTTAAATGATAGAGACTGTTGTTTTTGGGGGAATCCTTTAATAACCAATTTCCACGGAATTAATATTTCCAAAAGTTCAATACCGGTTAATTGATGCATGAGTTAACAGCAGAAAGTGGTGACATAAAAATAAAGACAGCCTTATATGTTCTACTTACCTGTTGATCTGTTACTTGTGAATGTTTCGGTAATTCAATTATCACAACTTGTCATAATTTTGTTAAATTTTATTGCAGAAAACAGTCTTCTCAAACATTATGTCATTTGTAACTTTAGAATCTGATGATCGTCAGCCAAGACGATGTGTCAATCTCATAATAAACCTGTGAGTAAAGAGTTACTTATTTTTTCATAATAATGTTTGGTTGTCTATCATATTAACTAATTGGTTGTGAAAACAAAACAAAATCTCTTGATCACAGGTTGTTATCTTATGTTGAACACACTTGCAATGTTGTGTTGTTCAATACCATCCCAGGTCAGGGGGAGTGTTGGGCACCTCCAACATGTTTAACCCCAACGCATTCTGTATGTGCCTGTCCCAAGTCAGGAGACTGTAATTTAGTGGTTGTCATTTGTTGCTGTATATCATATTTGTTTTTTTATTGTTAAGTGTTTCTTACATAAAACAGGCCATAAGTTCTGTCCTTTGAATTGTTTTACATTTGTCACGTCTTTTATAGCATGCAATGCAGTCTAGTTTTTGATAACTGTTGTCAAAATAAAGATAGGGTGAAAAGTTTTCCTGTGAACTAGCAAATTTGGCTTAGCTGGTGAGTTAAGTACAAAGCAGGGTTCAAATTCACATCACAGTAAACATGTACTCAGCCTGATTTGCAAGTAATTATTTGCCACAGAATTTCAAACATCAATCCATCCATCTATCTATCAAAGAGGTGTGGATTAACATGCAAGAAGAAATGGCTCAAGTCCATGTTTTGTAATCGGATACCCAAAAAATCCCTCAGTTCAAATATAAAAATAGAAGTGAAGAAGTTTATATCTTGTATAAGAATCTAATCAAGTGTGGCAAATGTGTTAAGCATATGCAGGAGGAAACAATGTATAAGTGAAAAAAAAAGCACAATAGGAAGGATAAGAAATTTTGACTTACAAATTCCTTTATATGAAATCTTTCCAATTCCTTCTGTTTACTACTATTTCAGTGATTGTTCTTTTCAATTAAAACATGTTTATGAATGTTCATGGGATTGAGGTGGTCTAACAGTCTAAGTGTTGGCTCACTGGAAGATATGGCTTCTTTGTAACATATCAAGGCTCAATGAAGTTTACTTTGTGGCATGGCTTCTGTAATCTTCAACATATACTAGACAACATACAGAGTATTGTAGAATTTTGATGACATTAAAACCTCTGCAGGATACATTTCATATTATTCTATAGTACCTTTGGTGGCATTTCTGGTTAATGTTGATGAATGATGTATCTGGATAAGAAGAATGACCAACAATAAGTTTAAATATCAAAAGACACTAGTCCCAGTACCTTAATCTGCTAAACAGCATTGTGCAACACAAAAACTGCAGTGATGAAAACTATTGAAATGTATCAGTAAGTCATAGTCAACCAAATATTGCTGAGCAACAATTTACCATGCTAAAGTAGTGGTTTGTAAAAATCTAACAACAAACAAATTCATTTGAAAACATTTTGAAAAAAAAATGTGGTATTATTTGAATTGAAACATTTTACGTGAACACCTGAATAATTAACTCTTGTAAATGTACTTGTATGCACTTAATTTTGCCCACATACAAACATGCAATGTTTATAACTTTTTGGGGAAAATAGCAATTTATGCTATTGTTTGGCCATTAAATCTCTGTGAATGCTCATAATATTTGAAAGATGTTACACTTTACACTTCACTCATATATATCAACTAATATAAGGGAAAACAGCACTTTGAAATACTTTTGATTTTTAGGCGAAATGCAGCCCTTTTTGAGAAATGACTGAATAACCTACTTTTTTTTTCTCTGGTTATAATATCTATCCCTAAAATATAAAAGAAAATTTCAACCCTTTATCCTCTGGATAACATCATATCTTAACTGCAAATGATTACAAATTTGAATCAGCTGTTAGTGAACAAACGTTAATTTATATATACACGAGATGTCCCCACTTGCATTTTTGGAGAGGCACAAATTTACCCACTTCTAAACTCAGAGAACTGTCAACAAACAATATTTAAAGCAAAGCCTGGAGAACATTTGATCTGCTCAACACAATTAAAAGTGCTGAGAAAGGAGTGCCACAGAGACACATATTCCACTTTACTGTTTTATTTCTTGGAAATTGTTTTATTTCTTGGAAATAAAGTAATTTATAAGAGATTGTAGAAATAAACTTGGATTGTTTAGACTATTGAAATGGATTGGTAAATATATTTTGTTCAACTGAATAAACCTTAATAGGAAAGTGTTGATCTGATTACATGTTCCATCATCCTGTACAACTATGATAATTGATTACACTATTCCATTACATTGTCCATTCATCTAAGTATGATTTCATTAAACTATATTTATGTGCTAATAGCAGGCAGATTTCTCCTGTAAACCTGCTAAATTGGCAAGTTATTTAAGATTAAAATACAAATATTCTTCTTATAATTTAGGGGTATGGATTATTGAAGTGAGAATACTCTTAAAGATGGAATAAAAGCGGTGGGTTTTTCATGTGCATGTAGTGATTTTGTGTCATGAATTGATATACTATATCCTTTCTTTTCCATTATTGTAATGGAATCACGAAATTATAGAACCGTGTTAATTTGATAAACTTGGCTGGTATCACTTAAGCATTTGTGCAGTATTATTGAGAACTAGAGGCTCCATTGAACCTTTATCAATAAAATGGTATTTATGTTATTTTTTAGGATATGATCATCCATTCACATGGTCCCTAATGCATAATGCTCCAAATTATCTAGAACATATGCCCATTCTAACATCATACATTAGACCAAAACCAGGTCTGAACCTGCGTCGGCTGTATGAAGTTGATTGAGGTAAGATGAATACTTGAGCATAACTGATTCACTGATGCCAAGAAAACTTGGATGAAAATTTTCCTTGTACAATTAGTGTTAAAAATTTCAAACTATTGGCAAACAGGAAGTGGCTACATGGCAGATGTAAAAATTGCTTACTCGCTACAACTGAAGTACAGATCTGAGAGTACTCGTAGTTACTGACAGCTAGTTCAAAGCCAATTACAACTAATAATAAAGAATCATGTATCTAAGACTAAAAAATCAATCAGTACACATCCAACATCCAATGAATTGAGTATAAAGACCTCATTAAAGGGGCATTAGCTGTCAAATTCATATTCACTGATTTGACTCAAATTCTCATATTTGATTTATAACATACTAAAAATGTATATACAAATTATAAAAAGTTTAAAATAAACAATTTACAATATGTATCAGCATTTGTGTAGCTTATTTTGACAAAATTAAACCAAACTTGCTGCTAAATTCTAACTTTTTTTAAATCTCGTAGCTAATGCCCCGGCCCCTTTAACAGTCAGAGAAACACATGACCTTATGCAATGCAATAATACAGGTATCAACAGATTGTATAGCCGTGAATGTGCGTATGTATATGTATATAAGTTATAACAATAATATTAGTTTTATTCTAATTTACTAATAACAAAATCAATATTTATACCAATAAAAACAATATTCAAAGATCTAATTATAGTGTTGAATTAGTAACCTTTTACAAGAATCGATAAGTTTCCCCGGATTGTATCTAAATTTCTGGGCTCTGTAAACAACATCTCTGTAAAATATTGGATATGCTATCCCATTTGAAATCAGTTTTCTACAGGTACAGCAAAACTTCCAAACCAAATCTTTTTTTCTATGGAAGAATTTTGTAAAGGTTTTGAGTAATTTGTGGTAACAAAATCCCTGAATAATTTACCAGTAATACATAGATTATGTTCACTGAAATCCAAAACGTCACTACAGACAGGGGCATAGCAAACGAGTTGTGATATATAAACACATTAAGATGGTGCCAAAGGAACATCATCATCCAAAAAAGGAAAATTAACAATGTGGAAAGAAAAATCATCCCATTTTATACAGTTTTCCATGTAAAACTGATATACCTTAATCTAGGAAAGGACAGTTAAGACCGTTTATATTTGATTTATTTAAAGTAATTTCCATAGGGTAAATTTTGGCAGTATATTTAGAAAAATTCTCGATTGCTTAACGAAAAAATATCACCATGTAACAATAAGCATTGTTGAATTAATCAATTAAATGCAAGTTAGACGGGTCTTTACTTAGTTTGGTAATAAACTGTGATTCATAACAGTACAAGAACAAAGTCTGCTATTAAAGGGGTGCATTTGGTGCCCATAGGTATACCTACAATCTGTTGATACACTTAGTTGCCAAAACACATTAGTGAGCAATCTCTCAAGGATGTAGAACAATTACTGCAGTGTTCCTCTATTTATTTTCATTGTATGTTTACTTTTGTTTTTGCCTTCATCATATTCTTACCAAGGTATAGTTTATAGCTAATAACATTTAGATAGTAAATTTTATCCATAAAAACAGCATATTCAATAATAAAAAATCAAAAATATTGAAAAGTCAATTCCATCTAATTTAGTTTTATCCAAGGTATTCATATTTGCAATCTTCATAAAAAGATAATTGAAATTAAATATGAATAAGAGAAGATGTGGAGTTTATGTCAATGAGATAGCAGTACATTGACACAAACAAAATTGTTCTCACATAAAATCTTGTCTTCTACTGTTTTCTCCTGTCAAAGCTTCCCATGTGATGAAGCATTTTTGTCAAGTTTCCTTATTTCGATCAACTTTCAATTAAAACTGCCCATATCTAGAAAGGTAAAGTCTATTATTATTCATACAAGTATATACAAGTTTTTCATTAAAAAAAATAACATGAGTGTCTCATCTCAGCAATATCCGAATCAAAGAAGAAAACAAATTACTAAACTCTATAGGTGATAGCATAATAAAGATCTAAGAACTAATTATTAAAGATCTTAAGCAATTAAAGTACACCAAAGCTTGTCAGTTGAATCTTTTTGTAGCTATCATTTTCAAAAGAAATATTACTTGATATAATTGTTAAAATGATTACAATTATAAACTAAATGAAATACTGTAAACCAACTTATTTTTAAGAGTAAAACAAGGATGAGTCCATAGTACACGGATGCCCTACTCGCACTATCATTTTCTATGTTCTGTGGACTGTGAAATTGGGGTCAAAACTCTAATTTGGCACAAAATTAGAAAGATCATAACACAGGGAACATGTGTACTAAGTTTCAAGTTGATTGGACTTCAACTTCATCAAAAACTACCTTTACCAAAAACTTTAACCTGAAGCGGGACAGACGCACAGACCGAAAAACATAATCTATTAATTGAAAATTGTTAAGTGCAGACATAACAGAATAATGTAATCACCAGACTTAACTGAATAAACATTTGTATCTTTCACTGACATTGAGAAAAAAAAAGAAACTTACTAATTTTCAGTATATTTTCATTTTAAAACAAGAGTGCACACCCTGAAATGCCTTTTATTTATCATGATCCATTTAAGAAGAATTCCTAAATCTATAAATTTATCTGAGGTCTATAAGTAACCATATTCAATGTCAACTTTAATAAAGTATCTGATCAGAAACACCCTAACCAAAATAATTTCAATTCAACCAAGGAACCTTGAAAATGAAGTAAAGGTCAAATGAATCCTGCTATACAGACATGTACACCACACAATCATTCCATATGCCAAATATAGTTATAAACCTTTTATTACTTATAGTATCTGAGAATCAGACGTAACCAAGAAAAGGTAATGCTGACTTTTGAACCATGAAAATGAGGTCATGGTCAAATGAATTTTCTGAAACAAAAATGCATTTTAATTTTATTTATCTAGGACCTGCCATGCCGGAAAACTTTTCTAGATGCACACATTTGTTTGTACTCCGATTAAATTTTGTGGTGAAAACATGGCCATTTTTGCTTTTAAGTAAAGATGAACCTTAAGTCTAATGGTACTAGGAGATCTTAAACTGGTTTGTGTATAATTTAATAGAATATCATGAGTATTGTGTGTATGTGTCTTGTTTGTAGTAAAGTCCACTGACAATATTCCAGCAATTAAGAGACAGTGCTGTTGTGAGGCATCTATAGCTTTTACATGTATATCAAGCAGCACTGCGTTGTACCACTTCACTTCTGTTGTGAGGCATCTATAACATGTATACTGAGCAGTACTGCGTTGTACCACTTCAGTTCTGTTGTGAGGCATCTATAACATGTATATTGAGCAGTACTGCGTTGTACCACTTCAGTTCTGTTGTGAGGCATCTATAACATGTATACTGAGCAGTACTGCGTTGTACCACTTTAGTTCTGTTGTGAGGCATCTATAACATGTATACTGAGCAGTACTGCGTTGTACTACTTCAGTTCTGTTGTGAGGCATCTATAACATGTATACTGAGCAGTACTGCGTTGTACCACTTCAGTTCTGTTGTGAGGCATCTATAACATGTATACTGAGCAGTACTGCGTTGTACCACTTCAGTTCTGTTGTGAGGCATCTATAACATGTATACTGAGCAATACTGCGTTGTACCACTTCAGTTCAGTTGCTTTGGAAAATCTTACGGTTGCATAGGAATAGACTAAAAGTGACAAACTACAGTCTAAAAGATAGTCATTAGAATAGAGAATTGAAAAGGGGAATGTCTCAAAGAGACAACAACCCATCTGAAGCGCAAAAAACAGCCCAATAAAAAATCCCATACCCTGATGCATGCTTCAGCTGGCCCTTAAACAATAATGTATACTAGCTCATCAAAAAGGATACCACACTAAACTCTGAAACATACAAATGAACCAAAATTAAAAAAGCACACAACACTAACAAAGTCTAGAGGTTCCTGACTTAGGACAGGCGCAAAAAATGTGGCGGGATTAAACATGTTTTGTGAGATCTCAACGCTCACCCTATACCTCTAGCCAAACTCAGTATAAAAGAAGTCCGAGTCCGATGTTAGATTGGTAACAGAAGAAACTAAGCAAAATGACAATGATCAACATAAAGTAACAAAGGACTACTAGCAGTTACTGGCATGCCAGCTTCAGACCTCAATTAAACTGATAAAGTTCATATGGAGATACCGTGATATTTGTGTTTTCTTGTCTTTGTCTTTTAAATATGAAACTGTTTTATCAATCTTGGTTGTTAGTTATATGAGTGAATACATTGCTTGGCGCAATTGTCACCTCTTTAGGCTTCTGACACCTGTCAGTTGTTGTATTGTGTTGTTTCTTCGGATTTTCAGTCTGATGTCTTTAGACCTAGAGAGAAAGCACAGGCCGAACCCTTTCTACCAGTAATGTAAACGGTTGAGCTATCAGAGTAGAATCACATGAGACAAAATATGAACGTTTACATATAAACCTGTTTACATTGCAAGAATACTTATACCACAAGACATGACAATTATTTCATTCAAATATTCTAAATGAAGGTTATTTTAAGTTAAGATTTTCTACTAAAATGATTTAAGAACCAAAATGAACTCTTAATATGGTTTTCAGATAATTATAAGAACTAATTGCCTTAAGAATCAGAGGCGGATTTAGGTGGGCCAAGGGTTGAAGCCCCCTCCCCTTATGGAGCTTAATATAAGACAAATGCATAGACTTTTTATAAGTATCACTCCAAACGTTGGCTTGCCAGGGCCTCCAACTTTATCAAAATCCTAGATTTACACCTGAGAATAAAAGAATCCTAAAACAAACTGCCATAAATTAAACCTTTTTGGTCTGTTATTCTATAACCTACCAGTTCTGACATACAACTGCATAGAAATTTGCAATTCTTTTTGGCCATGCTGTAGCAGCCAATGTTTTTGGCTATGCACTTCCGAATGGTCTCCCTCTTATTTCTGCTGTTATCTTTCCATCTATAATAAATATTTTAAGATGTGATAAATATTTCAGATTTTATTTTTTTATGTTAATTATTTAAACATTTTTTTTACCCGTTTGACCCTAGTACTAACCCTAAAGTAGTTTTCACAAAATTCTTAAAGTGTAAAATCAATCTTACGATAAAAATATTTAGTTGAATTGTTAAGGAATATTTTAGACTTACGATAAATTTTACACTTAAGATTTTTGTGAAAAGGGCTACTGGTGTCAAACAAGGTAACAAGGTGACAATCTGTAGATTAAAGATATAAAAAGTTTCAGTGGGATAGACAATCATGGAAAAGAAAAATAACAGAAATTTGTGACATAGTGTGATAATTTTTTTTTTTAAACCACTTTTACATGCAAGTACAAAAGGGAACATACCTATATTATATTTATCTGGTATTAGGCCTAAATTAAAATATTGTTTGTTTGCCATTCTCCTACCCAGATTTTTATGTGGGTAGGTAGGTAAAATTATTTTATTTTTTTTCTGGAAAAATATTTTGGATGTTTATATAATAGTATGAATGTAGGGAGCCTCGTACATCTTTTATCTCTGCATATGCATGCATTTATGTGTCACTTGCTATAACCTTCACCTCTTATATATTCTTTTATATGTATATCTGCTCTTTTTTCTTTATTGTGTTCTGCTAGATATATTCACTGCTATTATATATGCACCTTTTAATCCTTAATCACCCTCTGTAGTGTGCTTTCTGGCTTAGTAATACAACTGCATGGTGAGTGCTTGGTGTATTGAATGCATATGGATCATTAACCAGTCACTCTTAGAACCAGAGAAACTGGGGTTCCAGTTAGTATAATTGCACATTAAATATTGAGTAACTTTCTATAAACATTGTAGAAAAACATGAACATTTATACAAGTATTCTTAAGGACCATTCCATTAAAATTCATGTACTTTGATCAGAATATATCTGTTTTAAAATTAAATGATTAATATTAATATTTGGTCAATTCCAGTTCATTCTTCAAAGTATTAACATTTACACTGCTAAATTTACTTATTACATCACAAGAAGTAAAAATCACGGTTGAACAGCCAACAGAAGAAGTAGAAATCATTGTTGAACAACCAACAGAAGTAGAAAACATAGTTGAAGTTCCACCATCTTTCAGAAAATGTCTACTGAAAACCAATGTACCTGAATTTAAATGGAATAGATCTACATCAAGACAAAAAAAATGAAAATAAATTGCACCTGCATGTAAACATTATTGACCAGAAAATAGAAATTAATAAATAAATATCACACCTAAATAAAAAACAAAACGATAAATTTAACATATTTTAAGTTTTGTCAAATTCATAGGCAGTCCCTACAAAATCGTCAGGGTTGGCTTCAAACGTTTCCGTTCCTGTATTTGAATGAAGTTTGAGTGTCAAATGTCCCTTTTCTATGGCGGTATCAACTTCTTCACTAATTTCTGTGGTTCCTATCACATAGTCAATGACGTCCTCCCATAGATATAGGAAGATGTGGTGTGAGTGCCAATGAGACAACTCTCCATCCAAATAACAATTTATAAAAGTAAACCATTATAGGTCAATGTACGGCCTTCAACACGGAGCCTTGGCTCACACGAACAACAAGCTATAAAGGGCCCCAAAAGTACTAGTGTAAAACCATTCAAACGGTAAAACCAACGGTCTAGTCTATATAAAAAGCGAGAAACGAGAAACACGATAAATTATATAAACAAACGACAACTACTGTACATCAGATTCCTGACTTAGGACAGGTGCAAACATTTGCAGCGGATTAAACGCTTTAATGGTACCAAACCTTCTCCCTTTTTCTGAAACAATAGTATAACATCACAACATAGAAAACACACGATAAAACATCAATTGGAAGGCTTAACTCAATCAAAAGGTTGTTTAACGTCCAGTGGCAAATATTTCATGCATTTTCAGGACGAGATAAATCAAAGAGGTATGTTTTGCAATATAGTGACCTGGATAAAGGACAGGAATGTTAACTACTACTTGAAGTGAAGATATGTTGGATAGGGACAAACAAGTTGCCTCGAATTCATACATTATGCAAAGCCAAACAAACATTTATTCTTCCTGTATGAAGTCAGCCTCATATGAATAAAGTAACAAGTCGGCAAGAAGAGGAGGATAGTTAGTTCCCATTGGAAAGCCGTTGGTTTGTTGAAAAAAAAAATGTCCTCCAAACGTAACAAATATGTTGTCAATCAAGAAATCAAGCATCTTGATAATGTCACTTTCAGAGAATGTTTTATATGAAACAGAGTGAATATTTTACCAAGTACAAATGATACCTCCCTAAGACAAGATACTTGTACCTACGTTGCCCTTTTTTTCATCATGTGCAAGAATATGTCACATTTCCAAGCGAGATAACCCAATCTATTTATATTGGACAGTAGATAATTAAACGATAACTCTTTTAAAACTCCTTCCAATAGATGTCGTTGCATTTACTAATCTTGTTAAATACAACAGAGATATGTCTCTGAAAAAATTAATTAGCGTCTTCACGGGAGTTATAAATTACGATGCTTGAGTTAGTGGTCTTTAAAAGGACTATGATATAGAGATCAAAACCTCGTCGAGATTATAAATCAATGTCCGAAGGGGAAATTATTTTGAAAAATAAGGAAATATGTCTTTGAAGAAATAAGTTACAAGCTAGATGTTTTCATTTTTAAATGTTTTATGTAAAACGGCTAAACATATCTCAACCATCTTTAGTTAGGTAAGGCGTATAAGACAGACAAAACGATTCAATAAATCAAATTTAGACAATTGGTGAAAATTAAAGATATAAATTCTAAGACTAAATAATTGAAGAGTAAGTCATTCAACAGTTAAAATATATTTTATTGATATTGATAAGTAGAGCTTTCTCTCTCTCTGATTGATAAGTGAAGATTTATCAATTGTAATAACTAAAGACATGATCATGAAGCGAGTTAGGTCGCAAGCGCTTTTATAGTGGGTCTCCTTTTATGTGTGTTTAGGAGTAATTCTTATTTGAAAGTTTTCTTTCATATTTCAACTTATTTTCACCCATCTGAAATTTTCTAACTGCTACCAGTGCGATTTAATACTAACAGTATTTATATCTGATGTCCCTCTGTCCTTATTTTCAACAGTGCTAGCTTCACACTAGTGCAAGAAAGGTATAAAATTTGCCTGAATTAAGTCACGGATAAAAATTCACAGGACAATAAGGGACGACACCAAAAGTTCAATGTAGGATAAACAAACTTAATTCACGTAGTTTTTCACTGACCCCCTTTCTTAACTTAATTTGGGAAAAATTGATTGACCAATACAGATATATGCAAAATCGATGTCAAATAAACAAACCTTGCAGCAATTGTTCCCCTCTCCCCCAAACTATTTTAATTAAGTTTTTTGTCCTACATTGATCTTTTGACGTCCCTAAATCAAAGCTCATTTATGCGATTCATAGTTTGTCTTTGATAAATAAATCGCCTTTAAAAAGCAATTTACATTGTTCATGAACAATTGATTATAAAAACTTATGGAAACATTTTTCTTGTTTGAGATTTTTTCCATACAGCAAGAAAGATCGAAAATTTACATATAAAAAATCAGGGACACAAATTCGTCGGACAAAACTAAATAATAATAAATATAAGTTAGTTTTATGATTCGTGGCATATGCACCAGACAAAAGGTGTTTTGAAATACAAGGAAAACCCAACATATCAACGAAGAAGGACCTCTTTTGCTGTGCATAAGATTAAAACGTGTCACCAGGTCTTCAGCAATCGGCTTTTTAATATCCATTTACAATGACAACACATTCATCAATATAACAGAAACCAACATTTAATGTGTTGTAAGCGTTACATTTCACAAAGAACATTTTGAACAGTGTATTTCTAAAATGACCGAGAGCAACTTACATGTGTTTTGTATTGCACCATTAAGTAATTACCAACAACAATATTTTGAAAATGACAAATTAATGAAAAATAAAAACCTAATGCAAATTAAACTATTTAATAGATAACACAAAAATTTACTTCCATGGTAAACTTGGCGAGACACAGATCTAAAAAGTGATTTGAAATATATTTTATTAGTTTTGAGTTCTCAAATTTGTTTATAGTTCACACTTGAGTGAATGCATTACATGTTGATACTTCCAAAACCGTGCAAATTATTACCTTACATATTTGATTGAAAACAGATGTATTGATCAGTTCAATTTAAAATAAAAAGTGGCACCTTAGATTAAGACATCTAACTGGAGATGGAAAGAAATTAGCACAGTGCTTTGATAATAAATTCATTTGACAAATACTCAATTTGAATAATTTAATTTTTTCATATGTTACTTAAAATTACGAGATCTAAAAGATAAATGTTTTTTTTAATATAAGAATATTTATGTCGCCAAGATAAATTTATTAATTTAGACTAGATCACGTACATAAAGTGAACTTCTATAACACATGCAGCCTGCAATAGTCCTAGCTGATTCTTCTAATTTCTAATGACAGTAATATTCTTTTTTCTTCAAAAGTTCCTCGTAAGTATTGTTTTGGTCATCATAACTAAATTTTAAAGCTCTTTCGATCTTTTTTGTGTGTTATTTTCGCTCCTGAAGTGCTATGTAACCAGACGGTAATTATAAAGTTTGATAATATGGAAGAATGCTATACTGTAAGTATAGACATATCAAACTCTTTATGATGTAAATTGGCTTAAGCATATTGTTAATAGATATAAGAAGGTGTGGTATGAGTGCCAATGAGACAACTCTCCATCCAAGTCAAAATTTGTAAAAGTAAACCATTATAGGTCAAAGTACGGCCTTCAACACGGAGCCTTGGCTCACACCGAACAGCAAGCTATCAAGGGCCCCAAAAAATGACTAGTGTAAAAACATTCAAACAGGAAAACCAACGGTCTAATCTGTATAAAAACAAGAAATGAGAAACACTTATGAACCACATCAACAAACGACAACCACTGAACATCAGGTTCCTGACTTAGGACAGGTGCAAACAAATGCAGCGTTTTATCAGGCGCCAACCTTCACCCTAACCTGAGACAGTGGTGTAACAAATACGACATAAAAGGACACACTATAAAACATTAATTGAAAAAAGGTTCAACTCATCAAAGTATGAATACTTACAGATTTTAGACAAAAGTTAGACCATGAAAACCAAATTACCAAATATTTAAATTATAAACCACAGAAAATATATCAAAGCCAAAACCAGAATGAAATAGTGTTGCCAAACAACCGGTCACTTATGGACCACTCAAAATAACTTGTTGAGAAGGATCTTTAACGTGCAAAGAGCGTGGTACTCCCTGAAAACGGGACCTCGGATTTAACGTCCCCATCCGATATACAACTGCTTTAAGAAACCGATTTACTGTACCCAAACTTGGGTCTCAAGTGTAGAAATCTCCGCAAAAACTTTGAATTACCGAAGGATTACTTATCATTGAGATGCATATGACCAAAAGCACATGGAAAGTAGCTAATGGGTAGGTAAAATTGAGTTTATTCTTCAAAAACCAGCTGGACTAAGTGAAGCTAGGTAAAGAAAGTACTCGCTCTCTATTTTCAGATAGTAATTTTATTATCTGCTTGTCATGATGGCAGAAGGACAAATTGTTCTTACAACAGAACAAAGTTTACACACGAATTTTTAGAAAATCTAAATTCAAAACAAGAATGTTAAATATGAATTAGAGCAGAAGAAGCATGCTTTTATTGACTGATTGTTGTTTGTTTGTATTCAGTAGCAAACATTTCATGTATATATAAGACGAGAACAAATTAAAGATAAATCAAAGAGGTATGTTTTGCAATATAGTGACCTGGATAAAGGACAGGACTGTTTACTACTACTTGAAGTGAAGGTATGTTGGATAGGGACAAACAAGTTGCCTCGAATTCATACATTATGCACAGCCAAACAAACATTCATTCTTCCTGCATGAAGTCAGCCTCATATGAATAAAGTAACAAAGTCGGCAAGAAGAGGAGGATAGTTAGTTCCATTGGAAAACCGTTGGTTTGTTGAAAAAAAGTCCTCCAAACGTAACAAATATGTTGTCAATCAAGAAATCAAGCATCTTGATAATGTCACTTTCAGAGAATGTTTTATATGAAACAGAGTGAATATTTTACCAAGTACAAATGATACCTCCCTAAGACAAGATACTTGTACCTACGTTGCCCTTTTTTTTTCATGAAACAAAGCAGGACCAAATTCTAATACTATTGCAAGAGGAAAGATACTTTGATCGTATGTACCTTTACATATCTTTAAAAATTTTAAGTATCCACATCTGATTCACGCTGCCCCCGGAGTAGGTAATTTCTAACAATAACATTGCTGATACAGTTGATGTTAATAGTTTAGAAAGAGGTTTCGTGGAGCACTTGGAAGACCCAGCAATATAACGTTGTTTGTAAGGACATTTATGTAATTTAGGTATACAATAAAGGAAAGGACGATCCAGTTAGTCCTCTTTTGTTGAAATTTCAAACAACATAGAACAGACCTATGATTATTCAAGATTTCCTCCTTGGTAAGTGTCGCGGAGGTAAATGTTGAGTTTCCAAGTGATTTGTCAATACCATATTCCTTTATCATGCAGTTTGGAACTTTATCTGCGTGGAAAACAACATATTTGTCACGGAGGTAGGATAGTTGATTAGCAACATTTAGGTCTTTAACGATCCATTTATTATTGGTATTCATAGACCTATTATTTTTTTCAATTCTAATTTGCATCAACGACCTCACAGCCTTAACCCATTCGGACAGAGTATATCTACGCCTTCTTTTTCTCGTTTAGCCCATTGCCTGGCATAAGTGTTTTTATCAGACAAAGTATTGACAAAGCTGAATGTGTGATGGTCCGGGTTTCACAAAATGAGGTTGTTACATAGTGCCAAGACCAGATTTTACGCTAAACAATGTATTTACAATACAAAATCAAGACAAATGTGTAACAGATCCTGCCATCCAAACATTATATGAAATAACAACTAACTGTCAAGTTCGGTTCTTGTGGGAATTTTGAATAATTCAGTAGAATTTATTTTGAATTATTTAAACTCTTAAAATGCAAGATTTAAAATTCAGAAATTCAGTTATTATCAAAGATAAAATTACTCTGTTGTTCGATACTTTCATTTGCTCAGTTTTTTGCGAATATTTCACCCTATAAAATAATTTCAGGCATTTTGTAAAATGCCTGGAAAAAATAGTCAATATATAAAATGCCTGAATCTTACAGGCATTCTAGAAAATGCCTAAAGTTTTCAAATTTCGAAATGCCTATAACATATATAAGTCGGCCTAATCTGTTTAACTATTTCCCTTAGACATTTAGTTGTCTGGAAGCTTTTTTGCAAATTTACCCGATACTTTCTTAAAATTTTAACTAATAATATATTAAGGAGAATTTAACTTCATCCTCACATTTAATAATAAAGTCTTTTAAATTGAAAGATTCCTTTTTAGCTTTCGGCCAGGCGAGCTTTTCTCATCACTTGGCGTCCGTCGACCGTCGTCGTTGTCCGTCGGCGTTGGCGTCCGTTAACTTTTACAAAAATCTTCTTCTCTGAAACCACAGGGCCAAATTTAACCGAACTTGGCCACAGTCATCATTGGGGTATCTAGTTAAAAAAATGTGTCCCATGACCCAACCTGCTAACCAAGATGGCTGACATGGTAAAAAATAGAACATAGGGGTAAAATGCAAGTTTTACCTATTATTTTGAAAACCGCTATAAATAGAGAAATTCTGACGCGGACAAAAATGTTCAGAATGATGAGCTCTTACTATTGTCCATTTCTATCAAAACTGTCAGACGACTTTTTATAGGAGTTATTGTTCTTAAATGACGAATTTTACCATTTTAAAAATGTTTTCCCTATTATCTCGAAAATTATAATAGATAGACAGAAGCTTTAAATAACAAAAATGACCAACAAGACAAGATCTCAAAATCAGTCAACAAGATCAAAATCGGCAGATGACTCCTTCTTAGAGTTATTACCCTTTAATAAAGATTTTTACCAAATTTATGCGTTTTTGCCTAATACCTTGAAAATTATAATAGATAGATAGAAACTTTGAATAGCACAAATGATCAGCAAGACAAGATCTACAAATAAGACATATGGTCAAAATCTTCAGTTGACTTATTGGAGTTATTGCCCTTTAATGATAATTTTTTTTTTACATCTTTTGTGCATTTTTTACCTATTATCTTGAAAACTATGATAGATAGATAAAACTTTAGACAGGAAAAATTGTCAGCCGGATAAGATCTAAAAATGTGTCAACATGGCTGAAATTGTCAGTTAACTCTTAATAGAGTTGTTCCCATTTAATAATGATTTTACTAAAATTTTAGAGTTTATAAGATATCTTATCAAGTTTATAAGATATCTTATCAAGTTTATAAGATATTTTATCAAGTTTATAAGATATCTTATAAAGTTAATAAGATATCTTACAAATATTTTTACATAAGATATCTTATATACTTTATAAGATATCTCATATATTTCATAAGATATCTTATATACTTTATAAGATATCTCATATAGTTTATAAGATATCTCATATAATTTATAAGATATCTTAGAAAGAAAATTATATGAGATATCTTATAAACTATATAAGATATCTTATAAACTATATAAAATATCTTATATACTATATGAGATATCTTATAAAGATTATTAGATATCTTGAAGTTAAAATAAATAGTAAAACGGCTTGCCATAGAAATCCCCATCTTTGTCAGTTGCCTTTTTGATATTGAATCTATTTTTGTGTTTTATTACATAATACTCGTTAATCATCATTAACTTCATTAAATGTTAGTTTTATTATTTCTGGTTTATTTTCGTCATGATACCTGAGAATATGACATAAAATTATTGACACAACTCTTCTAATTTCCATTAGTGATTTTGATCACTTTGATTGTCTGGAGCAGATTTGTCTCTGTCTGAAGTACCTCAAAAGACGTACACCTTTCTCTCAGAATTCCGAGAACTGGAGGGAGTGAATTAAAAAGTGAAAAATCTTATAATTTTTTAGTGGAATAATAATGAGTTTACTATGAATTTTCTATGTTTCACTCTTTGGGTTAATTGTCTGTTTTTATTGGACATGATTTTCTACGTTTCACTCTTTGTGTTGTCTGTTTTTATTAGACATGATTTTCTACGTTTCACTCTTCGTGTTTTCTGTTTATTGGACATGATTTTCTACATTTCACTTCTTGTGTTGTCTGTTTATTGGACGTGAATTTCTATGTTTCGCTCTTTGTCTTGTCTGTTTATTGGACAGGATTTTTACGTTTCACTCTTTGTGTTGTCTGTTTGGGGACGACCATTTGATATTCTGGGGGCAGGAGGATTTGTTTTAGATGGGTTATTTATTTTGTGGACCAAAGGTCAGATTATTTATTTTCTGCACTGTTGAAGCATGATTTTCATTTTCATTAAAACAAGGGACTGATTATCTATTTTAACAATTATATTTATAATATATTTGAAAACATACAACTTTTAAATTCTTAAATAAATAACATAGTAAACTGTTAATTAAGTCAATCAGAATTAATCATCATCCTCTGGAAGTTAATCTTCTGAATTGCAAACTGCATATATTGCATACGTACAAGGTATTAAAGCTGGACTGTAACTAGCCGCTTTTAAAGTTGTCAAACATTTTCGCCGAGCGGAGCGAGGCGAAATAAAATCAACGAAGAGTCTGGGGTTCGCTGAAGGCCCCAAGCTATAGAAAAATGGCGCAAAATCATGCATTATGTGCGTTTCCCAGACCCTTTCTTAATCTGAAACGCAAGTTCTGTTTTAATTTTTGACAATATTCTGGTCTCAAAGCAAAATATATAGATTCAGTGTTAGACTTTTAGTTTTAGGGACAACATCAAAGACCAATATGTAGGACAAAGCAAAAATGTTTCAGTTTGCAGAAAACCTTTTATACCTGTCAATTATGTTTTTTTCAAATTAAGTTAAGAGGGGCTGATTATCATTGATATAACTATGTCAAGTCAGTTTTATAACACATTTCAATTACAACTTGATGTAGTTCCTAACTGGGATACAATTTAAAGTAGTTTGTAATAGACAAAAGGTCATTAAATATAATAAAACTCAAGTTTAAAACATAATTACTAAATTAAAAATAGAATGCAACACTAAGAGAATAGTCATAAAGAAGGGCAATCAATGAACAAAAGACAAACCGGGAACAGATAAAACACAAAACGACAAACATTATAGACAATCAACAATGAAAATAAAAATAAATGAGAAACATGGATCTAAAAACAGGGGCTACGTCAGAGGGTGAACAGAACTTGCTTCTTGCAAGACACTTGCCGTGGAAACAATTTGATACGAAGACAAGCTTTTGTTTTGATATTTCCAACATGAGGCATTTGCCTCAATGTAGTTACAACCCTGTAATAAAAGTCAGGTAAATTTTCACGAGACTATTTACCTCACGTGAAATGAAACCCATCTTCAAACATTTCAAATACATTAATATTTATATTATTAAAAGATTTGGGAAGTTTTCCCGAAAAAATAGGAAAAAGACGAATTTTGGAAGAATCTGGTGCCATCTCATACTTCAGAATAGCATTTATAAAATGGCTTAAAAGACCTGCCAAGTTATTTTCAATACATTGTAAGTCAGGTTATTTATTTTCAAACTACCACAGAACAAACCATTCATTTTGTTATTATCAAGGCTGAGTTATTTATTTTCAAAATCCTCCTGCCCCAGATTATCAAATGGCCGTCCCTTATTGGACGTGATTTTCTATGTTTCACTTCTTGTGTTGTCTGTTTATTGGACGTGATTTTCTATGTTTCGCTCTTTGTCTGTAGCCTTTTCAAAAAATCTTAAGTGTAAAATTAATCTTACGATAAAAATATTTAGTTGAATTGTTAAGGAATATTTCAGACTTACGATAAATTTTACACTTAAGATTTTTGTGAAAACTACTGGTCTGTTAATTGGACTGACGTGCTACGTTTCACTCTTTGTGCTGTCTGTTTATTGGACTGACGTGCTACGTTTCACTCAGGCCTTGTGTTGTCTGTTTATTGGACCTGACGTGCTACGTTTCATCCTTTTTGTTGTCTCTTTATTGGACATGACGTGCTACGTTTCACTGTTTGTGTTGTCTGTTTATTTGACATGACGTACTACGTTTCACTCTCTGTATTGTCTGTTTATTGGACGTGATTTTCTACGTTTGGCTCTTTGTGTTGTCTGTTTATTGGACATGATTTTCTACGTTTGGCTCTTTGTGTTGTCTGTTTATTGGACGTTATTTTCTACGTTTCACTTTTTGTGTTGTCTGTTTATTGGACATGATTTTCTACGTTTCACTTTTTGTGTTGTCTGTTTATTGGACATGATTTTCTACTCTTTGTGTTGTCTGTTTATTGGACGTGATTTTCTACGTTTCACTCTTTGTGTTATCTGTTTATTAGACATCATTTTCTACGCTTCACTCTCTGTGTTGTCGATTTATTGGACATGATTTTCTACGTTTCACTCTTTGTGTTGTCTGTTTATTGGACGTGACGTGCTAGGTTTCACTCTTTGTGTTGTCGGTTTATTGGACGTGGTGATTTTCGATTGCTCCTTGATATCTTCTCTCCTTCTTTAAATAGAAATTGTATCAGAACATACATTTGTGGTTTGGTTCAAAATCACTTATCCCAAGTTTTAATGACTGTCTGAACATATTTTACAGGATTTTTTTATAATAAAGAAGAACAAAATTGAAACAGAATAAGTGTTCCCAGTACACCATACTATGATCGCACTATCACATTCCCATGTTTAGTGAACCGCAAAATCTCAGGAATCAAGACCCCAATTTAGCATATGTCTAGAAAAATGTTACATCGTAGCAATGCAAATGTGTACCAACTTTCCTATATGGTAAACATTTTAAACTTGATACAGGACGAATTAAGGAACTGACTGACAGACGGGGTAATTGCAGACCAGAATACATAATGCCCCGCTACTATCGTAGGCAGGTCTGTTGTAAAGGGCTGCAGTTAGGTAAAAGTAGGACAAGAGGAGGATATTTATTTAACTGCATATCATGCAATGCAATCTCCGTAAAGTAACCAAAGAGATACAAATGCAATATAACGTTCACCGGCAATACAAATATTTCTGTTAGGGACGACCATTAGATTTCTGGGGGAGGATTTTGAAAATAAATAACTCAGCCTTGGTAATCACAAAATAAATGGTTTGTTCTGTGGTAGTTTGAAAATAAATTACCTGACTTGCAATGTGTTGAAAATAAATAACTCAGCAGGTCTAATCGAAAGTATGAGATGGCACCAGATTCTTCATAAATTCATCTTTTTCCAAAAAAAAAATCGGGAAACACTTCCCATATCTTTTAACAATAAAAGTATAAATATTATTTAAATATACTTGAAATGTCAGAAAATTGGTTTCATTTAACTTGAGGGTTAATTGTCTCAGGAACACTTACCTCATTTTATTAAATCAGGGCCGTAACTACATTGAGACAAATGCCTCATGTAGGAAATTTCAAAACCAAACGCTTGTCTACATATCAAATTGTGTTCACCGTGAGTGCCTTGCAAGAAGCAAGTTCTGTTCTCCTCAGACGTAGCCCCTGATTTTTCGGGATCAATGTTTCTTATTTATTTGTCTTTTGTTCATTGATTGCCCTTCTGTATTCTGCTAGTGTTGCATTCGTTTTGTAATTTAGTAATTTTATTATTAACTTGATCATGAGTTTAAAAACACAGCAGCCACAGACTTAACTATGTGAATTACATTTTGCTTTATCATGCATATTTGTCTTTTGATGTTGTCCCTAGAAACTTAAGTCTTACACTGAATCTATAACGTGATTTTGCTTTGAGACCAAAATATTGTCAAAAATTATTAAAACAGAACTTGCATTTTCAGTTTAAGAAAGGGTCTGGGAACACCCAGAAAGCATGATTTTGCATCATTTGTTCTATAGCTTCTTGTGCCTTCTTTCAAACATTTTAAATACATTAATATTTATATTATTAAAAGATTTGGGAAGTTTTCCCGAAAAAAATATGAAAAAGACGAATTTTGGAAGAATCTGGTGCCATCTCATACTTGAGAATAGCATTTATAAAATGGCTTAAAAGACCTGCCAAGTTATTTTCGATACATTGTAAGTCAGGTTATTTATTTTCAAACTACCACAGAACAAACCATTCATTTTGTTATTATCAAGGCTGAGTTATTTATTTTCAAAATCCTCCTGCCCCCAGAATATCAAATGGTCGTCCCCTTATTGGATGTGATTTTCTACGTTTCACTTCTTGTGTTGTCTGTTTATTGGACGTGAATTTCTATGTTTCGCTCTTTGTCTTGTCTGTTTATTGGACTGACGTGCTACGTTTCACTCTTTGTGCTGTCTGTTTATTGGACTGACGTGCTACGTTTCATCCTTTTTGTTGTCTCTTTATTGGACATGACGTGCTACGTTTCACTGTTTGTGTTGTCTGTTTATTTGACATGACGTACTACGTTTCACTCTCTGTATTGTCTGTTTATTGGACGTGATTTTCTACGTTTGGCTCTTTGTGTTGTCTGTTTATTGGACATGATTTTCTACGTTTCACTCTTTGTGTTGTCTGTTTATTGGACGTTATTTTCTACGTTTCACTTTTTGTGTTGTCTGTTTATTGGACATGATTTTCTACGTTTCACTTTTGTGTTGTCTATTTATTGGACATGATTTTCTACTCTGTGTTGTTGTCTGTTTATTGGACATGATTTTCTACGTTTCACTCTTTGTGTTGTCTTTTATTGGACGTGACGTGCTATGTTTCACTCTTTGTGTTGTCGGTTTATTGGACGTGGTGATTTTCGATTGCTCCTTGATATCTTCTCTCCTTCTTTAAATAGAAATTGTATCAGAACATACATTTGTGGTTTGGTTCAAAATCACTTATCCCAAGTTTTAATGACTGTCTGAACATATTTTACAGGATTTTTTTATAATAAAGAAAAACAAAATTGAAACAGAATAAGTGTTCCCAGTACACCATACAGTACTCTGATCGCACTATCACATTCCCATGTTTAGTGAACCGCAAAATCTCAGGAATCAAGACCCCAATTTAGCATATGTCTAGAAAAATGTTACATCGTAGCAATGCAAATGTGTACCAACTTTCCTATATGGTAAACATTTTAAACTTGATACAGGACGAATTAAGGAACTGACTGACAGACGGGGTAATTGCAGACCAGAATACATAATGCCCCGCTACTATCGTAGGCAGGTCTGTTGTAAAGGGCTGCAGTTAGGTAAAAGTAGGACAAGAAGGGGAATTTATTCAACTGCATATCATACAATGCAATCTCCGTAAAGTAACCAAAGAGTTAATTTGTTCATTGTTGAAGACCCTACATCAACTGTCAAGATGAAGAACAGGAATAAAAGCCCTGTTCATTGATAATTTTCTATGTATTGTGTGCGATTTTGTCCCATGTACATTTACTCCATATCCTTTCATTTTCTAAAGAGATACAAATGCAATATAACGTTCACCGGCAATACAAATATTTTTATTATATATTTTAGGCATGTTTGGTACATTTGCTACTGAGAAACATGTTTAAAATGTTTGTTTATTCAATTTAACGACTATAACATAACACTGGATTTGGGGATAGGTGATTAAGAAAATACTAGAAGAGGCGTGTACATGTTAAAATGCATCTACACTTTCTGTAACATGTAGATAAAAGCAATAGATGTATATTGACATAATGTATTTGAGACCGTATACACCTGTTCCAGACTTAATGAGTGGAGGCTCCTATCAATATAACCAGTAACCAGAGATACGAATAATATTTTCACAAATTAAAGTATAATAAGGGGACGAACACTTGATTTTCTAGGGGTGGCAATTTATCATTTCCTGATGTTTGTTGTGACAGAAACTGTTTCTAAAGAAGCGTTTATTATTCAATGTTTTCTCAAACCGTCTAGCCAAGACAATTATGTTAGGAAACTTTTACTTGAAGTATAATCAGGGGACGACAATTTGATTTTCTGGGGATGGTAATTTATTTTTTTCTTGGTGTTTGTTGGAACAGAAACCATTTTCAAAGAAGCAATTAATTTTTCAAGGTTTTCTCAAGTTTTCCAGTCAAAACAACATGCACTTTGGGCATGTCCCCCCTTCTTGTTTTAGATTTTGTTATTAAATTTTATCTAATATTTCACTTTTTTCTATGTTTTTGTGTGTTCTTGCACTTATTATTCAATCTTACAACAAGAATATTTTCAAAATATCATCTGTACAAAAGACTTCGACGCACACCAAACAACAGAAAATAGAAAACTTGTTGAGGCAAATAACAGTGCAGCATAAGAATGCTGAACATTAAAAGCAGTCATAGTTCATCATGACAACTACAAACAAGATTGTCTTGTACTGTAATTTGATTTCGCTTGAATAAAACTTATACAGATGGAAGATAAAAGAAAGGGGAAGAAGCCAATTGAGTTTGGGGTCAACAGGTCAACAGGTCTGTAACTAAATATATATATTTTTTAAACGTTGGTTTCGGGATGGCTTCCCATTATGAATTATAAGATGGTATTTTTGAAGGTAACTACTGTGCAAACAGATTGCTATAATGTTTTATCCAGGTTTCACAAAGATGCTATAGAGAAATTATACCAATACCTGAGCTAGAACTAAGATATATACCAGTATTATCAGTTGAAAGGTTGATCGGACTTATTAAATGCCTTTTTAGAATTTACTGAACTACTGCAAGAATTCAAACTGAAATAAAAAAATATTGCTATTTTTGATATCTTTGGTTATCTGAATACATTATGCGCTGCATGTCATCGCTGATGACCTCTGTGTGTCTGTATGCTGTGAGGAGGCTGTATATATTTCTTTTTCTTCATGTTGAGACAGTACATGCCATTTTTTTTTCATTAAGAAAACACCTTCAAAAGAAAAAAAATAGGTTTGAAGTAGTTGCAGCCCAACAATTTTCTGGCTGCAGTTGATCTAAATTGTGAAACATTGTTTGCAGATGGGATTTTAAAACCTTGCTTTGAGCAGGAAAGATGACTAAGAAATTATTTCTTTACTTTAAAGAAGATAACCATGTGACAAAGAGCTAAGCTGGCCTAGGCCTTTTTTTTCCAGTTGACCATTCTCTTTTATTCTGGTGGGTGGAATTCAGGAGAATATAAACACACCAAAAAAAATCACTTTTTAGAGTGAAAGATGTCAGTTTCTGCCCCATAGTTAATTATGGAACAGGTATGTCTATTTAGTTGTGATTTATTGGTAGACTCTGAACTTCACACCTGACCAATACATGGCTGTGTTACATCATGCGTTGACGAAGAAAGTGTGACTGTGTATCTTTATTGTCATTGTTATATTTTCATTTTTTTAGGTCTGGTCATTATTTTGTTTTTCTTCTTTTGTATTTCTAGTCACAAAAATATTATATCAAATAAACAGCTGCGCCACGAGCGCATGATACGCTCGTCGTCTTGTGTGTGAAGTTTTATGCAATAATCATAAATAGTTTCTGAGATACAGCGCAACATGTGAAAAAACCCTTTTTACAAAAAACTCAATAACTCCAAATTAAAATTTCGAATCATCACCAAAAGTATACAGATCTTTAGATTAATATAACTAAGAAGTGTGTAAAGTTTTAAGCAATAATCATAAATCGTTTTTGAGATACGGCCCGACATGTGAAAAAAACACACCCAAGTTTTAGTTACAAAGTCCCGTAACTCAAAAGTTTCAAAATTTATTTTCATCAAAAGAATACAGATCGTTGAACCATCATAAGAAACAACTATGTTAAGTTTCATGAAATTTTGATAAGTTGTTCTCAAGTTACGGTGCGACATGTTTACGACGGACAGACGGTCAGACGGACGCCGGACATTTGTATAACATAATACGGCCCCATCAAAATTTTGACGGGCATATAAAAAGCAACAGCCCAACAACAACAATAAAATGCTTCGCTGAGCGCAGCCTGATACGACCGCAGAGGTTGAACCCTGAACAGTTAGGGCAAGTTTGGACACAATATTCAAGCTTGATACTGTCTGAATTTGGGTTGCGATCAAATTTTCGACATAATATAGGTTTCTGACACAAAATAAATGCGGTCAAAGATCTTAAAATTTTGAAATGGGACATTTAATTTACCTAGAATGGTCTGATATCCAAAATCTAACATCATGGGTAGATTCAGCATATAAAAAAACACCAAAAATTTAATTTTAGTTGAAATCAAACAAAGGTTAATTTTGGACCCTTCAAAATTTAATATGGACTAGTTTGAAAACAGGGCCCAAAATAAAAGATCTAAATGCACAATAAGATTCAGCATATAATTTAGTTTTTGATGAAATCAAACAAAGTTTAATTTTGAACCCTTTTGACCTCAATGTAGCTAGACTAATTTAAAATTGGGCCCAATATCCAAAAAGTAATACAAGGTTAGAACCCCAAAATTAAAGACTTTAAATTAATACCATTGAAATTGGTTAAAAGAATTGTATTTATTCTCAATTGAAGATTTCTTGCTATTGTGCAATACTGTGCAATTGTGCAATACTGTGCTATTGTGCAATACTGTGCTATTCCTTAGATTTTCGTTGTCTATAAATATAGTCCCTAGTTGTGTATAACTTGCAAATTTTTTCATACACTTTCCAAATTCATTTCTTTATATTTTATGCATGAAATAATACTGTACTGAATCTTTATTAAAGTAGTGATTTGGTCAATTCTGACATAGAATTGTGTGTTGCAATACTGTACTATTGCGCAATTCTACGTAATTGAAGATTTCTTGCTATTGAGCAATACTGTGCAATTGAAGATTTCTTACTATTGTGCAATACTGTGCAATTGAAGATGTCTTGCTATTGCGCAATAATGTGCTATTGTGCAATACTGTGCTATTGCGTAATACTGTGCAATTGAAGATTTCTTGCTAATGCGCAATACTGTGCAACTGAAGATTTCTTTCTATTGCCCAATACTGTGGTATTGTACATTACTTTGCTATTGCGCAATACTGTGCAACTGAAGATTTCTTCCTATTGCGCAATACTGTGCAATTGAAGATTTCTTGCTATTGCGCAATACTGTGCATTTATTTGAAATTTCAAAAATTTTCAAGAAAAAATTATGAACCCACAAAAAAAATTGGAAAAAAAAGACTCCCAATAACTTTTGACCACCTCCCTATGGAGTAATTACCCCAAAACTCAATCCCATCCTTCCCTTTGTTGTATGGGACCTTGTAGTACAACTTTAGAGATTTATACACTTAAACAAAAGTTATTGTCTGAAACTAGCAAAATGCTTGTTTTGGCCCCTTTTGCCCCTAATTCCTTAACGTTTGGGACAATTACCCCAAACTCAATCCCAGCCTTCCCTTTGTGATATGGAACCTTGTGGTACAATTTCAGAGAGATCCATACACTAACACAAGTTATTGTCCGAAACTACAAAAATGCTTGTTTTGGCCCTAAACTGTTAGAACCATAACCCCCAAAATCAATCCCAACCTTCCTTTTGTGGTATTGGACCTTCTGGTAAATTTTTTAGAGATCCATTCACTTTAACTAAAGTTATTGTCTGGAAACCAAATATTTCTTTGGACGACGACGACAACATCATAGCATTATACAACAACATCATAGCATTATACGACACAAAAAATTTGTTGCGGTCGTATAAAAACCAATATAGACACATTTGGAAGTCAGCATATGTGTTCTTTGATATGCAAGTATTTCTACAATATGCATATCAAAGAACAAATATGCTGAGTCTGTACTGGTTTTGTTGTTGATGGGTTGTTGCTTTTTTTTATATATATAACCACATGTACATTTATTCATATCATAAAGGAGCTGTAACCTTGTCTAAAGAATAATTATATAATATATAAAATAGAAAATAACTCCAAAATGTATCGTTCTGTCTGAGGTAGTTGTAGCCCTAACTTATGTACAATTTATACCTTTGACTTTACCCTTGTTTATTATACATTGTTTAATTCTTCTGAAAAGAATGTATAAGTTTTAATTCTCTGCAAAGAATTGGAATAATTAAGAACAAGTACAATGTGGATCACTGATCTGGGTTCACTACTAGGTGAACCAAGAAGGTTTTTTTTTCACACTTCAGAATTTTGTTGTATTTCATCAATAAAATATTATAGTGATCATTTTATTTATATATTTTTCTTTGCATTAAGAATCATGAAAACATCTTCTATTTACTCTGTGACTTTTCAACTATCTTCTGATGATTGTAATATTCTAACAGAAATTTCTTTCAATACACCTTGTTGCTCCTTACAATAAAATGCTTCGCTGAGTGCAGCTGGATACAACCGCAGAGGTCCAACCCTGAACAGTTGGGGCAAAAATGGACACAATATTCGCTCTTGATACAGGTCTGAATTTGGATTGTAATTAAATATTTGACACATAATAGGTTTCTGACACAGAATAACTGTAGTCAAAGAACTTAGAATTGGTTATATTTGAAGAAATGTTCTTTTTAATTTCTGAAATCTGAAATGAGAAAAATTGCCCCCATAATTTCTTTTACCCCCTTTTTCCCCAAAAAATTTGTTCCTCAAGATATGGTCATAGTCTCAATTCAAATTTCCAATGGAGTTTGCAACCATAATTACCAATTTAAATACATCATAAAAGTCTTAAAATAGAAAATGACATACACAATCATGGCTAAAATTAATATTCCTTTAATAGTAACTTCTTAAAATTAATAGACAGCTAATCACCTCAAGACAATACAACATCTTTATACATAATTTAAAAGCAATGTAAGGAGGTAATCCAATTTTTTTAAATATTTTAAAAGTGTTTAGATTACTTCCTTACACTGCTTTTAAATTGTCCATTAACCAGGACACCCTTGTTTTCCCCTTTTTGCCCCTAATTCCTAAACAGTTTGAGCCATAACCCCCAAAGTCAATCCTAACCATCCTTTTGTGGTATGGAAACTTGTGGTATAATTTCTGAGAGATTCATACACCGTTCCACAAGTTATTGTCTGGAAACTAGAAAATGCATATTTGGACCATTTTTGGCCTCTAATTCCTAAACTGTTAGGACCATAACCCCAAAATCAATCCCAACCTTCCTTTTGTGGTTATAAACTTTGTGTTTAAATTTCATAGATTTCTATTTACTTAAACTAAAGTTATTGTCCGAAACCAAATTTTTGCAGTCGTATAAAATAACAAGAATGTGTCCAAAGTACACGGATGTCCCACTTGCACTATCATTTTCTATGTTCAGTGGACCCTGAAATTGGGGTCAAAACTCTAATTTGACAGAAAAATTAGAAAGATCATATCATAGGAAACATGTGTACTAAGTTTCAAGTTGATTGGACTTCAACTTCATCAAAAACTACCTTGACTAAAAACTTTAACCTGAAGTGGGACAGACGGACAGATGAACGAACGGACCCACAGACTGAAAAACATAATGCCCATCTACTATTGTAGGTGGGGCATAAAAATGATGTGGTATGATTGCCAATAAGACAACTCCCCACCAGAGACCAAATTACATAGAAGTTAACAACTATAGGTCACAGTACTGCCTTCAATAATGAGCAAAAATCTTACTGTCTAGTAAGCAATAAAAAGCCCTGAAATGACAAATGTATACAATTCAAACATGAAAACTAATAGCCTGAATTATGTACAAAACAATAAATGAAAAACAAATATGATATACAACAACAAACAACAACCACTGAATTACAGGCTCCTGACTTCGGACAGGCACAAACAAAATGTAATGGGGTTAAGCATGTTTGCTGATGCCAAGCCCGCCCCCTTACCTGGGACAGTGGTGTATATAGTTCTTTATAACAGTTTTTGGCAAAAAATATAACAATACAATATACTTTGTGACAATTTTCTATTTCATTCAATTGCAATTTTCTAAAACATTTCTATGACAAAGAATGTAAATCAAACACAACATAGAAATAATAATTTGTTAAAATTATAAATACAAGGTAAATGAATAAAGAATTTATGTTTCTTTTCAGCATAATTTTACACAAAAAGTTCCATAGTGCACATATAGCTGGAATAACACTGTCAGCAAGAAGGAATTATTCAGCCAGCAATTTATAATAAGTTGTCATGGAGAATTAAAATGGGACAAACAATTATAATAGGAAAAATAGCCAATGTTTCATGTGTCTTTGTAAGATAATTTTATCTTGAAAAATAGAAATCTGCATTTGAAAGTATAATTTCTGATAAATAAAAAATTACAATTGTCAACCTGTCTTAACTGATTTCTTCAAACTAGCTTAAGGAGCTCCATGTTTATTCTATTGTTAATCTGAGTGTATTTCATAAAAAGTCAAGAGAACACTATATCATAATACCTTATTAGATGTAGATATACCAATCTACAGAATGAATTACAGAAATTTTGAATATATTTTATTGTGAAAAAAACTAGTTATAAAAATAAGATTATGTGGTATGATTGCCAATGAGACAACTCTCCACAAGAGACCAAACGACACAGAAATTAACAACTACTTTGTTTATTATATTTTCACTCGATTTACTTGATGAAAATTTATAACATGGTAAAAAATTGCTCTTCAGGCATATTGCAGTTACATATAAAACAAGTGAAACTGCGAGCTACTGCTCACTGATGATACCCCCAGCCCAAATATTTGATGGTAAACAGGAAGTTGTTGAGTATACACTGTATAGCTGACTTATATAAACACTGAAACCAAATTTCAGAAATCCTTGTAATGTAGTTCCTGATAAAAATGTGACGAAAATTTTCAACTTGGAGGTGTTGTGTAAAATGATATAAGTGTTCGTAAACAGGAAGTTGTTGAGTGATCAATTTGAAAACGAATCACACGGTATAGCCGACTTATATAAACCCTGAAACCAAATTTCAGAAATCCTTGTATTGTAGTTCCTGAGAAAAATGCGACGAATAATTTTCATGGGACGGAAGGACGAACTGACGGATAGATGGACAGACAGAGGTAAAACAGTATACCCCATTTTTAAAGCGGGGTAAAAAACAGTATACCCCACTTTTTAAAGCAGGGGTATAATTATATAGCTATGTGTTTACTAGTTTATATGTTTAACTTTAACAAGAGGCTCTCAAGAGCCTGAATTGCTCACCTGTAGTTTTTTATTTAAATTGTTCATCAAAGTTTTTTATTTGCTTTTAAGTTTTTAATGTATAATTTTACTGTGATAAAACAATACAATTTTTGATTTCAGTATGTAACTTGTCATTGGTATAAAACTTTTCTGCATTCATCTCCTTCATCAAAAAATCATAAAGTGATTAATTACATGACAATGATACTTTTTTAGACTATTTAAATGACAGCCTGATCTTACCTCTTACCAGGATGCAAAATAAAACAGGAAGTTGATGTAAGAAGGAAATGAACAAATTGTGTAAAATTGCCTTTAAAGGATTTGCAACAACTCCTTAATGGCGGTCAATTGACAATTCTGGACATTTTTGACTTATTTGTAGATCTTACTTTGCTAAACAGTTTGACTGTTTACAGTTTATCTTTATCTATGATAATATTTAAGATAATAACCAATAAATTGCTTTGCCGAGCACAGCTGGATACGACCGCAGAGGTCAAACCCTGTACAGTTGGGGTAAAAATGGACACAATATTCGCACTTGATACAGGTCTGAATTTGGATTGTAATTAAATATTTGACACATAATAGGTTTCTGACACAGAATAACTGTAGTCAAAGAACTTGAATTGGTTATGTGATTTGAATTTATATTCATTTTTTTGCTTTTGTGCAATACACTATGCTGCTGCTAATTGACCCCCCTCCCCACTTCTTTGAAGAAATTTTCTTTTTAATTTCTGAAATCTTGAGAACAAATTGTCCCCCATAATAACCCATTTAAATACATCATAAAAGTCTTAAAATAGAAAATGACATACATAATCATGGCTAAAATTAAATTGCCTTCATCAGCATTTTTAAAATAGTAACTTCTAAAAATAAATTGACAGCTAATCACCTCAAGACAATACAACATTTCTTTATACATAATTTAAAAGCAGTGTAAGGAGGTAATTCAAAATATTGTGTTTGAATAACTTCCTTACACTGCTTTTAAATTACGTTTTACTTAAATAATTGTCCATTAACCAGGACACCCTTGTTTTTCCCCCTTTTTTGCCCCTTATTCCTAAACGGTTTGAGCCATAACCTCCAAAAGCCAATTTTACTATCCCTTTTTGGTATGGAAACTTGTGGTATAATTTCAGGGAGATCCACACACCATTCCACAAGTTATTGTCTTGAAACTATAAAAATGCTTATTTGGGCCCCGTTTTGGCCCCTAATTCCTAAACTGTTGGGACCATAACCCCCAAAATCAGTCCCAACCTTCCTTTTGTGGTCATAAACCTTGTGTTTAAATTTCATAGATTTCTACTTACTTATATTAAGTTATTGTGCGAAAACCAAATGTCTTCGGACGACGGGGACGACAACGTGAATCCAATATACGACCGCAAAATTTTGCATTCATATAAAAACTGCAAAATTTCAGTAAAATTATCAATTTAGGGGCAATAACCCAAAAATCGGTTGTCTGATTCGTCTGAAAATTTCAGGGCAGGTAGTTCTTGACCTAATGAACACTTTTACCCCATATGTCAGATTTGCTCTAAATGCTTTAGTTTTTGAGTTATAAGCCAAAAACTGCATTTTACCCCTATGTTCTATTTTTATCCATGGTGGCCATGTTTTTTGACGAAACAAAAAATAAAACATAAACTTTATACTAGATAACCTAAGGATCATTCAGCTCAAGTTTGGTTGAAATTGGTTCAGTAGTTTCAGAGGAGAAGATCTTTGAAGATAGTTTACACCAGACGGACGACGAAGGACACCAAGTGATGGCAAAAGTTCACATTTCCTTTTAGGAAAGGTGAGCTAAAAATGTACTTCAATAGTGTATAAGTGTGTAAATAAAATAAAGTGATAAATAGTTTACATTATGTACATACATGTAAGGTGGAATTAATAAAAAAACAAAACAATTCAACAATACGACTATACAAACATTGATACACACTGATTTTCATCATGTGCCTTTTCCCTGATTAAATGTGTAATTCAGGTAAAATTGTTTTGATTGGAAATTCTGCAAAAATTGAATTATTAATTTTTAAAACACCTTAGGTACAGGGTGGATTTCAATGCATGAATGAACACCATATTAAATTTAGCAAATATCATGATGACCAATAATCTGATCTACAGAAGACAAAGAGAAACAGCCAAAGACAACAACATAGGGATAACATAAAAGGGTTGAAAGGTTAATAATAGTCAACAAAGTATTCAATGTTGTTATAGATGAGAGCTACAATTTTAAAGGATCTTATGTAATACATATCACAATGGTGGCTGGGATTTACAACTTTTGATTAGTCTTATTTTTATTCATTTACATTCATATATAATACTGATAAATCACAGAAACTGTTATGAGATGAATCTGCAGTTTTATGTAATCAAACTCAGCAGCATCATTATAAACTATGTTAAAAACATCAGTAAATTATAGACCAGATCACCACTTTCAAAATGGACAGTTTTCTTGCTCTTCATTTTATTTCAATTTTAAGTTTCAATAATATTTATTTTCATGTTTTCTAATAAATTCTATACTATAGCAAATTTGTTGTATAAACTTTACTACACTGTATAATAACGTTTTAAATGGTAAAAAATTTTTAAAAACAAAATTATGCAAATTTTCTTAAAACTTTGTACATCAAAGGTTTAATTATTTTGAGTCTCAGAATTACTAATCGTATTCTGTTTGAGTTTTCTAAAAATTTCTTGCAACCTTTTATTTGGATAAAGTGACCAACATGGATTAAGTTATCTTTCTTGTTGGTTTCACAAATTTGTTGAAATTGTTAATGTCACTTGGAATTCTGTATTTTTGTTATTTTATTTTTTTTTACATATTCAAACAATTCTAGAACAGTCAGTTGTAAAAGATGAGAAAATCTGAATGACCAGGGTATACCACTGAACTTTAGCAAATAAAAAAACAATCTGTAACATATATTGGTAAATTGTGTACACCTTCTAATTTTTACAAATAATAAAAGTAAATCTGAAACCCTATCACAGTGGAGAACAGTTAAAGTTCATGTGAATATGAAGATACTGAATCAACTTTCTAGTCAGGCCTACCACTTAATACCCTTGGTTAAAAATTAGAATCAAACGAAGACTGAAATGTTGATTCAAAGTGGTTGACATGAAGACAGGAAAACGGAAAGTTATAATGAGATCACCAAAGGTCAAAGGAGTTCCTAGTCATTAGATATAAAACTATGTAATAGTTCACAATGAAAATCAGTGTTAAATCATCATTAATACTGTTTGTTTTCATTTATTAACTGTAGTGTTTTCAGGTGCAGGTTCACATTTAGGAACAGTAGTATATTCAGGTGCAGGTTCACTGTCGATATCACTATCGTTACCACTTGATGATGAAGAATCGCTATTGTCTAGTGATGAACTGGAATCTCCTAGATCATCAGGACCAGATGTTAAAGAAGATGATTCGGATGAGTGCACATCATGTACTTCCTGTGAGGACTGTGACCTAATTATTGTTCTACGTAACCGTGACAGTAATCCTTCGCTTCGACTCCTGGGTAAACTGGAAATTTTATCTGATTCTATAAAGAGATTAAAATAATTAAAACAATTAATTTATTAGAAAAAAAACTAGAGGCTCCAAGGACCCTGTGTCGCTCACCTGATATTTTTATTTACAATTGATGCATGATAAATGCAACTGTTGTACTGTCTTTTAGTTTCAGAGATATAAGACTAAAAGTGCGTTTGAAACCCATGTTTTATTTCAGCCATGCGTGTGCCATGTTGGCAGGCAGGGTCATCATACACAGTGGTCCCTGGATATTCTAGTGGTGATTTAAACCAAGTTTGGTTTAATTTGACAGTAGTTTCAGGGAGAATTTTGTAAAATTTATCTAACGAGAAATGTGAAGTGATGAGAAAGTTTGTTGTGAAGTTTTGTTGTTGCAACACCCCCCAAAAAAAAAAAAACCAAAACCAAAAGGTAATAAAAATTATCATTTAAGGCAATCTTTCCTATTAATGATTTCTGCAAAATTCAGTTGATTGTGCAAGGGTTGTATAGCCAGCTGAGGTCGTTAAAACTCTCATTTGTTGTTGCAAAATTCAAGTGGTTTTGAATTGCTTTGTTGATCTTTTTGTATTCAACTTTTAAACAACAAAGTACAACAAATATGATGACTGATACTCATGACACTGAAAATATGGTCTTCATTCTTGTGAAGAAAATGGTAAGGTTTGAAATATTTCTTAAATATTAATTCAATACCAATACTTTAATTTGTATTGGATTTATCCCAGGAAATGAGAACAAGGGACACAATTAAATTCAATTTTTTCCTAAACTTCTGATAAAATATAAAATGAAGAACTATATTTTTTAATGAGAATTTTTTTTTAATAGTTAATTGATAATTTGAACAATATTAATTAAGTTTTAGATCTTGCATGGTTGATTAATTTTCTCTCAAAATTTCTGATATTCTATTAAAGTTTTAAATATAATATGAGGCAGGCATTACCTGTGAAAGGGGATGAAGTCTGTATAAATTAGTGTAGGAATTCAAGCATCATTTGCACTTGAATCTGTAGAAAATGAAGCCAAAGTACTGAAACATATCTGACATTCGACCTATTGTTCGGGATTATAGTTGTGACATCATTTTCAATGTAAAGAAAGAAACACCACCATCAGGTATTAATGTGTTTTTTTTTTCATGTTATAGAATTATCAATTATTTTTATTGCCAGTTCATTAGTAGATTGTTTTCTATATTGATTTTCTACTGCAGTTTCAGAAAAGAAGATTACAAAAGGAAAACATTTTGTAAAACTTACCAAAATTTACCAAATTAATGAAAATTGTTAAAATTGACTATAAAGGGCAATAACTCCTTAAGGGGTCAACTGACCATTTTGATCATGTTGACTTATTTGAAGATCTTACTTTGCTGAACATTATTGCTGTTTACAGTTTATCTCTATCTGTAATAATTTTCAAGATAATAACCAAAACAGCAAAATTTCCTTAAAATTACCAATTCAGGGCAGCAACCCAACAACCAGTTGTCCAATTCATCTGAAAATTTGAGGGCAGATAGATATTTACTTGATAAACAAGTTAATCCCTGTCAGATTTGCTTTAAATGCTTTGGTTTCAGAGTTACAAGCCAAAATCTACATTTTACCCTTATGTTCTATTTTTAGCCATGGCAGCCATCTTGGTTGGTTGGCTGGGTCACCGCACACATTTTTAAACTAAATACCCTAATAATGATTGTGGCTAAGTTTGGTTGAATTTGGTCCAGTAGTTTCAGAGGAGAAGATTTTGTAAAAGATTACAAAATTTACAAAAATTGGTAAAAATTACTTTAAAGGGCAATAACTCCTTAAGGGTCAACTGACCATTTTGATCATGTTGACTTATTTGAAGATCTTACTTTGCTGAACATTATTGCTGTTTACAGTTTATCTCTATCTGTAATAATTTTCAAGATAATAACCAAAACGGCAAAATTTCCTTAAAATTACCAATTCAGGGCAGCAATCCAACAACCAGTTGTCCAATTCATCTGAAAATTTGAGGGCAGATAGATATTTACTTGATAAACAAGTTAATCCCTGTCAGATTTGCTTTAAATGCTTTGGTTTCAGAGTTACAAGCCAAAATCTACATTTTACCCTATGTTCTATTTTTAGCCATGGCAGCCATCTTGGTTGGTTGGCTGGGTCACCGCACATTTTAAAACTAAATACCCTAATTATGATTGTGGCTAAGTTTGGTTGAATTTGGTCCAGTAGTTTCAGAGGAGAAGATTTTTGTAAAGATTACAAAATTTACAAAAATTGGTAAAAATTACTTTAAAGGGCAATAACTCCTTAAGGGGTCAACTGACCATTTTGATCATGTTGACTTATTTGTAGATCTTACTTTGCTGAACATTATTGCTGTTTACAGTTTATCTCTATCTATAATAATTTTCAAGATAATAACCGAAACGGAAAAAAATCCTTAAAATTACTAATTCAGGGCAGCAACCCAACAACCCATTGTCCGATTCATCTGAAAATTTCAGGGCAGATAGATCTTGACTTGATCAACAATTTTACCCTGTCAGATTTGCTCTAAATGCTTTGGTTTCAGAGTTATAAGCCAAAATATACATTTTACCCTATGTTCTATTTTTAGCCATGGCGCCATCTTGGTTGGTTTGGCAGGTCACCGGACACAATTTTAAACTAGATACCCTAATGATGATTGTGGCCAAGTTTGGTTAAATTTGGCCCAGTAGTTTCAGAGGAGAAGATTTTTGTAAAGTTAACGACGACGGACGACGACGACGACGACGGACGACGGACGCCAAGTGATGAGAAAGCTCACTTGGCCCTTCGGCCAGGTGAGCTAATAACACTTGAGTAAAGAAGTTAACTACACTAATGAAAAAATATTTAAAGACAAATATTTTAATAGCTGTCATTTTAAATGTCATATTTATGTGTAGCTGTTCTGAATCAATCTTATTTAGTATCTGAGACTATAAAATAATCAGGAAGTTTAATATTTAAATTTTGGAGCATATTTTACTTACATTCTGTTTACACTAAACACAATACTTATGCAGGCAAGGGAAACATAAATAAAATGAGTAATATAGTAATGATATACCGACATTACAGGTCTCAAAGCACAGTACTTGTAGCTCCAAATGGAACTTTTGTTATTGAAAGCCATATTAAATATGTGAATCAGCAGAATAAAATATGTAGCATACAAAATGTAGGATATGCCAAAACACATTATTAACAGTGCCTGGTGATGATTCATAGCCTGACTGGATACAGAATAACTCTTATCCGCCTGATAGCAGGTAACTTTATCCTACATTACAAACCAAAGATGTTTGAACTTTTAACACTGATGATTAATATACTATTACCCTTAATTTTTAAAAGGAAGTATCATTGAAGGTATAAATAATGCTTCATTAATTATAAACCCTCCCCCCAACAAAGTTTTTTTTGGGGGGTTTTTAGTTTTGACTTGTTTTGGGAAAGCACAAGCTAAAACATCAAGACTGCATGACTACCATGTAACACTATTATTCATATTTTGGCAAATCATAAACCAAAACATGACGACTCATTGACTACCATGTACTTTAATTCCAATAAAGACACCCTATACCACAATGTAGAAGCCAAAATTTTGGTTGTATCGTTACGTTAAATATTTACCATAACATGTAAATCAGTTCAATAAAGTTTACCGTAACTAAGGAAAATTACACTGAATTTTAACTGAAAGGAGAATTAATCCTGTAAAGATATCCGCCGGATACAGAATAACTCTTATCTGCCTGATACCGTATAATTATTATGCGCCAGATACTGGATCTATATAAATAGGGTGCAACTATTAATCCACCATTCTGCCTCTGAGGAAGGTCCATGAAGAATGGAAACCTGTTAAGCTATGAATCATCACCAGATGCTGTTAATTATGTGTTTCGGCATATCCTATATTTTAAAAGGGAAACATAAATAGTTTACCTTAAAATGGTTTAATTTCCTCATATTTTAAACTATATATTTTTTTGTTGATGAATAAAAATTAGGTATTCAAAGTAATATCTTGAATACATTACCAGAATATGTTTCACAGGAAAAGAAAGCAAAAAATTAAATAGCCCCGATTTTTTTTAGAAATCAAAATATGTATGGACCTTTTGAAATATTTATTCCATTAAAAAAGAAATTCTCAAAAACTCTTGTTTTTCAATAATTTAAAAATCCCAAGATTTTCATAAACCACCAATTAAAATCTTGAAGATTTATGAAGGGATCTAAGACTTGCACATTTGAAGGCTTCATGAAAATATTTTTAACTGCACTCAATAATGCATTCTTATATTCTGTTTTTCTGTAAAAATGAAATGTTTCAATGCTTGTCAACAACATGGCTCTAACATAGTCAATTCCATCTACAACCTTGATGGGTTTGGCAGTCAACCTTGCAACCTAATGTCCCATTTAAAAGGACCTGTGACAGGTCAAAACGTTCAAAACCAAGAATCAGACCAGTTTAGAACTGTAAAATTACTTAAAAGTGACCTGGTGACTTGAGGCAATTTTTAAACATGATCTTGTGATCTAAGGAGTACCTTACTTGGGCTTAAACAAAGGAGACTGGATGGTGATCTCTAGATTTTATTTATTTTTTTAAAATTTGCCTTGTCAAGTTGTTTGTTGTCTTTGATTAACCAAAAATCCACTTTCTTCTTTTCCATTTAAGATAACTAGAGAACAAGATAGCAGGACAATTGCCCCAGTATAAAGAGAATCAAAAATAATTAGATGTAAGACAAAAGTAAGAGCAAAGTAAAAAGCTGACTTGACTGTCTTAAAATTGAAGTCAGATGTGAGCTTTTCCCCTGGGCTTGAAGGCCTCCAAAAGACTTTAAGATAATGAACAGTAATACAGATTCTGTTCCTTTGATTAGGATGTTTTCATATGCATGTAAGAATTTGCTGTCACGAGCAATGATCCAAACTTCGTTTTACCCGAGGGTTACCGGTAATCAGACTTGTTGCCTTTTGCAGGCTTTTTACCTGCTGAGTTTACCTATGTGAATGTTTAACAACTGGTAATCGGTCAGGATCATAGAGACAATTTTTTTCTTGGTTTTACAATTCACAAGCAAATATTCAACCAATTCTTCGTTTCAATCAATTTACTTTTGAAACATACATTAAACCATTTAATGTGGTGTGAATTCACACCTATATACAAATACCAGTATGTAAAATTCGTCTTTTGAAGAAGCACTTTAAGTATTTAATCATTTAAAAAAATATTATCTGGAGAAAAAAAGAATGCAGTGACCGCAAATTATAACTGTTTTCTCCAAATTTTTTTTGTTGGTCATTTTACCGAATTTAAAAATGCAAGCCATTGCATCACAAAGAAATAATGTATACTCTTTACGATTATAATTTACTTTGACATTTCAGGATCACTAAAAACCATGCTTTCTCTGAACTCTTGGTGACTTGAATGTCAATCTTGACAAAAATGACAGTAATCAATGAAAAAAGTCCTGTCCATTTGTCATTACACCATATCCCTTCTTTTCCATAACAGTCAGGGTGCTCTTTTCACAAAAAAATTTAAAGATTAATAAACTATTGACTCAGAAATATGTCTCGCCTGCCAGCATAAAATTCAGAAAAAGACAATCTGATGGACAGCAACATGGTTTATTAATTCAGTCGCTGGACCATTATCTAGGGGCAGGGCCTGAAAATAATCATCCAACTGATATGTACTGATAGTAATGCAACTTTAGACAAAATGTTATTGATCTATCACAAGTAGTTCTTATCAAAATGACTTAAGCAAAAAACTAAACATTGAAAATTGCTAATTAATTCAAAGTTACTGGACCATGACCTAGGGGCAAGGCCTCAAAATAGTCTTCAAACAGATATGAACTGATAATAATGCAACTTCATACTTAATATTATTTCATCTATCACAAGTAGATCCTATCAAACTAACTTAAGCAGAAAACTTAACATTGAAATTGCTAATTAATTCAAAGTCGCTGGACCATGACCTAGGGGGAGGACCTCAAAATAGTCTTCAAACTGATATGTTTCGATGGTAATGCAACTTTTTATTAAATATCAATTATCTATCCCAAGTAGTTTCTATCAAACTAACTTAAGCAGAAAACTTAACAATTGTTGATGCCGTCACCGCAGCCAGAAAAGCAATCCCTATGTTTCGCTTTCCACGACTTTCGTCGCGGGCAAGACAAAAAAAATCATTGTATGTTATACTGAAATGTTCATGACTTACAAGTATTTTTTCCGTAAGTTTTTTTTGAGAAATGAGTGGCAGAACTACATAACAAAATAAACAGGATAATAAACTGGTTAAATTGAGAACAAATACTGTAAGTTCAGAAATTATTGTGATGTTTTTATTATTGCGAAAAATGCGACAGGGTAATAATCGCAATAATTTAAACTCGCATTTTGAAATTTTTATATGAATTAAACAGTATTTTTCTCAATATCGCAAAAATTAAAATCGTATTTTAGTCTAAAATAACAAAATTGCAATAATAAATGCATGCAATAATTTCTGAATTTACAGTAACAATAATATTGGATAAAATAAGAACATACTGCAGAAAATAAAAAAATAAAAATGATGACAGAATAAAAAAATGAAATGATAACATAATAACCTAATTATTGCTGGTAGCTTTATATTTCAAAGTGAGCTTAACTACATGAAGTGAAAGTTAAATAAATAAAAACAAAGCTTACATAAATTAAATTTCCTAAATGTGCACAGAGAAAATCTTCAGCCTAAAAAGAGAAAACATATTAAAGAAAATACACAAAAGAAAACAACATAAAGACAACAAGAATACAAGTATTGTAGTGCTAAGCATACCCCCATTTCTTTATTTAATGTATAAATAAAACAGGAAAGAGTCTCTGAAAGATCTAAAACTGTGCATCTATTACAACTCTTTCCTGTCAAGTTGCTGACTAAATGGCCTAAGAATACAATCATTTTGTAATGCATCTCTTTTGAACAATAAAAGCAAATTAAAAAAAATTCCACCCTCACTTTCGCACCAAGATTTTTACAGCATGGGGTACTACTTTTGGGACAAATTATATCAAAATTATAGAAAACTTCCATCATCTCTAACTCAAAATATGGAAACTTTTATGTTAAAGGGGTCTTGAATTAAGTTTGACAGATTTAGACATACTCATTTTTGACCTTTTTCAACTATACCAAATCCCTACTGTATCTAAAGATTTATGACCCAAATTTTTTTACAGTGTAATTCATTGCCTTACTTGCTATTTGATGCATGAAATATGAAGAAATAAAAGGTGCCTACGCTAGGACTATATTTAGAGACATCAAAAATCAAAGGATGATAACTGTGTTCCTGGACCTAATAAATATGAAGTCATTCTGTTCAATAGTATTTGAAAGAAGTGTGATGAAAATATTTGTTGGACGAACAGACAGACATGGTGAATGCAGTATAGCCCACTCCTTGAGTCGCTATATAGAAACTGTAATATACTTTTACATTGTATGATAAATGTCTAGAAATGAAAAAATCTAATGTTTTCATTGGATAAACTGTATTTATTAGTTATAATTTTTGTAAGGTCTTTTGTGTGATTTTTTTTATAATTTCTACAAGCTGAAACTTTTGTTAGCAACATAAATTTCATCTATCGGTATTTATTTTGATGGGTGTTATGGTCTGAAATTAACACAAGCTGCAACTAAAATTGCTTAATCTCAATAAAAAAAAATATACTCACTCCAACCAATGTTTTCCTAATTGTCAGTTTACAAACTTAACTGAATATATTAAAAGTTTACATAATAAAGGTTTTACTACATGTAATAAATCAAACTTAAACAGAGAGAATACCTAACTTGATAAGACAAATAAGAATGACCTAATCACAAAACTTAGACTAAAAAGTGGAGGGCAAACTTCTGAAAAAGAGAGGTGACAGATACCAAAGAGACATTCAACTCTTAAGTCGAATATAAACTGACAATGCCATGGCAAAAATAGATAAAGACCAAAAGACAAACAACAGCATATAAAACACAACAAAGAAAACTAAAGATTGAGCAACACAAACCCCACCAAAAACCAGGGGAGATTTCAGGTGCTCCGGAAGGGTTAGCAGGTCCTGTTCCATATGAGGCACCTGCTGTGTTGCTCATGTAAGTACAAACCTGATGATAACTTTTATTCTGTAGGTCACATTCTGGGAAAGTGAAAAACCAAAAACAACATTCACTAACATTGGATGCAGGCAGCAGACATGACATACAAAGATAAAGAAATCTACAACTGTAGCCTTTTGGACAATACCATTACTAACATACGTTTTGAGTTGATTTTCTGGAATGCTTCAGCACCATCACATTTAATCCACTTTTCCTTATGTAAATTAATGATGGAGTCAGCAATTATTCTAGCTGTAGTCTTCTGGTAACCCCCACTAGTTACCATCAAAATAGGAATACATCTTGATCTGACCTTACTGAAAACTAAGTGATCTCTGTCTATTATTCCCTGAAATATAGGAAAAAAGAATACTGCTTAAATTACAACTGCCTTAGGTACTAATATCAGACATGAACAGGTGAAACATTTTTTTCATCGGATGACAAAACTTTTTACAGACATTAGAAAACCTAATCATTGGGGGCACAAACATACAATAATTGAAATATTGAACCTTTATTAGTCCTGTGTGTTTTTTTAAATTTTGGTTAATTTATATGTTTTGGACTTTAGTGTGGCATCCATCTCACTGAATTAGTATTCATTATTGTTTAGAGGCCAGCTGAAGCCCACCTCTGGGTGCAGGATGTTCTCACTGATTTGAAGACCCATTGGTGGCCTTAGGATGTTTTCTGCTTTCTGGTCGATTTGTTGTTTCTTTGACACATTCCCCATTTCCATTCTCAATTCTATATGCTGGTGATTATAAAAATCAATTATCATTAAAGGGGGTGGGAGATTGTAACCCTTGGCTAGCTGATGCAATCCACTATGTCAAATACTAAAATACTATACCTGAGCAGTTATGGATAAATTACCAAGTGGATCACCTTCCAGTATGTCCGTACCAGCATTATAAACAACAACATCTGGTGTAAACTCATTCAAAGCTCTTTCTAAATGTCTGAAATTCAAAATAAAACTCAGTTACTTTAGAAAAGTGGCTCATACATTTACTCCATCTGTTAATTATGTTATATCAGATACATTTTTTTTTATTTAGAATATATGGTTTTCTTTGTCATTTATTTCATTTCTAGACCACACAAAATGACTTTTCAACTTTCAGTTTTGACTAGTTCATCTATTTTTCAAAGTTGAGAAAACATTTAAAAATATACAAGTTCAGATAATCCAATGTGTGATTGTATTAGATCTCTGTTTTAAAATTTAAAATCAATGTTTTTTTTCTTTCTAAATTATATATTAAAGAAAGAAATACATACATACATAAAGTATTATTTGGTATAGTGCTCAGTTCTAACGAATTTGTAAGTTACTAGGAGAGAAAAACTTAAATCAATTTTTGGGGGCAATAATGGCCTCATCATTACAGGAAGTCTCTATGGAACTTCTGATGAAAATGAACTATACCAAATATTACTTTGTAGATATATTTCTGTCTTCCATTGTGTTGTTTAAGGGCATACCATACAATAACATGGGAGGTAATGCAGGGCTTCAAAAAATATTTGAGCCAGCTGGACATTTTTTTTGTCTTATCCTGATTTTAATCCCTTAAGACTTAGTAACGAAAGGCAACCATGATGATCAGTTGGGCATCATATGAAAAATGATTGACACAAAAACAATATTAAACTTGACTTTTGATATAAATTCTATGTTCTGACATTAACTGTTAAATTGACAGTGCATCATTCTAAGTGTGCAACATCAGCATACTAATATCTGCCTTAGAATCTTTATTTGTGCAAAAGTACGCTGTCAACAACTTCACTTTCGTTTTAAAAGTAGATTTTCCTAATACTGGATGATGACTTGACAATGGTAGACAACGGTAAATCACAGACCAGAGACAGATACGTAAAATCAACGTACGTTTACAAATGATTGAGTTTAATAACTCTTTCTTAAGGAAAATACTCGAAATGAACGTTAGATAAAGGTATCAATGATAATTTTAGCATTTTTGAAAAATTTTGATGCATAATTAAATCTCACACCTATGCACACCTGTACTAGTTCAGATTTTTCTTTATTACTACACAGTGTTCTCCCAGAAATTTTTAAGGCGCAAAATTCAAGGCGTGTAACTCTTTTTTTAGAGTGAACTATTGGGACATGACGCAATCAGTCATAAATCATGACATGCAATATGAATTATAATTAGATATAAGAAGATGTGGTATGAGTGCCAATGAGACAACTCTCCATCCAAGTCAAAATTTATAAATGTAAACCATTATAGGTCAAAGTACGGTCTTCAACACGGAGCCTAGGCTCACACCGAACAGTAAGCTATAAAGGGCCCCAAAATTACTAGTGTAAAACCATTCAAACGGGAAAACCAACTGTCTAATCTATATAAAACGAAAACGAGAAACACTTATGAACCACACCAACAAACGACAACTACTGAACATCAGATTCCTGACTTGAGACATAATGCAGAGTATTTATGAATTACAAGAATATATATATGATTTGAATTGATTTTAAACACAAAAGTCATTTATATTACAGTCAATTAGAAGTCAAAATGTAAATATAGCTCAAGAAAAGATCCTCCTGTTCTTCTGGGCCTTCCAGTGCTGAACAGCTTCAGAAATATTTATCTCTGTGCTCTCTGCTCCTTCTAGTGATATTGTTACTAGACAGTTTGTTATTTTATTTGACAGTCTGTTCCTCAACTCTGTCTTTATCCTCTTTAAGGTTGAAAACCCCTTTCACAATCTAAAACATAAATAAATAAATAAATACCTGAATTTTTATATTTCAGCTTAAAATTTAAATAAATAATATGTTAAATGAAAAGATAAAGCATGTTCATGTTATGATGTAAAAGATTTTATTTTGGATATAAGTATTTACCTGCAGTTGATGTAGGCAATAATAAGCCAACAGCTGACAGATTGGACAACAGAGGAAAACCTGCTGCTAACTTGCCAGCCATCTGCTGCATGACCATACTAGCAGATAGTGACTTGAGGCTGTCATCAGTCTGAATGGTATTCTTCAGTAGCCTCCACTCCTGGTTTAATGGCACCAAATCCATTTTGAAGTGTCTGAAAGGATCTGAAAAAGATATATCCAATTTAAAAAATAAAATATATAAATGGAATAAAAAATAATAAAGAGTTAAAAACTGTTTGTTGTTATACTTGGTTATATTATATAAAAGAATTATAAACCTATTTACCTCTATTTGCTCCTTCCATAACCATCAGCTTCTTCTGGATCTTCAGGAATACTGTTGGGATCAAATACAGAAAAGCTTTCTAACAGAGGTAAATCTGAAACCTCTTCTCCAAATTCTCTACCACATGATCAATGTATGGAAAGTAGACCTAAAATGTATTTTGGAAATGTTTACCTTGTGAACAATTTTATAGACATACATATTCAATTTACAAATCCAAATTATTGTTTTGTCATATACATGTACTGATGAATTACCTGTCTTTCAAATTTATCAAATTCATCCTCTGTTGGGCTCTTGACTTTGAAGTTTTCTTTGATTAAATCATCTATAACATTCCTTACTGAAGCATAATTTTCCCCATGCCTTTCTTTAAATGATTGGATGGTCTTTATAGTTCCAGTCACAAGAGGTCTTACTACTGTGTAGTCTGCATCTTTTCTCTGTTAAAAAATCTTGTATTTAATAACTTAATTTAGATTATTTACCTATTTGAATCTTGACAGTGCAGATATTATAACATTTAACTGAATTATAAATTATGTATTTGTAAAATAATGTTACCTGTAAGGCTTTTGATAGTTGTGACAGTGGTGGCAACAAATCACACATCATGTACAAAGTTGCAATGAAGTCAAACTTCTGTACAAATGTGGCCAGGCCTAGTGCTTGGGCATCACCTCTCTCCTTTGCTTCTCTCTCCAAACTTGTGATGATTGAAGGAAAACACCTCCTTAGAGATTGGACAGCTTTGTCATGGGAAAGCCACCTAACATCTTTTGCCTCTGTAATTTTGATAATTGGCTCCTGGAGAATTTCCTAAAATAATGAGCATACAATAAAATTAATACATACATTTAATGATTCTGCTTGTTAAGGCGTTTAATGAACAACCACACAAACATTGATATAATATTTTAGTCATATTATGATTTTTCTTACCTGAATATGATGAAGTGCTGCCATTCTGACTGCACTGTACTGGTAGAACCTGTACAGCTGTTCCACAATCGCCTTAAACTTCTTGAGATAAGGGACGGCAGCAGCAGCTTGAGAACTTGCTAAAGCCAACCTATGAGCAACACAGTGGTTTGCAATCAAGGTTGGAACAGACTCCTTCAGCAATGCTGCAACCCTCCTTTTCTACCAAGCATGACAGATGCCCCATCACTTCCTAATGCACACATCTTCTCCAATGGCACATCAATCTCTTCCAGAGTTTGGACTATGGCACTTTGATTGTTGCTGCTTTCCCATCAAAAGTTCAATCATTTTAGGAAATGAGTTGAACTTTGCCATTTTTAGAAATCTGAAACAAAAACAAATATCAAGTATTTCAATGAAAGAAGTGGCTGAAAAAGTTAGTCGTGTTAGTAGTTTAGGAATTAAAAATTCAACAAAATTATCAGTAACTGTCTAAAATTTAAAGAATTTTACCTCACATAGAGAATCAACTCCTTCTTAACAGCTACATCAGTTGCTTCATCAACCATTACGGTGTAGAATGGTGAATTTTCAGGTCACAGATAAGTGGAGTCTGTACAATATATTTGAATGACAGCAAAGCTTCCTGGATAAATCTTTCAGAAGTGTATTTTGCATTCTCTCCAACCATCAAGGCATTCATAACATCAACACCAAGGTCTTTGCCTGTCAAAAGATTTTTGTTATTTAGATGTTAAGGCCTAGCACAGCACAATAATAATTCATTCAAAACATTTTTCTTGAAATATAAATCTTGAAAGAATATTGGAGAAAGCATTATTATAAGTACTGAAAATAAAACTTACAAAGGTTCATCAAAGGAACATAGTTGGTTGTATGTGGAAGTTCCTTTGCACAACCAATACAAGCACTTCATTGCTGATTCCATTGTCATCTCATTCAATGTGACTTCCTTCTCAACTGCTGTGGCATGACTGGTGTTAGCAAGAACTCTTGCTCCTTCAAAAGCAACAGCCTCTTTATGTGTCTCATTGCGCCCATGTCTAAGAATACTTTCACGTACCATCCATGAGCAAGGCAAATCAACCCATGCAGCTTTCCTGGTACACTCTTTTGGGTCTCCTTTGATGTTTTGTACACAAGTTACATTTGATTCCTTTTGAAAAAGAATTAATACAAAATTTTGATTGAGGTTGTTTAATTTCATTATTATACGTGATCAAGTTCTATGTAAATTAATTTCATTTCGTAAGCAAAATGTATTTAAAAATTAAAATATAGTTTTTATACTGGGACTCCTGAAAATACACGAACCAGATTCATTGTCAAACTATTCTTTTATATTGATGAACGATTTCTGCAAATAAGTTGCCAATAATATTTTATGAAATAAAATTTATAATTTTTCCTTACCCCTTCAACATTCCTAAGCCATGAAAATTCAGTCAGCCACTTGTCATTGAAGCCAGAAACACGGTGCTTGCTGTTATCACTAGCTGAGACTTTAGCTCGCTTTGAATTAGGAGAAGCAATGACCTCTGCTACTACTGACGGTGTAGACGGAGGTGTATTCTCCTTTTCATTAGAAGTCATTGGTCTGAAAAACTTCTAATTCCATCATCTGCCTTCGATTAACCCCTTTCTTATTTGTAGATAACATGTTCATTCAGAATTCAAATTGAATATGATTAAGATATTTTGGTATACAACTTTTAAAACAAAAATATTTTAATGAACAGCTGACCAGTTTCCGTAGTTTGACATTACGCTTCCGTGTATATTATTGTCAAAACCTATCTTTGGCAGGTAGATATAAACGAAACTTGACAAATTTGTCAAAGTTAAAACCATTGAAATTATTTACTTGTGACATTATACAGAAGCTGCAGCGATTCCGCACCCGTGTTGATTGTCACATATTTCCCGACGGACGGATTTACGATCGATGTTTAATAATCATTTTATTTCTAAAACATGACAGTTTGAGACGAATTTAACTTGAAAGCAACATTTTTCAATTTCTAATAAAATAAATCACTCCTTGTTATCTTTAATCAAAGTTTATTTTATTTTTTCACGTACAAATACTCTTCATTCACAATTTTCATCGTAAATATATTTAGCAAAGTATTCAAATTTATCACATGTATTCAACACGTTCATTGGTCGTGTTTAAATAGATTCTTCTTCTCGACCAATGAAAAATTATTTATATAAATGGTCAAGTGATCACATAGACGATGCGTAAATACAATGTATTTGCGATCTGCTTCTTAATTTTTGCACTGAAGTTTTAAAACGTTAATTTTCTTCTCAAAATATCTATCTTCTTGATGAACATTTACGCTATAATCTGATAACATGGTCTGATAAGGGTGGCTCAGGTAAAACTAATTATCAGTTATTGCGTAACACTGACCGACCTCTCAGCGGTGATCAGCAACTTGACAATTTTAACCAACATTCATAATGAAAATGTGAAAATTAACACGCTGCGGGATCAAGTATTAAGGGACAGCGGCCAATTAAGGCGCTGCGGAATAACGAAAATATTTTGAAGGCGCTGCGGGACCGCAGCGTCATATCGGCCTGGGGAGAACACTGCTACCTTTTAAAATTTTTCATTAAATCATATTAAAATACATATTTCTGATACATGTAATCTAAATCTTTTGACTGAATAAATTAGATGCAAACTGCTGAAATTTAAGAAAACAACTTTTAATAGACCGATCAATTTCTGGTACAAAATAGTTTACTTGTCACCTGAACAAGTAAATATCAGCTGTCAGAGAACTAACTAACCTTGATTGTAATGAGAGGGTATTAAAAGTAGGGTTTGTTTTGATAGTAATTAATCATGTCACTATTATGACGGGAATGTGTGGCTGTTTTAAAAGGCAAAAGGTCTGGTGAAAAGATCGCATAAACTTCGTTTTTTCTTTATGTTAAAATGGCAAACCAATGTTGTATGTCTGTTTCATACTCAGCACAAGTATAGATAATCATATATATTATTTAAAAGTCACGTCCAGGCAATACAACCGTTTTGGAAGCCAAGGTAATGACGATGCTAACATAAAAACTAAACAGCTGCGCCATGAGCGCATGATACGCCGTCGTCTTGTGTGTGCATTTTATGCAATAATTACAAATAGTTTCTGACATATGGTCTGACATGTGAAAACCCCTTTTTTTACAAAACCTCAATATCTCTAAAATAAAATTTTCTGTCTCCAATCCCATTGAATACATTTTCTTGTGTTAAAAACAGAAGGTAGAGTCATAAATGATTTAAGATTACTTTGTATAATGTTTAATTAAAAAAAAAATACCTTTCAACAAGTTCTAAGTAGTCATGGTCTTCTGTATAATGTTGAAGTTCTACTCTTCTTTTAATGGCTCCTGAGAGAAAATAAAAATTCACTAAAAAATATACAATTTTACCCCCTTTCCTCCTCCTGCAAACCCATAAGAATAAGAAGAGAAAAAATGGAAAAATTAGTTCAAATCCTATCACTTACAACCATTAGATAATGATAATAGATAAGTATTACGCAATTGTTGATAGTAAATAATAAACATAGTACCAATTAAAACTTCTGACTTATGTAGAAACTTATAAATCAAGCCAAAAATGACTGATGACTGACCTTGACATTATCATGATTTAAAATATACATTATAAGACATTCTATCCTGTTATGTAAAACAAACATAACAATAAAAATTTGTAAGGGTTCCGCAAAACCCAGTGTCTTGCCTACTTTTGCTGTTGTATATGTTTTCAATGTAATAATAGATTTACAGTTAATGACAACGACAACGGAGTGTAGGATTGCTATGTCTTGCTTTTGCGACAAAAGTTGCAAGCTCAACAAAAATGGGGAAAATTTGTTTTAAATTTTCCTCTAGATACTATCTTTTGATTGTAAGAAGCTTCTGTCTAACTTTGGTAAAAATCCAGGATGGTTTATGAATCAAATAAATGTTTTATAAACTTTAACTGCAGACTGTATGTAATGTTAACTGGAAGAAAAACTAATAGATATAAGAAGATGTGGTATGAGTGCCAATGAGACAACTCTCCATCCAAGTCAAAATTTATAAATGTAAACCATTATAGGTCAAAGTACGGTCTTCAACACGGAGCCTAGGCTCACACTGAACAGTAAGCTATAAAGGGCCCCAAAATTACTAGTGTAAAACCATTCAAGCGGAAAACCAACGGTCTAATCTATATAAAAACAAGAAGCGAGAAACACTTATGAACCACATCAACAAACGACAACTACTGAACATCAGATTCCTGACTTAGGACAGGTGCAAACAAATGCAGCGGGTTTAAACGTTTTAATGGTACCAAACCTTCACCCTTTTTCTGAAACAATAGTGTAACATCACAACATAGAAAGACACACTATAAAATATCAACTGAAATAGCTTAACTCAATCAAAGGACATAGTAACATCATTGAACATACACTGAACAAATAAATTTGACCTATGATACAATGCAAATTCAAAATAAATAAACTAAGGAAGAATAATAAAAGTGACATGTTATATCGGTATGAAATGTTAAACAATTTAAGAAAAACAATATGCTCGAACAAAAATATCAGCCATTTGCAATAACTTTAAACACAGGTAAATAAAATAATTTTGTTGTTAGGTATACGTATACAGTTACAATAGAGAAAGGAAATATTTTAACAAAATAAATAATTTTGATATTCATAGTACAAAGTGGAAATTTATATTAGTACCAAACACTTATCAAAGCTGGTATATAGACCAGATATAACCCTGAATAACATTAAATAACAAAAAAGCATTACAATTAGTATCAACAGGTCAAATAAACAAGAAAGTACGATTTGAGAGTACTCGCAGTTACTGACAGCTAGTTAAAAGCCAAAACAATTAATAATAAAATCATGCATCAGAGACTAAAATCAACTAAAACACATCCCAGGATTTAGTATTTTAATGTCATGGACAGTCAAAGAAGACATGACTAGTGCAATGCCAAAAATAAATGTATCGACAGACAGTAGGATAGTTAGGAGTTTAACCTCTTTATAGATCAAAATGAACATTGGTGTGTCTTTAAACATCCGTTTGAAAAGAATACAAATTTAGTTATGTTTTAATTTGCTGATGACAAAATCGATATTAGTGCCATTGTAAACTATATTCAAAGATCTAATTACAACACTGGTAAGATAACCTGAACTAATAAGTTTATTTAAAGGTTCGATGAGTTTACACGGATCATATAGTGATTTCCGCTTTAAGTACAATATTACCGTAAAATTTAGGATGTGAAATAAACTAGTAATATACGGAAAAACAGGATTTTTTTTTTACAGAATATACTTTTGGATACTATCTTATGATCATAAACAAGCTTCTGTCCAAGTTTGGTAGAAATCCAGGATATTTTAAAAAAGTTATTAAAATTTTAAAAACTTTAACCACAGAGTGAATGTAATGTTAACTGGCAGAAAAACTAAGTCCATTTATAAGTAAAATACGGATAAACAGGATTTTTTTTTTTACAAAATATACTTTTGGATACTATCTTATGATCATAAACAAGCCTCTGTTCAAGTTTGGTAGAAATCCAGGATAGTTTAAGAAAGTTATTAAAATTTCAAAAACTTCAACCACAGAGTGAAAATTTGTGGGCGCAGCCGCGGCCTACGGAATGTAGGATTGCTATGTCTCGCTTTTGCAATAAAAGTTGCAGGCTCGACAAAAATAATGTATCTTATGAAGATGTATTTTTGGCATTTACCAAAGACTTTCATTGAGTGCATAGGGGGAGGTTTTGTACTCACAAATCAATTTCAACCACCATATGTAATGTGCCTGTCAAGTCTGACAGAAATTTTGTCACTAAACTTAGTGCATTTTTTTTATTATACTTTGATTTAGGTGTCAGGTTTTTCATGGCTAAAGACCAGATAAATCTATAATGTGTGGGTACAGATCAATGAGACAATTTATTCCATGCATGACATTGGAGGCAACTTTTGTTTCATATTTGCAACTATAAACAGTGCTATATACTTTATGACCTACAAACTCAAAATTAGAGGCAGTGGTGTATATCATGTCTATAAAGAGAATTTTATAACAAGTTTGTCACACATTTAGTTTTATGTTCTGTTAGTTATATACAGCAAAAATTATTACTTTATTATGTTGCAATCATGCTTGAATAACTTTCTTCTTTTGTTCATCGTCTATGTTATAAACACAGCATACTTACTTTTGCAAATCCATCCTGTGGATATATTCCTCTGTTGTAAACATCCATTATGTATACTTTTCATCGTCCATAAAATCACGCTCATGGCCATTTCCTGAAAACATTGGAACATAAAATATATAGTAGTTATGTTTCAAACTTGTGATGATTGAAGGAAAACACCTCCTTAGAGATTGGACAGCTTTGTCATGGGAAAGCCACCTAACATCTTTTGCCTCTGTAATTTTGATAATTGGCTCCTGGAGAATTTCCTAAAATAATGAGCATACAATAAAATTAATACATACATTTAATGATTCTGCTTGTTAAGGCGTTTAATGAACAACCACACAAACATTGATATAATATTTTAGTCATATTATGATTTTTCTTACCTGAATATGATGAAGTGCTGCCATTCTGACTGCACTGTACTGGTAGAACCTGTACAGCTGTTCCACAATCGCCTTAAACTTCTTGAGATAAGGGACGGCAGCAGCAGCTTGAGAACTTGCTAAAGCCAACCTATGAGCAACACAGTGGTTTGCAATCAAGGTTGAACAGACTCTTCAGCAATGCTGCAACCCTCCTTTTCTACCAAGCATGACAGATGCCCCATCACTTCCTAATGCACACATCTTCTCCAATGGCACATCAATCTCTTCCAGAGTTTGGACTATGGCACTTTGATTGTTGCTGCTTTCCATCAAAAGTTCAATCATTTTTAGGAAATGAGTTGAACTTTGCCATTTTTAGAAATCTGAAACAAAAACAAATATCAAGTATTTCAATGAAAGAAGTGGCTGAAAAAGTTAGTCGTGTTAGTAGTTTAGGAATTAAAAATTCAACAAAATTATCAGTAACTGTCTAAAATTTAAAGAATTTTACCTCACATAGAGAATCAACTCCTTCTTAACAGCTACATCAGTTGCTTCATCAACCATTACGGTGTAGAATGGTGAATTTTTCAGGTCACAGATAAGTGGAGTCTGTACAATATATTTGAATGACAGCAAAGCTTCCTGGATAAATCTTTCAGAAGTGTATTTTGCATTCTCTCCAACCATCAAGGCATTCATAACATCAACACCAAGGTCTTTGCCTGTCAAAAGATTTTTGTTATTTAGATGTTAAGGCCTAGCACAGCACAATAATAATTCATTCAAAACATTTTCTTGAAATATAAATCTTGAAAGAATATTGGAGAAGCATTATTATAAGTACTGAAAATAAAACTTACAAAGGTTCATCAAAGGAACATAGTTGGTTGTATGTGGAGTTCCTTTGCACAACCAATACAAGCACTTCATTGCTGATTCCATTGTCATCTCATTCAATGTGACTTCCTTCTCAACTGCTGTGGCATGACTGGTGTTAGCAAGAACTCTTGCTCCTTCAAAAGCAACAGCCTCTTTATGTGTCTCATTAGCCCATGTCTAAGAATACTTTCACGTACCATCCATGAGCAAGGCAAATCAACCCATGCAGCTTTCCTGGTACACTCTTTTGGGTCTCCTTTGATGTTTTGTACACAAGTTACATTTGATTCCTTTTGAAAAAATTAATACAAAATTTTGATTGAGGTTGTTTAATTTCATTATTATACGTGATCAAGTTCTATGTAAATTAATTTCATTTCGTAAGCAAAATGTATTTAAAAATTAAAATATAGTTTTTATACTGGGACTCCTGAAAATACACGAACCAGATTCATTGTCAAACTATTCTTTTATATTGATGAACGATTTCTGCAAATAAGTTGCCAATAATATTTTATGAAATAAAATTTATAATTTTTCCTACCCCTTCAACATTCCTAAGCCATGAAAATTCAGTCAGCCACTTGTCATTGAAGCCAGAAACACGGTGCTTGCTGTTATCACTAGCTGAGACTTTAGCTCGCTTTGAATTAGGAGAAGCAATGACCTCTGCTACTACTGACGGTGTTAGACAGTGTATTCTCCTTTTCATTAGAAGTCATTGGTCTGCTTTTAAAATTTTTCATCAAATCATATTAAAATAATATTTCTGATACATGTAATCTAAATCTTTTTGACTGAATAAATTAGATGCAAACTGCTGAAATTTAAGAAAACAACTTTTAATAGACCGATCAATTTCTGGTACAAAATAGTTTACCTGTTGCCTGAACAAGTAAATATCAGCTGTCAGAGAACTAATTAACCTTGATTGTAATGAGAGGGTATTAAAAGTAGGGTTTGTTTTGATAGTAATTAATCATGTCACTATTATGACGGGAATGTGTGGCTGTTTTAAAAGGCAAAAGGTCTGGTCAAAAAGATCGTATAAACTTCATTTTTTTCTTTATGTTAAAATGGCAAACCAATGTTATATGTCTGTTTCATACTCAGCACAACTATAGATAGTCATATATATTATTTAAAAGTCACATCCAGGCAATACAACCGTTTTGGAAGCAGAGGTAATGACCAGCTAACATAAAAAAATAAACAGCTGCGCCATGAGCGCATGATACGCCCGTCGTCTTGTGTGTGCATTTTTATGCAATAATCATAAATAGTTTCAGACATGCGAAAACCCCCTTTTTTTTTTTACAAAAACCTCAATATCTCTAAAATAAAATTTTGAATCAAAACCAAAAAGTATACAGATCTTAAGATTAATATAACTAAGAAGTGTGTAAAATTTAAAGCAATAATCATAAATTTTTTTGAGATACGGCGCGACATGTGAAAACCCCCTTTTAAAAAAAAAAAAAAATCAATATCTCAAAAATAAAATTTTGAACCAAAACCAAAAAGTATACAGATCTTTAGATTAATATAACTAAGAAGTGTGTAAAATTTTAAGCAATAATCATAAATCGTTTTGAGATACGGTGCGACATGTGAAAAACCCCTCCCCTTTTTTTACAAAATACTCAATAACTCAAAAATAAAATTTTGAATCATCACCAAAAAGTATACAGATCTTAAGATTAATATAACTAAGAAGTGTGTAAAGTTCTAAGCAATAATCATAAACTGCTTTTGAGATACGGCGCGACATGTGAAAAACCCTCCCCTTTTTAACAAAATACTCACTATCTCTAAAATAAAATTTTGAATCATCACCAAAAGTATACAGATCTTAAGATTAATATAACTAAAAAGTGTGTAAAGTTTTAAGCAATAATCATAAATTGTTTTTGAGATAGGGCGACATGTGAAAAAAAACACACACCTGTTTTAGTTACTAAGTCCCGTAACTCAAAAAGTTTTAATCTTATTTTCACCAAAAAGTATACAGATCGTTTGACCATCATAAGAAACAACTATGTTAAGTTTCATGAAATTTGGATAAGTCGTTCTCAAGTTACGGTGCGACATGTTTACGCTGGACAGACAGACGGACAGACGACATTTGTATACCATAATACGTCCCGTCAAAATTTTGATGGGAGTATAAAAATTTCAGGACGTCAACTTGTGACATATTGGGTAAAGATGTGTTTTTCGACAGGTTTTTCATCATTAGCTGGTAACAATATGGACCCCTCTTTTTTTAAACATTGATTGATTAGATTATGTATTGCTTGCATGCAAATTTTCGTCAAAAAATCCTGATGGGATCAAAACTGTATTGTATGCCCTTAATGACCAGTAACAAATTTTATGCATAATAAGGATGAGAGCAAATTAACAATAAGGTAGGTTCAATGAGATGAAGGGATTAGATTTGTACAGCCGCTGGAAAATGATGGTGTGTTGGAAAAGGGCAGCAATTTGGCATAGCAACAGGCCATCTTCAGATCACCAAATAATACATATACTGGTTATTCACTTTTGTGCTATGCACATTTATGGATTAATGTGATGTATATAAACTTCTATAATTAATTGACCCATTGTCCATGTTTCATACACCAAAGATTTCCTAACAACATTTTTTAAAATTATCAGATTTAAACTGAAACTTTCTGTCTCCAATCCCATTGAATACATTTTCTTGTGTTAAAAAACAGAAGGTAGAGTCATAAATGATTTAAGATTACTTTGTATAATGTTTAATTAAAAAAAAATACCTTTCAACAAGTTCTAAGTAGTCATGGTCTTCTGTATAATGTTGAAGTTCTACTCTTCTTTTAATGGCTCCTGAGAGAAAATAAAAATTCACTAAAAAATATACAATTTTACCCCCTTTCCTCCTCCTGCAAACCCATAAGAATAAGAAGAGAAAAAATGGAAAAATTAGTTCAAATCCTATCACTTACAACCATTAGATAATGATAATAGATAAGTATTACGCAATTGTTGATAGTAAATAATAAACATAGTACCAATTAAAACTTCTGACTTATGTAGAAACTTATAAATCAAGCCAAAAATGACTGATGACTGACCTTGACATTATCATGATTTAAAATATACATTATAAGACATTCTATCCTGTTATGTAAAACAAACATAACAATAAAAATTTGTAAGGGTTCCGCAAAACCCAGTGTCTTGCCTACTTTTGCTGTTGTATATGTTTTCAATGTAATAATAAATTTACAGTTAATGACAACAACAACGGAGTGTAGGATTGCTATGTCTTGCTTTTATGACAAAAGTTGCAAGCTCAACAAAATGGGGAAAATTTGTTTTAAAATTTTCCTCTAGATACTATCTTTGATTGTAAGAAGCTTCTGTCTAACTTTGGTAAAAATCCAGGATGGTTTATGAATCAAATAAATGTTTTATAAACTTTAACTGCAGACTGTATGTAATGTTAACTGGAAGAAAAACTAATAGATATAAGAAGATGTGGTATGAGTGCCAATGAGACAACTCTCCATCCAAGTCAAAATTTATAAATGTAAACCATTATAGGTCAAAGTACGGTCTTCAACACGGAGCCTAGGCTCACACAGAACAGTAAGCTATAAAGGGCCCCAAAAATTACTAGTGTAAAACCATTCAAACGGGAAAACCAACGGTCTAATCTATATAAAAACAAGAAACGAGAAACACTTATGAACCACATCAACAAACGACAACTATTGAACATCAGATTCCTGACTTAGGACAGGTGCAAACAAATGCAGCGGGTTTAAACGTTTTAATGGTACCAAACCTTCACCCTTTTTCTGAAACAATAGTGTAACATCACAACATAGAAAGACACACTATAAAATATCAACTGAAATAGCTTAACTCAATCAAAGGACATAGTAACATCATTGAACATACACTGAACAAATAAATTTGACCTATGATACAATGCAAATTCAAAATAAATAAACTAAGGGAAGAATAATAAAAGTGACATGTTATATCGGTATGAAATGTTAAACAATTTAAGAAAAACAATATGCTCGAACAAAATATCAGCCATTTGCAATAACTTTAAACACAGGTAAATAAAATAATTTTGTTGTTAGGTATCGTATACAGTTACAATAGAGAAAGGAAATATTTTAACAAAATAAATAATTTTGATATTCATAGTACAAAGTGGAAATTTATATTAGTACCAAACACTTATCAAAGCTGGTATATAGACCAGATATAACCCTGAATAACATTAAATAACAAAAAAAGCATTACAATTAGTATCAACAGGTCAAATAAACAAGAAAGTACGATTTGAGAGTACTCAGTTACTGACAGCTAGTTAAAAGCCAAAACAATTAATAATAAAAATCATGCATCAGAGACTAAAATCAACTAAAACACATCCCAGGATTTAGTATTTTAATGTCATGGACAGTCAAAGAAGACATGACTAGTGCAATGCCAAAAATAAATGTATCGACAGACAGTAGGATAGTTAGGAGTTTAACCTCTTTATAGATCAAAATGAACATTGGTGTGTCTTTAAACATCCGTTTGAAAAGAATACAAATTTAGTTATGTTTTAATTTGCTGATGACAAAATCGATATTAGTGCCATTGTAAACTATATTCAAAGATCTAATTACAACACTGGTAAGATAACCTGAACTAATAAGTTTATTTAAAGGTTCGATGAGTTTACACGGATCATATAGTGATTTCCGCTTTAAGTACAATATTACCGTAAAATTTAGGATGTGAAATAAACTAGTAATATACGGAAAAACAGGATTTTTTTTACAGAATATACTTTTGGATACTATCTTATGATCATAAACAAGCTTCTGTCCAAGTTTGGTAGAAATCCAGGATATTTTAAAAAGTTATTAAAATTTTATAAACTTTAACCACAGAGTGAATGTAATGTTAACTGGCAGAAAAACTAAGTCCATTTATAAGTAAAATACGGATAAACAGGATTTTTTTTTACAAAATATACTTTTGGATACTATCTTATGATCATAAACAAGCCTCTGTTCAAGTTTGGTAGAAATCCAGGATAGTTTAAGAAAGTTATTAAAATTTCAAAACTTCAACCACAGAGTGAAAATTTGTGGACGCCGCCGCGGCCTATGGAATGTAGGATTGCTATGTCTCGCTTTTGCAACAAAAGTCGCAGGCTCGACATGTATCTTATGAAGATGTATTTTTGGCATTTACCAAAGACTTTCATTGAGTGCATAGGGGGAGGTTTTGTACTCACAAATCAATTTCAACCACCATATGTAATGTGCCTGTCAAGTCTGACAGAAATTTTGTCACTAAACTTAGTGCATTTTTTTTATTATACTTTGATTTAGGTGTCAGGTTGTTCATTGCTAAAGACCAGATAAATATATAATGTGTGGGTACAGATCAATGAGACAATTTATTCCATGCATGACATTGGAGGCAACTTTTGTTTCATATTTGCAACTATAAACAGTGCTATATACTTTATGACCTACAAACTCAAAATTAGAGGCAGTGGTGTATATCATGTCTATAAAAGAGAATTTTTATAACAAGTTTGTCACACATTTAGTTTTATGTTCTGTTAGTTATATACAGCAAAAATTATAACTTTATTATGTTGCAATCATGCTTGAATAACTTTCTTCTTTTTGTTCATCGTCTATGTTATAAACACAGCATACTTACTTTTTGCAAATCCATCCTGTGGATATATTCCTCTGTTGTAAACATCCATTATGTATACTTTTTCATCGTCCATAAAATCACGCTCATGGCCATTTCCCTGAAAACATTGGAACATAAAATATATAGTAGTTATGTTTACTTTAATAAGATATCTAAAGGCCTGCTTAATGACTGAAATGTTCAGGCAATCAGTCATTTTGATACCTTTAAGTATTAATCATGCTATAATTTGAAATTAAATGTTATATCAATAAGTTATTTCATTTCAACCTAATTATTCATAAATGAAAAACATTAACAGTTCTTTTCCATCGCCAATAATTAACAACTTGAGATAAATTCTGCTGTCTCTCAAGAAACAACAAAAATTTTCTCTTTCATGGTAGATTTTCATGATTTCAGTTTTACTTCTATATGGTCTAATAATCAGTGCATACGGTTGTACTGTGTTCACAAAATTGCAGTATGAAATCTATGTAGAAATACAGTGTTGGGGAGGGTTATTAGAGAGGAAACAGGTATGAATTTCACTACAAATATGAAAATCTTCAATATAAATAACAAACTTCTTTTATGTACCTTAACCAATCACAAAACCCTGTTAGTAAACAACAGATAGACTGGGTGATAACTATACTATCACATCCTTGTATTATGTTCAACTTGGTTTCTTCTCTAACAAAAAATATGATACCTACCTGATGTGCATCTAAGTCAATAATCATAGCTTTAGCTACACCCTCAACACGCTCAAATAGGAACTTTAATGATAATGTTATGTCTGCATATGCACAAAACCCTCCTCCTTTCTCAGCATGGCAATGATGAAATCCTCCACCAATATTGATGGCCCATCCTCTTTCCATTGCTAATTTGCCAGCCTGTGAACATTGATTTCATACATTTTTTCTGGTATATTTAAACTAAATTCTAATTGTAAGAACATTTGTAATGTAATGTATGAAAGTTGAAGTCCAAAAAACAATTAAATAAAGAGCTGGATTCAAACATTAAATCATTTCAGAAAATTTTTGTAGTAACAAAAAATACAAGTATATGTGTTTTATAAAAAAAAATCTCTATAGAGCCTTTACAATGAAAATAAGTATGTATAGCTAGTTAAGAAAGTTTTCTTGAAAACAAAATAAACAGCATTCTTTATCTGCATATTGCTGAGGATTTTGTTCACTTTAAACAGGTGTTAAGAATATAAACCAACACCAGTGTCAACAGTTATTTCAGCACTTTTATAATGTACATTTTGTTAAAAATAAAGTGTTTTTTTTTTTTAATCAAGTCAATTTAAAATAAAATAATGTTAATATTACATACCAATATAGTACCTCCTGTGTGATATCTGAAAGGTCTTAATACTTTTCGTTGTACAATAAAATTAGGTAACAAAGCCACAGGTGGCACCTCTGTTATCTGGGCCACATTTAAACTCCACTGAAATTAACAAAAATATATCTTTTCCTTTATTAAGAATTTTCATTTGTATTAATATTCTATGTAAAGCATAATTTCTAATCTATTCTAAATTTTATTTTCTTACAATAACAAAGAAGGTTGATTTGAAACCATTATCAAGCATTTGAAATAAATGAATATACAAGAGTGCACACGCTGAAAAATCTCGCATGTTTTTACTGACCACAATGATTTTATGTTGAAGGTCTTAGAGATAAAGGTTTTACTAAGAGTATTACAGAAACTTAACATTTTTAAAAATCTATGACAATGAGGTCAAGGTCAGATAAATTGTGTCAGACAGACATATACACCTTACAATTTTTTTTACACACCAAATATAGTTGACATATTGCTATGCTAATTGAAAAACAGACCAAACACAAAAAATTAACATTGAAATAAACCATAAATATGAGGTCAAGGTCAGATGATACTTGCCAGACAGACATGTACACCTTACAATCATTCCATACACCAAATATAGTTGACCTATTGCTTATAGTTCTTCAAAAACAGACAAAAACACAAAAAATTAACATTGACCAATGAACCATGAAAATGAGGTCAAGATCAGATGATACCTGCATGACAGACTTTTACACCTTATAATCATTCCATACACCAAATATAGTTGACCTATTGCTTATAGTACTTGAAAAACAGACCAAAACACTAAAACTTAACATTGACCAATGAACCATGAAAATGAGGTCAAGGTCGGATGAAACCTACCAGACTGACATGTACCCATTACAATCATTCCATACACCAAATATAGTTGACCTACTGTTTATAGTATTTGAGAAACAGACCTAATCACGTAACTCTAACCTTGATCACTGTTCCATTAAATGAGGTTGAGAGTCAGGTGAACTCTGTCTGACAGACATATAGACATTGCAAGAAACCCATATACCAAATATTGTTATACTATTACTCATAATAAGTGAGAAATTCACATGACAAAAAATTCGTAAGGGTTCCGCGGAACCCAGTGTCTCGCCTTCTTTTTCTGTTAATCTCAGGCTCAACAAAAATGAGGAAGTAAATCAATAAAAATATTCCTCTTGATACTATCTTTTGATTGTAAGAAGCTTCTGTCCAAGTTTGGTAAAAATCCAGGATAGTTTATGAATCTAAAAAAAACTTTAACTGCAGACTGAATGTAATGTTAACTGGAAAAAAACAAAATTTCCTTCTAGATACTAGCATTTGATCATAAACAAGCTTCTGTCCAAGTTTGGTACAAATCCAAAATAGTATAAGAAAGTTATTAAAATTTTAAAAACTTTAACCACAGAGTGAATATGTTGTTTCCTGGCAGAAAATCTAAGTCCATTTAAAAGTAAAATACGGAAAAAATGGATTTATTTTTTTACAAAATTTCCTTCTAGATACTAGCTTTTGATCATAAACAAGCTTCTGTCCAAGTTTGGTACAAATCCAAAATAGTATAAGAAAGTTATTAAAATTTTAAAACTTTAACCACAGAGTGAATGTGTTGTTTTCTGGCAGAAAATCTAAGTCCATTTAAAAGTAAAATAAGGAAAAATGGATTTATTTTTTACAAAATTTACTTCTAGATACTATCCTATGATCATAAACAAGCTTCTGCCCAAGTTTGGTACAAACCCAGGATAGTTTAAGAATGTTATTAAAATTTTAAAACTTTAACCACAGAGTGAATGTAATATTTCCGGCAGAAAAACTAAGTCCATTTATAAGTAAAATACGGAAAAATGGAATTTTATTTTTACAAAATTTACTTCTAGATACTATCTTATGATCATAAACAAGCTTCTGTCCAAGATTTGTAGAAATCCAGGATAGTTTAAGAAAGTTATTAAAATTTCAAAACTTTAACCACAGAGTGAATATTTGTGGCCGCCGTCGCGCCGCCGATGGAATGTAGGATCGCTATGTCTCGCTTTTCGACTAAAGTCGAAGGCTCGACAAAAATCAATTTTTTTCAAGCAGTCGCTGAACCATGAAAATGAGGTCAAGGATAATGGACATGATTGACAGAAACTTCGTAACATAAGGTATCTGCATACAAGATATGAAGCATCCAGGTCTTCTACCTTCTGAAATATAAAGCTTTATACAAATAGTTTACGCCGCCACCACGGATAGTAATACCTTTGTCTCGCATACTGCGACAAAAAAGACAATAAAACTATATCCAAGGTACCTGCTCACTCATGACACCTAACCTGAGGCAAAATGATCTAACTACCTTTGTTGCAAGTTATAAAATTTGCCACAAACCTACACATATATCAACTACCGTAAATGCCTTTGTTTTACTTTAAAAATTACACAGCTGTGTTATTGTGGATTAAAAATTTCATTTTTCAAAATGTTCATGGAACTGACTCATAACTGTTTGTGATCATTTTCTGACCCCTTTCAAAATTTTACATCAGGCAACATCAAATTATTTAATTTTTCTCTTTAGATAACTTAAAAGGAAAATAGATGGAAGCATGCAAAATTCTTGTTTAAAACTTTGAAATCCATTTATGTGCATCCTTCCAATAAATCCTTCCCAGTGTTTGTATCTAATATATCTATCTATGGCATGCTTTATTCTACTTGTCAAGTTTAAATTAAAACAGATCTTTCAATATGATGAATTTAATGAATAGAAAATACAAGTATGAACAACACAACTACATTTTGTAAATATAAGAGATGATCTGTGCAATGAAATTACTTTCCACATCAATTTCAAAGTTTCAGGGAAAAATGTTTTGCGTCATGAGCTCTTGAATCAGTATATAAAGTATATTTGTTTTGTATTGACTTGTGTGCAAAATAATCACTGTACAAATAATTCATTTTATCAAAGGAGTTTGACCTTTTTACATGCATGTATATCTATCACAGTGAAAGCAGGATATGTATAAAGGGACACTTTAATTTTTATGGCTTTCCTTAATAAATTTACATTTACATGCAAGAGCAGGATAGAGAGTGAATATTTTTTTTGTGCCCTAGTTTTTTTTTGTTTTGTTTCAATTTTTCTTTATAAAGATGTTTTAAAAGTGTTACTTTCATAACACAAAATTTTAGCAGATGATCTGTCATTGTAAAAATAGAGAAAAAAACCTGGAGAGAATTTTACCTGGTATTGAGCATAAAGTTTAAATAAATTTCTAACTTTGATTTCATCATACATCTTATCAATTGTTCAGAGATTATTTCAATAGTTGCATATGACATCCATAAATCTTGTCTCTTTAAAGATTTCTAATTATTTAATTATTAGGAGACCAGGGTATTATTTTCATGCAATACTTGTTGATTTATAAAAATATATTCAAATAGAAACAATCACAATCTATGTATACTAATGTTTGATAAATAAATTTACTCATAAAATAGACTTTGTGGAGAGTTGTCTCATTGGCAATCATACCACATCTTCTTATTTTTATATTTAAACAATTTCAAATTTGGTTCTTTTTGCTTTGTTGTATTACTATGTTAAAATATTTGAATTCAAGTTCCAACTGATCCAATGTCTTGAAATTAAATTTCCAGTCCCTTTTAAGCCATCAGTGTATGATGCAGAATAAACAATGAACCCTCAGTGTATGATGCAGAATAAATAATGAACCTTCATTGAACCCTACATGCATCTTTCACAACACCTTATCCATAACTACCATCAACAGTTACATAATTATTGGTCAAGTTAAACTTCATAAGTTCAAATCTATCCTACAACATTGATCAAAACCAATGACAAATAAAAAGAAAAGATAATGACATATTTTTCTGTGTCCTAATAAAAATTGTAGGAACAGTATGTGCTCTCATTATGCACAAGGAAATAATTAAAAAGGATGGTCAATATAATACTCATGTTCAATAAAAATATGCAAATGGGTATGGTTACTATGGTAGCAAGTTAAAGTGCAATGTGTACAATAATCAGGTACTAACAACATGCAGAACATACTGACTAAGTCTTATCATAGCTTATTTGTTTGTTTATCTGGTTGAAAAGAAACACATTGATGCTATACATATTGAAGGTGTTCGTACATTGATTATGGAAAGTAAAAAACATTCAATATTGCTTATGAAATGCGGCTGCCTTACAACCATTTCATACTTATCAAGACTTTGAAATTTGACGCCTGCAAATGTGCAAGGACATGTGACATGAAGCATGCAACAAGGACTGTGTACAATATAATACCTCATCAATTCCCTCCACGAAATCGGATAGCTACATAATGAAGCAGAAAATCTACTTGAGCAAAAATTTTGTATGTCAAATAGTAAAATAGAGCCTGTCTCTCGATGTTTCATTGGTTAGTAGCAACTTCTAATCATAATACATTAGATGTACAATTTATGCTGAGAAAGCATTTTCTTTGTTTATATTGTTTTAAAACATTCATTTTTAAGAGTCTTAAAGTTTATAAAGTTTGGTTAAAAACAGTGAAAAAGACATTTTAAATTTTTTTTAACATAAAACAATCAAAATTAGTGCATACATAAGGATGTTAAAATTGTTTTAGTTTTCAAAGCATGCTTTCAAAAATCTGAGACAGCATCTATCATCATATGTTAAACAATATATCTATAAATGTTAGTAAAACTGAGTTACAATTGCTGTTAATTACATGTTAGAAAAAACATACAAAAGAGGGTACTGATGGGTAACTAGTACATTAATATATATATTGTCTAAGTACATGTACAACATTAAATATTCTAATTTGTTCATGTTACATCATTGAAATAATTTTTCACATTAAGAAAAATAATTGTAAATAAACCAAAAATTGTCTTTATTTACACAAATGATATATTCTATATATAAACACCATCATTTATGTTAGAAAGACATCTGAATACAACAGTAGACATGATTTCCTAAGATCAATCAATAAAAATCTTAATGAAAAGTTTCTCACAAGATTTGTAATGAAAAGAATAGATTTAGGACTTTTAGGGATTTATGGAGTTTTAACATATTTTGACACTTGTCTTTTTCTCAAAATGCATCTTTCTTATAAAAACCTTAAATCATGGTCGGGTTGTTGTCTCTTTGACACATTCCCCATTTTCATTCTTCATACTGACTGGCAAACAAAATTTCAGGGAAGAAATGACCCAAAAACAAATGATATTGCTAATGAAGAGATAATGATTACCAGTATGCCTATATTATTAACGCTTTAAAGGGACAGCTTAGAAATGATAAGAGAACTAGTATTTTATCTTACTTTTAGATCTTTGAGGTATTGTGGAGTATGAACAACCAACAAATCTGTTTGCGTAGCTTCTTTTGGCTTTACAATGGTCTTCTCTTGAATCAATTTAGCCTCTGAAAGTATAAACAATGTACAGATAAGTAAGAGAAAACAGTAATCAAAGGATGTCTATTTGGCAGAATATGACGGTTCAGTTCAGAACTATTTAAATCAGTGCACTATGGACTCATCACTTCACCTTAAAAAATCTTAGTGAGAACTGGTTTACCAACATTGAACTCTTGTAGAAATTATAGATTCTTTACCCTAGAAAACTATTTTACACTTGTTGAATTCTGTCAAAGACATTTTCAGGGAGTTGTGGATTAACACCCTAGTATTAGTGGTATAGGCAGAAATGGATATGTCAATGTTTTAGAAGAGAGGCAAAGGATACCAAAGGGACATTCAAACTCATAAGTCGAAAATAAACTGACAACACCATGGCTAAAAAAGAAAAAGACAAACAACAGTACACAAAACAACATAGAAAACCAAAGACTGAGCAACACGAACCCCATCAAAAACTGGGGGTGATCTCAGGTGCTCCGGAAGGGTAAGCAGATCCTGCTCCACATGTGGCACTCGTCGTGTTGCTCATGTAAGTACAAACCCGGTGATATGTCTAATTCCGTAGGTCACATTTGGGGGAAAGGAGACGAGATTGTAGTTATGACAATTGGAACGTATATGTCGTCATCTGTGAAACAGATAATCCATAACGGTCAACCAACTTGTGATGGCATATAGGAAACCAAAAAAGTCACTCACGCAGATCATACATTAAAATAACAGGTGTACAATTGACAGAAATTATCTCTATGTGTTACTACAGCTGGGCTATCTGGCAACATAATAAGATCTTTTGTAATGTACATGGCAATAAATTTTTCAAGTATTATAAATGTTCCGGACCATATAAGTATTTGGACTGAACACGTATGGTCATGACCATATGGGTATACTCATATGGTCAGACCATATGAGTATATACTCGTTTGGTTATTAATTGGCCGGACCATACGAGTATTTAGACCATACAGGTATTTTTCAAATGAATTCAAACTTCCTTAACAGACAAAGCCTGTTCTCTGAACCAAAATCGGCACAAGTTATTAACTGAAATCCTTTATCTTTGTTACATATTGTCTGAATATTGGTATATTTGTTAATTGTTTTGCCCTAGCTATATATCTAGAGTAAATTTTAAGCACCTTTATGCTGTTGACAGTTTCCTCCGTACGTGAAACCACAGGTGTTTGAGCATGGACATTTTTTTCTTTTTCCCCAGCGTTTAGATTAGATTTTCTTTAATTTCTTCTAATTTCCACTTATTTTCACTTAACTGATGTGTTCATACTCTTATTCATATGATCTAACAATAACAGTGGTTTCTACATAAGAACAGAGGGCAGCACGTATAAACTACTGCAATTGTAAATTGTATAAAGAGGAGCATGAACAAATTAAATAACTGAAAATAATTTGAAATGTTTAAGAAATCTTAATTTACAAATTGAAACACCAAAATAAGGAAAATTGGGGGTTCAATACTCCAATTGGTAATGTGTAAAACAGGTGACTTCTTACTTGATGTGTTTCTAAAGACAAATTAATAATGACCATGCAAAAATGTGTCTACTATAATTCTAATTTGTGAGTAAAATTCATTTTATTTCATTAATCATGTTACAATGATTACCAAATTATTATTTAAGTCGAAATCAGTGTTCTCCCCAGGATTTTTGGATAGCACCAGGGTAACGCGTGTGGACAGCTTGGTGAAATGATTCATACAATCAGTCGCGTTGCGTCGCTTAGCTATATTTCTAGTTACTGCAGTTCTCTTGTTTTGTTTTAATACTGTGGTACTGTGTTATGTAGACATTGAGTCAGAAAATTATTGGTAGAAAAGAAGTAAATCAATAAACAGTTTGTATACTTTAATATTTTTGAAAAATAAATAAAACAGGATTCTTTACAAAATATTCATCTAAATTTAAAGTAATTAAATCTTTTATAAAATCCATGATCACTAAAAATAAGATATCATTCAAAGGAGACTAAAATGTTCAATTTAAAAACTTTCTAGTTTCTAAAAGAAAGTTGTTGTATGTGAAATGATTCTTGTCATAAGGAGATATAAAATTAACAAGCACAAATATTGTTTTATTATTTGAATCAGTTTCTATCTTAAATTTTAATAAAAGAAGTTTTTCATAAATTTTAAAACATTTTGCCATAGATTTCATGTAAATATTAACCTTTCTTGTCTTTGGTGATAATCAAACATAGATACAGACTTAATACTGCACTGAAATCTAAGTCTTTATTTGTCATGATCCACTTAAAAGATTTCCTACATCTATAAATTTATCTTAGGTCTATAGATCTATAAGTAACTATATTCAATGTCAACAACAAAGTCTCCTATTTTCCGCCTAAATGACAGGAAGTAGATATAAATAGATTTAACATGTGCTTATGGATAAAATTTGCTAGATTACTTCTGTTATGGATATAAATATCCAGTTTGATGGTACAGTCGTGCATTTTATTTATAAAATATAATATATTGCAATTAATTGTAAATAAACTTGAATATTCTACGTGAACTAACTGGGTCATGTAATATGAACAATGTCCGTCTGTTGACAGATACTGTGATAGTTTGAAACCCGACTATCATGCAATAACTATGTCATAATTTTGGCCACATGGTTTAATCAGACATATAATACTATAATATAAGAATTGAGAAATGTATAATTGTCATTTATACGTAAAGATCCAACTTTATTTAGTACAAAAAAGGTACCGGCGTGTGACTATCGGGTCCACACTGTTTGTGTACAAAGTATATTTGCAGACTTGTCACAGGTCAGCGCTTGGGTGGTGAGTGAAGCTATAAAATAGTTATCTGTGATCACAAAGTTATGATCTCTTAATTAAAACACAAAAGAATCATGTAACAAGTGTTAATTACATCGATTAAATCCAATCAACACGATAAACTCATAAGGTAAATCAATCATGTGGTGCCTTTAAGGGCCTGGGGAGAACACTGGTCGAAATATCAATTTTAAAAACTCTTACACATAGAAGGTAATGCCTTACGCAATTACTGTTCAATGTTCGTTGTATTAATTACCTGAACCATACACATATGGTAGGACCATATGAGTATATACGCATATGGTCATGACCATATGTGTATGGTTCAAATACTCATATTGTCCCAAACATAAATATATCAGTTATCCAACAGTGATTATTTTTAGTTGATTAGATTTGTTATTGATTTTAGTTGGTGATTTAAACACTTCTCATACATGTATTCATAGTCCAATATGATGAAAGACTATAGAGTCATCAACGAAAGACAATAAATGTATCCATCATATCCTTAAAGTTTAGCAACTTTTCAAACTATGCAATCAGACAAAAAAAAATCTTGTATTGTTGTATTTTTGTCGCATTGATGTATCCCCAACATCTTTTATTCATATAAAAGTTACAAAAAAAATTAGACCTTTTAAAAATTCATACACCTTTCCCCATTTCCCAGCATCAAATGGATGAAGTTTTTCTAGGCCAAGAAATCCAATGTTGTATTCAGGTGTATATATTATAGGCCATTGTGTATCTGCAATCTTAATGTACAGCTCTGTTGATTGAGTTGTAGAACTGCAAAAGAAAATCATTAGTTTTGTCATAAACATGTACAATGTAATTCCTTAAAACATACAAAATTTAATTTAGATTTATTAGGCATGACTGTATTTTTATGTAACTGTCATTAAATAGCTGTGTGTAATTTTAATACATTTATACACTGATTTATATTTTTTTTTATTTTAATATATGTGATTATAATGATTGATACAATACATTTGTAATAAGAACAAAATTATTATATATAAAGTTTTACAGTGCCATGAAAAATTGAAAAATTTTGATTTGGGGAAATAATTCTAATCTAGAAATACATAGATTTTACAATTTTAAAACAGAATAGTGATATATCTATTTAGGTGACTAAGGTCTATATAAATATCTTGGGACAGTGTATCAAAACCAATTTACATGTATCTTTTGAAGAGAGTATTGATTTAAGCTAATTCTCATGGGAGAAATATCTATATACAATGTATATGGGAGAAAAAAAAAAATTGAAATAGAAATCATGTTTTGGTTTTTGGTCAAAGAGGTTGACAATTATGTATCATTTACATTATGATTTCCAAAGTAAAATGTTTCAGAAGTTTACTGATCATAAATTAGTATGTTGCGTAATTTGCAAATGACAGAAAATAAATTATTAGCTGTTCATGTTATCAAAACATTTACAGTCACATGTTTTGTGCATTTGTAATTCCCCCCATAACCCCCCCGACATCATTTTTTTTCACATAGAAAAGTAAGAAGCCTTTACAATCGCATGAAACAAGTGCCTGTGTCACTGGTAATTACTAATCAAGCAATTAGGTAATAATTATCATAATTATCTTTTTGTGTACTTGAGGTGTATGCTCTTATAATATTTACAATTATGGTGTGCTTGTTCATGTGAGAATTTCTCATATTAATACACCGTCAAAATTTCATGTTTGGTTAAATTTCTTCAAAATACTGGTCTGGTCATCTGTTTTGTATATTGCCCTTTCATACTATTTTAAACTGCTAGGTTTTCTTACATATATTCGATGTGCCCGTGCTGTTTATCATTTGTTGTTTAGTTTTATATGTATTGTCTATCATTTGTTGTTTCAAATTATTGGTCTTTTGTTGGGCAATGTATGACAAATATATGTTCAAAACCTCGCCCGTAATAATAAATTATGTAATTCATTGACCGCTCCCGACGTGTAACTTCAAGGCATATTTTAGCGGCGATCGATGTCTTTCAAAATTACTGCACTTTCCTTGTATCCCTGGTGCTTTCGACTGGAGAACTGTCGTACACAAGCATCGCACAAGTTGGCACTCCGAGGCGGTGGGGAGCAAGAAGGTGAACTGTGGTTTATTTTTATCAATAGTACCGCTTAAGTCGACATTGTTGAGGACCCTACATCAACTGTCAAGATGAAGAACAGGAATAAAAGCCCTGTTCATTGATAATTTTCTATGTTTTCTATGTATTGTGTGCAATTTTGTCCCATGTACATTTACTCCATATCCTTTCATTTTCTATTGGTTGAATGGCTTCCATCTGTTTTCTTGAGAACTTATTAAGTGAACAATAATTAACATCTACAGGGTGAACCAACCTATTGAGAACAGACTCACACAATCTAATAAGTCAACAAAAAACCAAATTGTAGTATTTTTTAAAATAGCAAGCGTGTATTTTTCTTTCTTTTTCTAAAGTTGCTGTTGTGAACGTTAAATAAGGCGGTAATATCTTTGTGTAAACATAACATCGCTCCCCGCAAATTTAACATTTGCCAATTTAGCGCTACAAAATTCCACCAACTTGTGGCATGCACATAACATCTTTGTTTTCATACTTGTTTTTAACATTACGTTTAATAAGTAACTGCTTTATATTCCTAAATTAGTGTCAAGATGAATGAAATCATGCTTGCTCTCTATATAATCCTTTATGTATGTATTGACAGTGATACACATGATAAACGTTGAACGTTAGCTACCTATTTTCTTACACACAATGATACATTTTGAAGTGTGCTTGATCATATAAAAAGGGGATTTGGAACTGTAAAAACGAATTCGAACTGAGCATCACTGATACCTATAGGTAAATACTTTGGCATACAAACACATATACCAAAAACATACTTATTGTACTTCTATTTATTGTATTGATTTAATGATAATATGATTTCTACTTCCTGAAGGCTGAAGATAATTTAGTTATTATTTTGTTAGAAAATACTGGCCGAAAGGTATTTTGCATAGATTGAATATCTGAAAACTATAGTTGTAATAAAGATTGACAACAATCTTTACAGTTGTCTATGAATCTAATCTAACATTTCTTTCTGGGTACTGTTATCTTCGTTTGTTGTCATTGTGCATGTTTACGGAAGTAAAAATAATAAATGCAAACAAGGATAAGAAAGATTTAAAATTTTTAAAAGTGATAAGAGTATTGGAAACATAAGAAATTATTTTAATTGAAAAAAAAACAAACTACTAGTAGATGAAAACATGATTCAAGTTACAGAAAAATATCTTTCCTTTTCTCTAAAGGCGTGTTATTTAATATTCTTATCTCAATCTGAATGTTAGAAAAATGCTTTCATTTATTCAAAATATTAAAACTTGATTCAACCAATCACAAACTCAGTAACAAACGTTTGTCGGCTACGAAAGGAACATGGCGGAATACTAAAATTTGAGCACACAGTCTAATCATAATTAGTTACAGAAGTGTTAAACGGTGTCAAGATAGTCTGTTGAATTGATAGAAATGACATCTGTAAAAGGTAAAAATAATTATCAAAACCAGGACAGGGACATAAGCATACATCACCTACACCATACAAGATACAACTTACAAGTATAAGATGGTATCGGGTCCGTTCGCGCCCAATACACGTTCGCACCCCACACGTTCGCACCCTGGGTCCGTTCGCACCCTTTTTTTATTCAAAAACCTGATGAATTATAAGATGTTTTTTAAGATGTTTATCTCAAAATTAAGAAAAATTCGGCAATTTTTAAATTTTTTAAATGAAATATTGTTTTTAAATTGATTTTATGATTAATTATTATATGTTAATTATGTATGATTACTGTTAATATATGGTGTTTACACAGCTAAACTTGATGTAAATTCTATGTGTTGTTAGCATAGGTTTGGTATTTTAACTTTAAAATAATATTCAACTCAAAAACCCTTTTAGAAAGTCACTTCATTTTGAAAAATGAAAAAAAAAATAAATATAGCAATACACTAACCAAAACACGATTAAAAAAATATTCAACACAAAAAAACGTCACTTTATTTTGCATGTTTTGAAACAATGAAAAAAAACTTATTTATAGCAATACAATAACCAAAACACGATTAAAAAATTATTCAACACAAAAATCGTTTTTAGAAAGCCACTTCATTTTAAAACAATGAACAAAAAAAATATTTATAGCGATACACTAACCAAAATACGATTGAAAAATTATTTAACACAAGATCAATAAAAAGGGTGCGAACGTGTAGGGTGCGAACGTGAATGGCGCGAACGGACCCGGATTCGTATAAGATATAAATTTCTTTTGTGCCATTCACAGCGCCCATTAGACATTACTGAGCAGAATAATCATTCAAAACAATATACAATACAATATAATATTTGAACTAGATAAAATGACAAAATAATTGGTTATTAATCATGTTAATGATTAGTATGATTGTTATGAAATAAGGTTTACAAATTGAATGCAGAAAACATATAAAAAATTAAAATTAAAATATAATAATGTAAATATAAATTTGACAAAATGATTAAAGGAAACTTTGCAAAAATGAAAAAATGATATGTTCATTATGTATAAAAAGCACAAATTCATAAATATTAACATTTTATTCTCCTAGATAAGAGATCACCATACATTTTAATTTTTTTACTAAGTTTATGAAACAAGTAAATATATAGGGAATTAGTTAATGGTAGGTCTTTTCACCACCGAACACCACCGCACACCGTCGAACACCACCGAACACATTAAAATACCATCTAACACACCTAAATATATTGTTTTCATCTTTATTTATATATTTTACTCACCTTCTGAACGAGGATGAATATGTTTATACATATATATACATAAATTAATAAGAAATGATAACAAGAGAACCAAAAGGACAGTCTTGCAGGGCTGTTGTCAGAACAGTACACTTTCAAGTCTAACATTTTTAAATAAAATTATTGTGATAATTTCACATCAAATAAGATGTTTTAACTTAAATGAACAACTTATTTCTAATAATTGAAAAGTAAAGACCATAAGATAATATACAATGAAATACAGACAATGTAAATCCGAAAAATATTGCTGGATCTGGAAGCGTTTTTAAATTTTGATTCTCAACTCTAACATCAGAAATGCACATAAAATGTGAAAACATGAGAATAGAAAAATTTTACGTAATTTAATCGATTTTATTGTTTTATTGTGTAACATTACTGTTTTTCTTAAGGGTTAGTGGTCTTTTGGGTGTTCGGTGGTGTGCGGTGGTGTTTGGTGGTGAAAAGACCGACCCATTAGTTAAGCAGGGATCGCGCTGTGCGGCCGCCAATGTCGCAATTTGCGATTTTTATTTCATCTGGCGACAAAATACGGCTGCTGGCGATATTTCTGGCGCCAACATTTTCCTATGTAAAATTTTCATTTCTTGACAATATCGATCTTCAATTTAATTGGTAAAGTTAAAAGAAATAAGTTGTAAAAATTTTACCTGGCGACAAGTTTATGACTTTGTTTACGACCCCAAGCTAATCAACAGTTACAACAGGTGCCATAATCTGTTGTTACAGGTAATCCATTTATCGGATGGGTCATTAATGATCATCAATATTAATTAATTCAAATAGAATTGGTCAGTCGGCATTTTGTCTTTGAAGAAATGGTCATACCGCATAACTCCACAATTTGCAATGTTTACCGTAGTTGTATGAAGAAAGCGTAACTGACAGGAAATCGAAACCATAATCAGCTTGTTAAAACATCGTTTACTTATTTCCGTTGAAAAATAGCAAATTCAGACGAAATTTGTCTTTGACTGCCCTCAGTTATGATACGAAAATAACAAAACCGACCACCATTGTTCACCTTGTGACTTGTTCTACGTACTGTTTATAATCCTCCAAAGAAGGAGCACACCGAATAAAGAAAGATAACTCAATTTTACTTTTCTAATCATTGAGATACCTACTTTAGACATGTCTAAGATATTTCTACATAGTTCTTGCTTTGAAATTTACATGTTTAGGTCATTTGAGTTATGGGAAGAGTTAAAGAGGGTCTTAGTAGCAGTATGGGTAGGATGCCTTTTGTCATCTTTTTCTGTATTCTTTTTTTAATACAAATTTTCACTATTCTGTAAATTTAAACACCTCTTATTTTATTTTCTTCATTCAATTACCCATTTTTTCTATACTTTATAATTTAATTTAAAGACATTTTCTCTATTTTGTAGAGTATACAGACCATAAGCTAATTTATATTCTTCTACATATGAAATACTGACATAAGAAAATAAACATGATAAAATACACATGTTGTTTTGTTGTATGTATATAAACCCTATGCAATAACTTACTTAGTATTACATGTTAAATTATGTAAAGTGCAGGCTGAGTGCATAAGAAATTTAAATTGAACATTGTTTAAATTTTGGTAGACTAAATAAAGACTCTAGCTGGTTCTAAAGTTTTCAAAACTGGCGACAAAATATAGGAGTTGGCGATTTTCTGGCTCCAACTTTTGGGAGCCAGAGCAGCCCTGGTTAAGGGTGATTACTTTTATGGATTCTCTCAAAGTTCAAAGTCATAATTAAGTGTTCCGTGTAAAATTGTTTTCGGACCTTCCCTTATTAGATTACCAGCATAGCTAAAGGAATTATTCCCAGAGGTATTGTGAGGTGACACATCCAGGTATTCAAGCAATTTCCTGTCGGGCTTAAAAATTCTTATTACACAATTACATAATGCAGGTTCATGCAATGCTTCACTTTTGAGCGTATCAGTGTACACGGCCGGTTACTTGTAACTTTTCATTTAAAATCTATCAGGTGTAATATACATCATGTGTACATATTTTTTGTCTCGAGTCCAACAGTGATATACTAGTCATTACTAAACTCTTACGTGTATACACACTTGTTTATGAATAACATTTCTGGTGTAAAGAATGATATTTATGAAAATCTAAATAATTCCAGCAAAAGATTTGATGAAATAAAAATCTATTTACATATTTTTCAAGGGTAAAATTGGGAAAAATGTAAGTATATACTCTTTGTCAATAATTGTGGACATTTTGAAACATACAAATATTAATTTCACAAAAATGTACGCACTTGTCGATCATTGGTTTATACAGCTAGATAGAAAGTTACGGAACTATAGATAGTCGCAATTTAAAATATATACAAGAGAGAAACATCCAGAACCAATCTGATTTAAATTCAGATCAATATCTAACTTGCTTTGGTTCGTCGAAGTTATGAACATAGTAAATCACAGATTTATGTTTCAATTAGATTGTTCTCGAACAGTTTAAGAAATTCATCATCACAATTGTTAGCTATAATGTATAATAATATGAACAGGGTCCTAATAATACCTATTGTCAATTTTCCTGTTTCGGCATGCATGTAATATATGCCACTGGACATACACTTATGATCCCCAAAAAGTATATTTGAAGAAATAAAGAGACTTCAGTTCGGATAGACTGATAGTAGTTGTATTAACGTCTGATCAGCTAGAGGGTGACTGATGTTTTTTTTTTATCAGTTATGGTTTTCAACTTAATTGATTAATTTATTTAGTTAGTTTGTGGGGGAATAAACCATTCCCAATATTGCACTTATGCATAAAATATTAAATGAGAGTAATACGAGAAAAAATAAATACGAAAATGATTGCACATCTGGTAGAAAAAATAAAGCTAATACTCACCAACTTTAGGATTTCAGGTACAATTGTCAACTTGTTCGATTCGCGATTCGTGTTTGTAACAACGTATTTGATTTCAATGAAAGAAATCTCTGTATTACTGAAAAATTATTACACCAGGGTTTTCGATAACTAGTCAAAACATTTACTAAATTTTATCATCGGTACAAGGACATCATTCGTTAATATAAATCAACATGTAGACATCTTATACGTTCAGGTATTTCACATCCAATATTTTATGGTAATATTCTTTACAAAGCACAAAATGTCAGCATTCACCTCAAAAGCTAACCAAACCTTTAAACATGTTAAACAGACTTATTCGGAAAGGATATAGTTACGATACTGTTGTCAGGTCATTAAGGATTGCATATTTTGGTATTAATATTGATTCACTCATAGGGTCTTTGCATCGGAAATAAACACTGTTATTCTAAAACCAGTTGTTGGCATGATACAGGTTGGAGGGAGGGATTGTACTTGATTTTCATATGATGAAGACATAATCTTTCAATCAGTTTAATTGAGGTCTGGAGCTGGCATGTCAGTAACTGCTAGTAGTCCTTTGTTAATGTATGTATCATTGTCATTTTGCTTAGTTTCTTTTGTTACCTATTCTGACATTGGACTCAGACTTCTTTTAAACTGAGTTTTACTGTGCGGATTGCTATGTGTTTCTTTATTCTACATTGGCTAGAGGTATAGAGGGAGGGTTGAGATCTCACAAAACATGTTTAACCCTGCCGCATTTTTGCGCCTGTCCCAAGTCAGGAGCCTCTGGCTGGCCTTTGTTAGTCTTGTATGTTTTTTTAATTTTAGTTCATTTATATGTTTTGGAGTTTAGTGTGACGTCCATTTTCACTGAACCAGTACACAATTGTATTTAGGGGCCAGCTGAGGACCACCTCCGGTGCGGATTTTCTCGCTGCGTTGAAGACCCATTGGTGGCCTTCGGCTGTTGTCTGCTCTTTGGTCGGGTTGTTGTCTCTTTGACATATTCCCCATTTCCATTCTTAATTTTATCTCTAGTTAACGACAATCAACTATTTAAATATCTGAATCTGATTTGACTTACTGTTCATCTCTTTCTTTTTCTTCTGTTTTTTTTTTTTTTGGGGAAATTGTTTGATTGTAGAGTGAATTTTTATTCTAACTTTACTAATAAGGCATTGGTCCAAAAGGGATTTGAAAAAAAGACCACATCTATCGAAAGTTACAAAATAAGAATGTTGTATTTATGAATTTACAACAAGGATTCTGTTCCTGGATGTAATTAATTTTTTTTTTAGTTTAGTGATTTAAATTGAGAAAAAAAAATCTAGTCAGAACTTAAATCGTTCCTCCACCCAAGACTCCTTTAAGATCATGAATGGTCATGCTTTACAGTTGTCAGAATTTCTTTGCATTGGTACATTCTGTATCGGTAGTGATTTACCTTGACATTTCCAGATATTACAGAGCTACATGTATATTACCTGTATGTGGTTATGTGACATCCCATGAGGTCTTACGTATACAGGTTCACATTTATAATGGTGTTCAATACATATTTCTGATATAACAAGGTTTTATGACATTCACACTTCTGCATGTTCTGTATACCAAATTCATATCTTATTTCTAGACTGAATGAGGATGTGAATATTTTCCAGGAAATATATTGAGTATCAAATTAATTTCGGTATTTTTTTCTTTCTTGGTATTAAATCACAGAAATATAAAGAAAATACTGCTTGTCCGCTTCAGGAGTAGAGTGGATTTATGAATGAATAATAAGTCTTGCAAAGGTACAAGATATAAAGCACATTGAAAATCTGATTCCTCCGGTCTGTCTCCATTCCAATAAGGCAAAGTTGACCTTAGATTGATTCTGTTAATTTTTAAACATCTTTGGTAAATAGCTAAAGTATTTATACGTTGTGAGATTTAAAATATTTTGATAAGGGCATTCCCGATTAGTTATAAAATTGCTTTGGACGGACCAAATTATATTAATGTAATTGATAATTTTCTCTGCACATTTAAATATTCAAGGTTACCGATGCTAATTTAAAATAGTATATTTTTTATACGACCGCATATTGGTATCAGGTCGTCAGCGTCGTCCAAAGACATTTGGTTTCAGGACAATAACTTTAGTAAATGTAAATAGAAATCTATAAAATTTAAACACAAGGTTTATAACCACAAAAGGAAGGTTGGGATTGATTTTGGGGTTATTGTCATAACAGTTTAGGAATTAGGGGCCAAAAAGGGGCCCAAATAAGCATTTTCTAGTTTCCAGACAATAACTTGTGGAACAGTGTATGGATCTCTGAAATTCTACCACAAGTTTCAGAGTTCGCGAAAATGGTCGGTCCTGTCGGTCAAAATGAGGCTCGGACCAGTATTTTGAAAGCTAGTGCGGTCCTGATGACCGATGTAAAACGGCCGTTGCAGTGCCTTCTTTATCGGTAATTAGTTATACCGCAACTAATTCCAATACGCGCTACATCGGTCATCAGATGTACCTGCTGCTAATTTCGGTACTGGTTTCCATTATAAACAAGGTTGCAGTCTTGTAATTGACTGCTCCATAAGCTTACATGCTAAACAGCTGATCTTTGAAAATAAAAAATAAAAATGCTACATAGAAAAAATTTTCATGTTCATATCATGTATGTACTAATGTGAAATTGTGATTTAATCGAAAAAAGTGGGTCATGCATCAAGAATAAAAAGTTATGTAACCCTGAAGTCAAAACTATTTTTTCTACTTTCTGTTCGCTGTTTTACTAAGCCGCACCACTTCCAGTAAACATGATATCCTTCCACTTTCCTGGATTGATATCCCAAAAAGATGCAAGATTTTTAAAATCTATATATGTTTCAATTCAGCATAAACTTTTAATCAAACAGAAAAATTGAGTCCAGAAAAAATGGACTATTTTATTTCCTCCATGTTTTGACATGCACCGAAACTGGAGTTGTAATACAAGACTGGTACCTATAACTGTAATGACATGTCTTTAAAAAATAAATCATTTATTTTGTTTCAATAAGTAGCCATATTTGAACATAAAAATTGCCATTAAAAGAATTGTTTAGTTGTATTATTAAATATAATCCCAATATTAAAGGAGTACCCTTTTCTGAAACCAGGCAAAATTTGGAAATAAGTCATGCCTATCAAATGATCTGTAAATCTCATTCTAGTCTATCTTTATGAATGTTTACTAATTATTTGGATACTGTGAAGCTAGAAGAGAGTTCTTATCTTTTATTTTTATTTTTTTCCTTCTCTTTGATTGAACCACATTCAATATTTTACCCCTCCCCCTTTTTTCCATGAAATCTATCCAAGTGGGCCTCTTGTTTAAGTCAAATTGAAAAACTACCCCAAAACTTTTTCATATTGAAGAATTTGTTGCAATACAACTAACTAAAGACAAGAATGGCCATACCTTTCTCTTTTTTGACTACACATGTCTTTATACATGCCTACTATATGATGATTTTAAGACTGTACTTCAAACCCCCATGCATATAAAATTTGCAATAAAATTCAAGAAAAAACAAAATGAATACTCAAGTTGGTGTTTTTGGTAAGAATATTGATTACTTGTCACACCTAAGCACAAAAATCCTTGTCATGATGGATAGTTTTAGAAAAATTCTACTTTTTAAACAAATTTTTAACCCAAATATGGAATTTGCAATTAACCATGCAGTGCCGCAGACAGGAAAAGAAGTCATAGACTCTTGTAAAGTGAAAATTTTGTAAAAATCTTTTCACCAAAAGTTCATTTTATATATATTCTACCTAAATGTCAACAATTGAGCCATAAAATAATAACCCAGTCCCTGAAGAAAAAATACTTTTGTATGTAGCTGTCTCTTCAACTTTACACTGATTTTCAATGAAACTGTGCAACTAGAATTTTCATCACAAGAAGAAGATTTCATGGAGGAAAAATCTTTCCATGTTCTTTTAAATTCAAAATCATGTATGTAATACTACCAGAATCTCAATTTACCTCAAACTGTTGTGCTTTATATCTTTTATACTTTTGAATGGTGGCTTGTATAAAAATCATAATTATTACATAATTTCAGTTTTTCAGTGTAACTTGATACCCCATGATTTTATTTCTTAAAAGTCCTTAAATCATGATGTTTTGTCATTCTGGGCACACAAAAGTCCACATGAGCTACTTCCTTGCAGTGAACATATGAAAAAATACCTATGCAAGTTGCAGTCTTGTAATTGACTGCTCCATAGGCTTACATGCTAAACAGCTGATCTTTGAAAATAAAAAATAAAAATGCTACATAGAAAAAATTTTCATGTTCATATCATGTATGTACTAATGTGAAATTGTGATTTAATCGAAAAAGTGGGTCATGCCATGAAGAATAAAAGTTATGTAACCCTGAAGTCAAAACTATTTTTCTACTTTCTGTTCGCTGTTTTACTAAGCCGCACCACTTCCAGTAAACATGATATCCTTCCACTTTCCTGGATTGATATCCCCAAAAGATGCAAGATTTTTTAAATCTATATATATGTTTCAGTTCAGCATAAACTTTTAATCAAACAGAAAAATTGAGTCCAGAAAAATTCAGAAACAAATGGACTATTTTATTTCCTCCATGTTTTGACATGCACCGAAACTGGAGTTGTAATACAAGACTGGTACCACAAACGGAAACCCACGGAAACCAAAGCGCCGATCTACGTGGCCTGCTAAATTTGTTCATGTAGCCATCCCAGGCAAACAATTGGCGATTGAACCCTTCGATGGAGATAACAAATACTGAGAAAGTGATTCAGATGATGAAATGGATAGTGAGGATTACTTTATATATAAAATAAGAACACTCTGAGTTTCCATACCACAAAGGGATGGTTAGGATTGGCTTTGGGGGTTATGGCTCAAACGGTTTAGGAATTAGGGGCAAAAAAGGGGGAAAAACAAGGGTTATTAAAAAAAGTACAATGTTATGTTTGGATTACCTCCCTTACACTGCTTTTAAATTATGTATAAAGAAATGTGGTATTATCTTGAGGTGATTAGCTGTCAATTTATTTTAGAAGTTACTATCTAAAAATGCTGATTAAGGAATATTAATTTTAGCCATGATTATGTATGTATGTATGTCATTTTCTATTTTAAGACTTGTATGATGTATTTAAATTGGTAATTTTGGAAATTTGAATTGAGATTATGACCATATCTTGAAGGAAAGAATTTTTTTTTTTGGGAAAAGAGGGGGTGAAAAAATGGGGTGGGTGGGGGGGTAAAAAGAAATTGTGAGGGGGACAATTTTTCTCATTTCAGATTTCAGAAATTAAAAGAAAATTTCTTCAAAAATTTTTTTTCCAAAAAGGGGGTAGAAATTTTTTTGGGGTCAATTTGCAACAGCATAGTGTATTACACAAAAGCTAAAAAAAAGGGGGGTAAATTTTTTTTGGGGGGGGGGGTCAATTCGCAACAGCATAGTGTATTGCACAAAAGCAAAAAAAAGGGTAAATTTTTTAAAGTGACATACAAATTAATGTCTTCTTTTATTTTAGGTGTTGCAGAGGTGAGCTCTGCAAGAAGTAGGTTGGATGCGACATTACAGTTGATGGTTGATAAGAAAGACGAGGGGTAATTTTAAGCATTGTTTTATTATATATAACCTCAACTGGATATTCTGCAGAGAGTTCAGTTGTTAAAATTGTGCACATTGTTTCCTACTGGCTTTTGTTGAATATCATTGATTTCTTTTATAAAATACATGTCTGGAAACTAAATAAAGTGGCCTCCTCTCTTTTTTAGCCCACCTGGCCCTTATGGGAGATATTGCCCTTTAATGACAATTTTTACCCTTTTTTTTTTAAATTTGGGCAAAAACATAGTACAGAAAAAATGACAAGACAGCAAGAAAAGATCAACAAATAATATAAAAATAAGAAGATGTGGCATGATTGTCAATGAGACAACTCTCCAGTAGAGACCAAATGACATAGAAGTTAGCAACTATAGGTCACTGTACGGCCTTTAACAATAAGCAAAACCCATACTACACAGTCAGCTATAAAAGGCCCACAAATGACAAACAATTCAAACAAGAAAACTAAGGGCCTGATTTATGTACAAAACAATGAACCAAAAACAAATATGATATGCAGCAACAAAGTCTAGATATAGACAAAATTGTAATTCCACTCCTTAGAGTTATTGCCTTCAATGGTAATTTTTTTTTTACCAATTTCTTGCATTTTGGGCAATATCTAGATAGATGGAGAGAAAATGTAAAAGCAAACAGTATTAGCATTTCCAATATTAAAAAAAAGAAGATTTTAGTCATTTAGTACATTCTAGTCTATAATATTGTAGAGTGGCCATGGTTGAAGATGTCCATAGATCCAAGTGAGCTACACAGGCTTTTAAGAGCCTCTTGTACTTGAATTTCCAACACTACTGGCTTAAAACTTACAAACAAGTAAAATGCATGTAGACCTCATAATTTATTCTGCATGATTAACGATATAAAGAATTTTGTTTAAAAGTAAAGAGCCAGTATGTTTAAAATCTAAGATTAAAAATATTTTTTCTTTAATCTGTCTGATCAATACAGAATAACATAAAAAAAAGCTTATGTAAAATAATGTTCATACCATTATGATTTTTTATAGGCATGTCTCAAGTGAAGATGAAATATCCCAGTCAGAACTAGCTACAAGGTAAGTTTGAGTCATTTAACATAATAAGTCTGATATATAACTGTTAAGTCAGCAAAGCATAAAAATGTGAATGTGGCCTTTTTTTTCTTAGACACTGCTTTACCTCTAGGGTTGCACCCTAATACCAAGTTACATGGATTAATGCATATGATATGTTTAACATAATCTACATACAAGTCTATAAGAAATTTGCATTTTGAACACTTTGTGGTGAACCTTTACCAATGAAATTGACAAATAAACAAACCCAATGAATAATAATAAACAACTATTGTTTTGCTACTATATTTGTATATAAGCAATGTAGGGATTAATCTGATGAAGAATTTTTGATTTGCTGCTTTTTAGTTTGTATTCAATTGTTCATACTTTTACAGTGTTTCATCACCAGTTGTGTCACCAAGTAAACGAGCGGCAAACAGATCAGCTAGAAAACGTAAAAGAAAAGAAGATTTTGATTACAGTGATGGACAGGTTCATCGTGAGTTAAAAGTCATTTAAGCTGTTGCATAAAAAAATTAATTGGTTCATTGAAGGACTAACAAAATAATTTCCAAATATGGATAAACATCTTAAATTCAACTGAGGGGTAATACTGTAACACATCTGGACATGGTGAATTGTACAGTGAATATTCAGCAAAATCAAGAAAGCACAATTCATGAAACAAACAAAAATTGATGTCAGTAATAGATAGCAAAAACTTATTTAAATCATCAGTGACTCTGATGGAATAAAGAACAGTAAAATATTTCAACATCCTCCGCTCCTTGCTCGATAAGATTAAAGAATTTATAATTAATAAGAAACAGTTTTGAATATTTTAAGAAATTTCAAGAGTTTCAGAGTTTCTATAGTTGTCACAATTATATATCTTTTTCACATTTCAAAGTATGCTTGATCAAAGAAGAAAAAATCATAAATGCCTGTAAAGTATATTTTAAAAACAATTATTATGTGGTAAGAAATACTGCATATGATTATTATAGGTGTATTATATTTTACAGATCAGTACATAATGAAGTTATTTGACAGAAGTGTAGATCTTGCCCAGTTTGATGAAGATTCACCATTGTACCCCATCTGTCGATCGTGGTTAAAGAATCGGCCATATGACAGAGATACCATGGATAAAGACAAGTCATCATCTCCAGAACATGACTCACACAGTGATGAAGAGGTACATTGAGAATGTTGTTGAGCCCATATTTATAATTTCCTTGTCTTTATTTTGTGGTCTTTGTCCATTATCTTTTAAATAGATTGTAATGAAACTACAAAAAAAATATTCTTATTTAATATTTGGTATGTACTTCATAGTGATCTGTAACAGATAGAGTTTGCATTTGTATTAGTTTGGACAAAGTTACAGTCCTTGAAACTAGAAAACAACTTGAAAATGGATTTGTCCACCTTTTTTTTGCCATATTTGCTGTGCCTGAAAATATTGAGCTGACTATTGTATGCAACTGTATAATGAAGCATTACAGATAAATTTATATTCCTTTGCAGTTCGCCTACTTTCGATAGATTTTATTGTCTTTCAGACTCTAAATAATATTTGTCTACAATTGATTTTACACTATATTTGCTGTGACAGAGACATTCATATTTTATCACATCTAAACATTTTTTTTTTTTGACAAGTTCAAAATTGGCTTATGATATACTGATGTCAGGTGTTAGGGCAGGCGGATGGGTAAAAGTACGTTCTTATTTTGTGTAATCAACGCCTCCTATAGCTTTCAAGCCAGATCCTTGAAACTTCACAGAAGATTGTACATATATTGTAGCTGCTAGTAAAAAATAGTTAGAGGATTTTTCCAGACATTGGAACTTACTTATTTTTCATTTATATTCTTTGTTTTCATATATTTGAATGTTCATTATGTATATTTTCTCTATTTTTATGCCCCCGCCTCCTCAGAGGGTGCATTAAGTGTTACCCTTGTCCTTCTGTATGTACAGACCAAAATTAGTTTCGGTTCCCTTACTTTAGTTTGCCTCAACCAAATGTTATGAAACTTATACACAATGCTTATTACCACAAAACACAGATTAAATCAGATTTGGGTGGCATCACTTTTACCGTTCTTGAGTTATACCCCTTTATAAATGGAAAAATTGCTGAATTTTTAGTTTGCCTCAACCAAATGTACTGAAACTTAAACACAATGCTTATTACCATAAAACACAGATCAAATTCCGAATTTGGGTGGCATCACTTTTACAGTTATAACGTTATATGTAAGCGGGGGCATCGTCTGTGTCTGATGGACACATTCTCCATTTATTTAAGAAATACTTTGTGCAACCTGGAATTTCGAGTCCGGTCTATTTTTTGGCTATTTTTTTTTCATTTGCAGAAACTGTAACATCCAATGAAAAATCATGTAGCAGATGCTATATAGTTAAAACATGAAGTTAGATCAATGTTATTTTGGTTTACAAATATGTTTAAATATTTCCATTGCTTAAAGAGAGATTGATTTTCTTTTGTTGAAAGATAGATTGATTTCCTTTATTTAAAGATAGATGGCATTCCAAATGTGTACAAGATGCCAAAGCCAATAAAAGCCGAGCCAGATGATACAAGAGACTATAGAATACCAGAACCATTACCAAACACAGATGCACCATTAGATATAAATGCAGTAAGTAATTATAACTTTTTTTTTTGTCCACCCCAATACCAGCACTGAGGGCCAGAGCTTTGTTGTAGTGAAATGATATTTAGCATGTTGGTGTATCATCATAAGATGGTGTGTTGTTTAAAATCTGACATATCACTTGGACCTGAGGCTTAACCATCACTTTAACTTAAGTTGTCCTGAAAAGACTTTTTTTATGAAATTGATTTCTTTTGAACTTTCGCAGTTACTGTTTAGCATAAGAGAAACATAAATTTAAAACACTGTTAGTCTTGCACATTAAGCATAACAATCTCTAATAATAAATGTTATATTTAAAAAAAAAAACTGATATTCTTTTAATCTGGATTCTCTAATAATGATAAGAACACCCTGGTAACAAGAAACACAATAGATAATATTTTGATTCCTTTGTGAAATTATGAAAAAATACTTTTTCTTAGTTAAATTGAATGCAGAACTTGAAGTTCACAAATAACATACTTGTACTAAACACAAGACTGAAACTCCTTCAGGCAGACTCAACATTAGATGGTTAAGTCTACCAGTAATCCTTTTAGTTCTTCTGTTTTAATACTCTGAAACTTTTTCTGTGACAACATTGATGTATTTAGGTACATAATATTTGTACACTGTCATTGAGATAGGATGTGCAAACGGAAAAGAAAATTATAGAAATATGTTTAGATTAAATATTATTTTTATCTTTTTACTATATGATTCATTAATAACTTTTTTAACATTGCCTTTTCAGTTCTTAAAGTTTTAATTAATGAAATAACTATTTTCCTACTAGCTTGGTCCTTTGAAATTAATGTAAAATGGCACTGAAGGACAATTAAACCATCAGTGCTAAAATAAACTGTAAACTGTCCACACTTCATTTTTCAGGATGCAGACACTGCACCACCACCTGAACAGTTACTACTAGGACACATGTCCAGATGGAAAGAAGTCAGAATAAGGTATTAGTGGCTCGTTCTTATTGATTTAGTTAGCAAAATCATTCAAAAATGTGATATTTATAGAGCAATAGGACAAATAAAATATAAGTCTATTTCATGGTTTTGTATTGATGGGTTGTCATCAAGAACAAAATATTGAATAACATATAATGGAAAATAAGGGAGAAGTAGGAATACACCAATGGAACAGCAATCCAAAGACACAAACAACCAAAAGATATTTTGTTTTTGACACAGTAATACAATGTATATGTCTTGCAGTTCCCTCCTGACTCTTAACAATTTGTCCTATTTACACAAATCTTTTAACTGCACATGCTATGAACCAATTCTGTCCAATTTTGTTTTATTTGGATATTCACTGTAGAGATTTTACATTTACTGACTATTCAGTATGCAGTTTGGCTGAACGAGTATAATTATTGTTTAGGGGCAAGCTGAAGCCCACTTCCGGGTGCGCGATTTTCTCGCTGTGTTGAAGACCCGTTGGTGGCCTTCACCCTTGGGATGTTTTCTGCTCTTTGGTTGGGTTGTTGTCTCTTTGACGCATTCCCCATTTCCATTCTCAATTCTATTTTAGAAATGTATAGTCATGCTTATATAATGATACTGTTAAAATTGTTTTTAAAGGACATTAAATAAAAGATTTTGCAGTGACAAAACAAGTAGATACAAGTCAATTTTGTGTAAATTTGGAACCAGAAAAACTAATCTGATTCCCAGTTGTCCAACACTTTATAACTTTTCCAACCAATAAGGATATAAATTTGTCTTGAACTTAAAGCTATACAACTAATTATGATCATGTAGGTTATCCTGAATTTTATTCATTTATAAAATACTCCTGATCACCATTTTGTATCTAGAAAATACCTGATTCGCCTTGATATTGATGGTATATATGATATTTTTGAGATTTCGACTCTTCAAAATTCAAGAGTCTATCCTAAATTGAGGTAAATTATATGGCCTTCCAAATACCGTTTCAATTCCTAACATCACTGAAGAGACATTAATTGTCGAAATCTGGATATGGTGTACTAATTTTGCACCTTTTGTTTGCGGTATACCGCCTTTTCCACCAGTTTATTGTTTTCTGTTTGGAATTTAATTAATAGTTAAGATCCATTTTGTTACATCTGGTGATCTGTTTATTTGGCAATCGCCAATGGCAGTCAGCAGGGTTTAAGAACATCTGTTGTTTGACCTGCTTGTCAAATTGTTAAAATATACTTTTTCATTTTTTGGTCTTTTGGAAAATGTTGTTTGTGCTGTATTTAGACCTATCTACCAAGAAATTTGTTTTGCATGCACACACATAAAAATTGTGGTTTTTATCCAACGCAATGATAGGTTTGAATGTTGTTTTCAATTTAGACTTGTTTATATTTTTTCGTTTGGGCTTGTATTATATTTGCCTTCGGGTTTATATGATCCATTCATCCTATCTGACTCTTCAAAATTCAAGAGTCTATCCTAAATTGAGGTAAATTATATGGCCTTCCAAATACCGTTTCGATTCCTAACATCACCGAAGAGACATTAATTGTCAAAATCCAGATATGGTGTACGTATTTTTGCACCTTTTGTTTGCGGTATACCATCTTTTCCGCAAGTTTATTGTTTTCTGTTTGGTATTAAATTAATAGTTAAGATCCATTTTGTTACTTCTGGTGATCCGTTTATTTGGCAATCGCCAATGGCAGTCAGCAGGGTTTAAGAACATCGTTTGTTCGACCTGCTTGTCAAATGCGGTTTGTTAAAATATACTTTTTCACTTTTTTGGTCTTTTGGAAAATGTTGTTTGTGCTGTATTTAGACCCTTATACCAAGAAATTTGTTTTGCATGCACACGTATAAAAATTGCAATGATAGGTTTGAACATTGTTTTCAATTTAGACTTGTTGATATTTTTGAGATATATACTTTTACCTGGTTTTATACGACCGCAAAAATTTTGCGGTCGTATATTGGTATGACGTTGGCATCGTCGTCATCGTCCGGCGTTGTCCGAAGACACATTGGTTTTCGCACTCTAACTTTAGTATAAGTGAATGGATCTCTATGAAATTTTACCATAAGGTTCAATACCACAAAAGGAAGGTTGGGATTGATTTTGGGGTTATGGTACCAACAGTTAAGGAATTAGGGGCCAAAAGGGCCAAAATAAGCATTTTGGTAACTTTCAGACATAACTTGTGTGTTAGTGTATGGATCTCTCTGACATTGTACCACAAGGTTCCATATCACAAAGGAATACTGGGATTGATTTTGGGGTTAATTGCCTCAAAATTTTAGGAATTAGGGGCCAAAAAGGCAAAAACAAGCATTTTCTAGTTTCATGACAATAACTTGTGTGTAATTGTATGGATCTTTCTGAAATTGTACTACAAGGTTCCATATCACAAAGGAAAGCTGGAATTGAGTTTGGGGTAATTGCCTAAAACGTTTAGGAATAAGGGTCCAAAAGGGCCAAAATAAGCATTTTCTAGTTTCCAGACAATTACTTGTGTTCAAGTGTATGGATCTCTGAAATTGTACTGCAAGGTACCATACACAAAGGGAAGGCTGGGATTGATTTTGGGGTAATTGCCTCAAAATTTTAGGAATGAGGGGCCAAAAGGGCAAAAACAAGCATTTTCTAGTTTCAGGACAATAACTTGTGTGTAAGTGTATGGATCTTTATGAAATTGTTCCACAAGGTTCCATGTCACAAAGGAAAGCTGGGTTTGAGTTTGGGGTAATTGCCCTAAACGTTTAGGAATTTGGGGCCAAAAAGGAGTTTTGATCCCAACAGTTTAGGAATTAGGGGCCAAAAGGGTCCAAAATTAAACTTTGTTTGATTTAATCGAAAATTGAACTATAGGGGTTCTTTGATATGCCGAATCTAACCGTGTATTTAGATTCTTAATTTTTGGTCCCGTTTTCATATTGGTCTACATTAAGGTCCAAAGGGTCCAAAATTAAACTTAGTTTGATTTTAACAAAATTGAATTCTTGGGGTTCTTTGATATGCTGAATCTAAACATGTACTTAGTTTTTGATTATGGGCCCAGTTTTCAAGTTGGTCCAAATCGGGTCCAAAATTAAACTTTGTTTGATTTCAACAAAATTGAATATATGGGGTTCTTCGATATGCTGAATCTAACCATGTATTTAGATTTTTGATATTCTGGACCGTTATCAAATTGGTCCACATTGAGGTTTAGAGGGTCCAAAATTGAACTTTATTTGATTTCATCAAAATTAAATTCTTGGGGTTCTTTGATATGCTGAATCTAACCATGTATTTAGATTTTGGATATTGGAATACCACAAAGGGATGGTAAGAATTGTCTTTGGGAGTTATGGCTCAAAGTGTTAAGGAATAAGGTGCAAAAAGGGGAAAAGGGTTTGCAGGTTAATGGACAATTACTTAAGTACAAAACATAATTTAAAAGGCAGTGTAAGGTTGGTAATTGAAACTCATTTGAATATCTCACCTAAACTGCTTTTAAATTATTTATATTGAAATTTGCCAAAACTTTATTATTAATAAATTCCATTGAAATTTGCCAATAACTTTAGTTTAATGAACTTCATTGGAAATTTGCCAATATAAAATATTGCTGATGAAGCTTTTTGTTTATCTCACCTAAACTGCTTTTAAATTATGTATATTGAAATTTGCCAAAAACTTTATTATTAAATTTCTGATTTATATATAAAAGCAAATAATAATGATAAGGCAAGAGATACACACCAAACAGGATGTGTAAATTAATATATTAAGTATTGTGCAATAGCAAGAAATTTTCAATTGCACAGTATTGCGCAATAGCAAGAAATCTTCAATTGCACAGTATTGCGCAATAGCAAGAAATATCCAATAGCACAATATTGCGCAATAGCAAGAAATTGTCAATTGTACAGTATTGCACAATAGCAATATTCAATTGCAAGTATTGCGCAATTGCAAGAAATATTCAATTGCACAGTATTGTGCAAAAGAAGATACTTTGTATAAATTGCTTATTTCTTGACCAATTTCAATGGGGTTTTATTCTTGAATTCTTGGGGTTCTTTAATATGCTGAATCTAACCGTGTATTAAGTTTTTGGATTTTGGTCCCCGTTTTTAAATTGGTCCACATTGAGGTCCAAAGGGTCCAAAATTAAACTTTGTTTGATTTCATCAAAAATTGAATTATTGGGGTTCTTTGATATGCCGAATCTAACCGTGTATTTAGATTCTTAATTTTTGGTCCCATTTTCAAATTGGTCTACATTAAGGTCCAAAGGGTCCAAAATTAAACTTAGTTTGATTTTATCAAAATTGAATTCTTAGGGTTCTTTGATATGCTGAATCTAAACATGTATTTAGATTTTTGATTATGGGCCCAGTTTTCAAGTTGGTCCAAATCAGGGTCCAAAATTAAACTTTGTTTGATTTCAACAAAATTGAATATATGGGGTTCTTTGATATGCTGAATCTAACCATGTATTTAGATTTTTGATTTTTGGGCCCGTTATCAACTTTGTCCACATTGAGGTCAAAAGGGTCCAAAATTAAACTTTGTTTGATTTCATCAAAATTGAAATATTGGGGTTCTTTGATATGCCGAATCTAACCGTGTATTTAGATTCTTAATTTTGGTCCCGTTTTCAAATTGGTCTACATTAAGGTCCAAAGGGTCCAAATTTAAACTTAGTTTGATTTTAACAAAATTGAATTCTTAGGGTTCTTTGATATGCTGAATCTAAACATGTATTTAGTTTTTGATTATGGGCCCAGTTTTCAAGTTGGTCCAAATCGGGTCCAAAATTAAACTTTGTTTGATTTCAACAAAATTGAATATATGGGGTTCTTCGATATGCTGAATCTAACCATGTATTTAGATTTTTGATATTCTGGACCGTTATCAAATTGGTCCACATTGAGGTTTAGAGGGTCCAAAATTGAACTTTATTTGATTTCATCAAAATTAAATTCTTGGGGTTCTTTGATATGCTGAATCTAACCATGTATTTAGATTTTGGATATTGGAATACCACAAAGGGATGGTAAGAATTGTCTTTGGGAGTTATGGCTCAAAGTGTTAAGGAATAAGGTGCAAAAAGGGGAAAAGGGTTTGCAGGTTAATGGACAATTACTTAGGTACAAAACATAATTTAAAAGGCAGTGTAAGGTTGGTAATTGAAACTCATTTGAATATCTCACCTAAACTGCTTTTAAATTATTTATATTGAAATTTGCCAAAACTTTATTATTAATAAATTCCATTGAAATTTGCCAATAACTTTAGTTTAATGAACTTCATTGGAAATTTGCCAATATAAAATATTGCTGATGAAGCTTTTTGTTTATCTCACCTAAACTGCTTTTAAATTATGTATATTGAAATTTGCCAAAAACTTTATTATTAAATTTCTGATTTATATATAAAAGCAAATAATAATGATAAGGCAAGAGATACACACCAAACAGGATGTGTAAATTAATATATTAAGTATTGTGCAATAGCAAGAAATTTTCAATTGCACAGTATTGCGCAATAGCAAGAAATCTTCAATTGCACAGTATTGCGCAATAGCAAGAAATATCCAATAGCACAATATTGCGCACTAGCAAGAAATTGTCAATTGTAAAGTATTGCACAATAGCAAAAATATTCAATAGCAAGAATATTCAATTGCACAGTATTGTGCAAAAGAAGATACTTTGTATAAATTGCTTATTTCTTGACCAATTTCAATGGGGTTTTATTCTTGATTTCTTGGGGTTCTTTAATATGCTGAATCTAACCGTGTATTAAGTTTTTGGATTTTGGTCCCGTTTTAAATTGGTCCACATTGAGGTCCAAAGGGTCCAAAATTAAACTTTGTTTGATTTCATCAAAATTGAATTATTGGGGTTCTTTGATATGCCGAATCTAACCGTGTATTTAGATTCTTAATTTTTGGTCCCATTTTCAAATTGGTCTACATTAAGGTCCAAAGGGTCCAAAATTAAACTTAGTTTGATTTTATCAAAATTGAATTCTTAGGGTTCTTTGATATGCTGAATCTAAACATGTATTTAGATTTTTGATTATGGGCCCAGTTTTCAAGTTGGTCCTAATCAGGGTCCAAAATTAAACTTTGTTTGATTTCAACAAAATTGAATATATGGGGTTCTTTGATATGCTGAATCTAACCATGTATTTAGATTTTGATTTTTGGCCCCGTTATCAACTTTGTTCACATTGAGGTCAAAAGGGTCCAAAATTAAACTTTGTTTGATTTCATCAAAATTGAAATATTGGGGTTCTTTGATATGCCGAATCTAACCGTGTATTTAGATTCTTAATTTTGGTCCCGTTTTCATATTGGTCTACATTAAGGTCCAAAGGGTCCAAATTTAAACTTAGTTTGATTTTAACAAAATTGAATTCTTAGGGTTCTTTGATATGCTGAATCTAAACATGTATTTAGATTTTTGATTATGGGCCCAGTTTTCAAGTTGGTCCAAATCGGGTCCAAAATTAAACTTTGTTTGATTTCAACAAAATTGAATATATGGGGTTCTTTGATATGCTGAATCTAACCATGTATTTAGATTTTTGATTTTGGGCCCGTTATCAACTTTGTCCACATTGAGGTCAAAAGGGTCCAAAATTAAACTTTGTTTGATTTCATCAAAATTGAACTCTTGGGGTTCTTTGATATGCTGAATCTAACCATGTATTTAGATTTTGGATATTGGACCATTATAGGTGAATGTCCAATTTAAAATTTTAAGTTCTTAGACCACATTCATTCTGTGTCAGAAACCTATGCTGTGTCAAATATTTAATAACAATCCAAATTCAGAGCTGTATCAAGCTTGAAAGTTGTGTCCATACTTGCCCCAACTGTTCAGGGTTCGACCTCTGCGGTCGTATCAAGCTGCGCCTGAAGAGCATTTTATTTTTTTTTTTTCTTCAGAACATCTACTAAGTCACAAAAGAAAATATATGGCTGTGAATATTTAATTTGTTTTATTCTGAATTGTTGCAACAGTATAAAGTTATCAGATTGCCAATTTCAGCAGTAATTAAATTGGATTTTTTTATTTTATTTAAATTAGATGGAGAGAAGCAGGATTTCAAAATGAGTCAAGATTTGCAGACAGTATGAACTTAATCAGGGAAATATTTGAAAATCAGATGAAAGAAGGATGAAGAAATTGAATGGAATTAATTGTCCTACATATCTTGGGCAATGAATTCTTGTCTAGTAACCTGTCATATGAAAAATTAAGTGCCATTTGATATGTGTTGTAAACTTAGAAATAAATAACAGGAAACAGTTACAATTAAAATGGGCAATAATAGAAGTATGAACATGTAGCAGATTTTTATACATAAAGAAGATTGATATTGTGCATAAAGCAAAAATGTTACCAGTTGTAGAACGATATGTTATGTTCATTGTTGCTTAAGAATGTAATTTTAATAATATAATGTATGTAAAGTCTGTCAATTTTGGGTTCTATATAGTCCTAAATATTCATGAAATGTTTGCCACTGGACATTAAGCAGAGAAAAATAAATCAATGAATCATTTTTGTTCTTATAAAACCATTCCCTTCCATAAAAGCCAAGTTTTTTACCCAAGGTCTTTCAGATGAATCCAGCAGGTACTCTAGTACCTGCTTTTGCCTTTGGCAATGCAGGTGAAAAGAAACACCAATGTTTCTGCCCCAACAAATTCATTCAATTTAGGCTTGACAAGAAAATAGTATTAAAAGGAGCAGCATAAAAAAGCAGTGTTCTGGCTTTGCAACAGGAAAGTAAACTAGAGGCACTAAAAGTCTATTACTCGCTTGGCAGTTTTGTATAAAATGATAAAAATACAATGCAATAAGAATATTTGTGTTGTATGGAAATTGTAGGCCAAAATCTTGTCTTGCTGGTCACTTTGCTGGACTGAGTTTTTGTCTATCCAAATATCAAAGTGTCAGTCTATCTATGTATTAAATTTGAAAATAAAGAGGTGGTATGATTGCCAATAAAACAACTATCCACCAGACTTCAAATGACAAAGATAAATAACAATTTTAAGTCGGTCATACATCCTTAAACAATGAGAAACAAGAGAGCACACGCTGAAATGTCTCGCCTGTTTTACTTATCATTGATTTCATGTTGAAAGTCTGTAATATGAAGTTTTTACTACAAGTATCACATAAACATAACATTATCAATGTTCTATGAACCATGCCAGACAGACATTTACACCTTACAATCATTCCATACACCAATTATAGTAGTCCTATAGCTAATAATACCTGAGAAACAGATCAAACCACAAAATCTTAACATTGACCAATGAATAAAATAGAGAATAAAAACAAGGAACCATGAAAATGAGGTCAAGGTCATATGAACCTTTCCAGACAGACTTGTACACCCTACAATTGTTCCATACATCAAATGATCCATGAAATGATGTCAATGTCAATGAAAACTGTCTGACAGGCATGAGGACCTTGCAAGGTATGCATATACCAAATATAGTTATACTAATTGATTGATTTTGGTGTTTTAACGCCACTTTTAAGCACCGCTTTTGGGCTATTTCGTGGCGGCCAGTTTTATTGGTGGAGGAAGCCGAGTGCCCGGAGAAAACCACCGACCTTCGATAGGAAAACTGACAATCCTAGTCAATTAAGATTGAGTCGAGTGCACCCGCACGAGCGGGTTCGAACTCACAACCTCAGTGTTGACTGGCTAGTGATTACAGTAGTAACTACTTAGACCACTCGCCACCGAGGCCCCTATAGTTATGCTATTACTTGTAATAAGAGAGAAATTAACATTACAAAATATGTTTTTTTCAACTAGTCACTGAACCATGAAAATGAGGTCAAGGACAATGGACGTACGACAGGTGGAAACTTCATAACATAAGGCATCTACACACAAAGTATGAAGCATCCAGGTCTTCTACCTTCTGAAATATTAAGCTTTTAAGTGATTAGTAAACACTGCCACCACAGGATCACTATCCCTATTTCTCGTTTTCTGTGACAGAAGTTGCATGCAAGACAAATATCATACAGTATAGTCAGCTATTAAAGGCCCTGACACGAAAAATGTGAAACATTTCAATGAGAAAACTAAAGGCCTAATTTATACAATACAATTTATGAAGAACAAATATGACAGACATGAACCAACAACAACCACTGAAAAACAGGGTCCTGACTTGAGGGACAGGCAAGAATGTGGCGGGGTTAAACATGTTTGTGAGCACAACAACAGAACAAACTGTAAAAATGAGTTGCAAATGGCTTTACTTAATTACTAACATATAAACAATAGACACAAAGCACCAATGTAAGAAGTCACTTTAAACTTTTCAAAATATTAGGTAAAATCATAAAATTCTGTCAAAAATCGCAATTTGAGGGCTGTAACTCCAAAGGAGTCAAATGCCAATTTCAGTAATTTTTTTTTTATTTAAAGCTATTTTATAGTTTCTGCAAAAAAAAACAAGAATGGGTAAAATAGTAATTCAAGGGCAATAAGTCTTGTAAGGATTTTACAGACAATTTGGAATATGTTGACCTACTTGTAGATCTTGTCCTGCAGATAATATATCCTGTTTACAATTTTCCAATATCTAATATAGTTCTCAATTTAAAAAGCCAAAATCTAAAAAATAAAATGGTCCGCTGGGAAAGCTTGATACGACCGCAGAGGTCTAACCCTGAACAGTTGGGGCAAGTATGGACACAACATTCAAGCTTGATACAGCACTGAATTTGGATTGTGATTAAATATTTGATACAGCATAGGTTTCTGACACAGAATGAATGTGATCTAAGAACTTAAAAATTTTAATTTACCTATTCAAACCATATCATTATTATTTGCTTTTATATATAAACCAGAAATAACCAATTTAAAATGGAAAATTTTAAAGAAAAAAATCCCCTCAAATTTTTGAACCCCTTATGATTCATCACCCATAAAACTCAATCCCAGCCTTCCTTTGTGTTATGGTACCTTGCAGTACAATTTCAGAGAGAACCGTACACATGAACACAAGTTATTGTCTGAAACTAGAAAATGCTTGTTTTTGGCCCCAAATTCCTAAACGTTTAGGGCAATTACCCCAAACTCAATTCCAGCTTTCCTTTGTGATATGGAACCTTGTAGTACAATTTCATAAAGATCCATACACTTACTTACATGCAAGTTCTTGTCCTGAAACTAGCTTGTTTTTTGCCCTTTTGGCCCCTAATTCCTATAATTTGGAGGCAATTACCCCAAAATCAATCCCAGCCTTCCCTTTGTGGTATGGTACCTTGCAGTACAATTTCAGAGAGATCCATACACTTGAACACAAGTTATTGTCTGGAAACTAGAAAAATGCTTATTTTTGGCCTCTTATTCCTAAACGTTTTGGGCAATTACCCCCAAACTCAATTCCAGCTTTCCCTTTGTGATATGGAACCTTGTAGTACAATTTCAGAAAGATCCATACACTTACACACAAGTTATTGTCATGAAACTAGAAAATGCTTGTTTTTGGCCCCTAATTCCTAAAATTTGGAGGCAATTACCCCCAAAATCAATCCCAGCATTTCCTTTGTGATATGGAACCTTGTGGTACAATGTCAGAGAGATCCATACACTAACACACAAGTTATGTCTGGAAGTTACAAAAATGCTTATTTTGGCCCCTAATTCCTTAACTATTGGTACCATAACCCCAAAATCAATCCCAACCTTCCTTTTGTGGTATTGAACCTTATGGTAAAATTTCATAGAGATCCATTCACTTAAACTAAAGTTATTGTGCGAAACCAATGTGTCTTGGACGACAACGATGCTGGACGATTTACGCAGCGTCATACCAATATACGACTGCAAAATTATTTTGCGTCCGTATAAAAAGCATTTAAAGTAACAGGTACGTAAATGGGCAATCTCACAGAATTTATGAAATTTTGTAAGCAATTAGAGCATGAGGATTTGCATATGAATATTGAAAAAAATATATAAGTAACTTTTATACTTTCGGTTATATCTATAAAGCATTACCAATGTTCTCTAGAAAGAAGTACTGACTTTAAATGGTCTTTTCTACTAGCTTGTCCTACGAATTCTTTAAAATTGATATGTTATTGTCACTAAAAGTTCTGTTTTATTGATATGAAAGTTAAAGGGCGGTCACCAAATTAGTTTTTGCTGTATAAAATCATTGAAGTGTCTCTGAATATCTAAAAACATAGAAAAATAAGATTTCTAACCATGACGTCACGATTATTTCTACTTTTCAGCAATCACGCTGTACAGAAGATTCAACTAGTCATACTCAGGGCTTCTAAAAAATATTTGAGCCAGCTGGACATTTTTTGTCTTATCCCAATTTTAATCCCTTAAGACATTGCAACAAAAGGCAACCATGGTAATCAGTTAGGCATCATATAAATAATATTGACACAAAAAGGATATCAAACTTGACTTTTGATATAAATTCGATGTTCTGACATTAACAGTTAAATTGACAGATCATCATTTGAAGTACGCAATATCAGCGTACTAATATCTGCCTTAGATTCTTTGTGCAAAATTATGCTGTCAACAACTTCACTTCGTTTTTAAAAAGTACATTTTCCTAATACAGGATGTTGACTTGACAATGGAAAACACGGACCAGAAAGTCTTGAGAAATGTTCATTTTAAATTAAAATTACTTTTTTTATGATACTTATTTATACTACAGTGTATTCTAAACATTTTTACTATTATTTTCTGGATATGTTATTTGCTATATCTCAGAAAGTATAAAAGTTATATATATATAATTTTTAGATGTTCATGCTCTAGATGTATGCAAATTTTTATTAAATTCTGTGAGATCATCCATTTACGTACCTGTTACCTTAAGGGCAACAACTCCAATAAGGAGTCATCTGATAATTTCGTTGAAAATGGGACAGAAGCTAGATTTTGATATTCTGTATGTGCTGTCGCTGTCAAATTATCTTTATATATAACCCATTTCAAGATAATAGACTATGCTTGCACTTTTCCACTATGTTATATTTTTGGACATTTTATAGTTGGTTGTTAGAAGAGATTATTTGACATATTTTTAAAACTAGATACCCCAAGAATGATTGTGGCCAAATTTGATTTCAATTGATCTAGCAGTTTCAAAGAAGAAAATTTTTGTAAAAGTTAACAGCCAACAGATGATGGATGCAAAGTGATGAGAATAGCTCACACTGGCCCTTTCGCCTAGACGAATTAAAATGAATGAGGATTTATGTGATATTCAAATAGAATAATGGTGAAATCTAGGTTTAAAATAAAGGATGGCCAGATGATATAGAGGAAAAATTAATCTATTAAAATAGCTTTATTCAAACATTTGGTAAGCGGTGCCCTCTTCTTCCTCTTCTTCTGTTTCCATGGTATCAAGACTGAACTCTTTAATAACAGGAGGGGAATTTACATGTGGGTTGTAAGTCCATTTTGGGAACACCCGTTTGTACAAGTTCATTAAAACAGTGTCCTGTGATTTTAATTGTCCATCAAACACACACTTCATATGTCCATGAGTACCTGAAAAATGGAATGAATACAAGGTTTTAAAATCTTAACAATAACAGTTTTGTATATCAGTGGCAAATTCAAACTATATTTTCTGCTGCTTCTTTAACATGAATGTAATATAAGTAAGACTAACTGCTATTAAAATTTTACTCAAATCATCAAAATAATTTTTGATTTACGTCTGACTTCTAATCTATGGTTATGTATAGTTTTAATAGTCTTGTACCCGTTCCTGAGGCATACTGAATAGTTAACACATGGAAACAACCTATATTTTTGATTGTGTGAGTTGAGGCACATTATGGGGAATTCGATTCAGATTATGCATTATACTAAAAACATAGTAATCGTCGAGAAGTAGAGTATAACAACTGAATTATATTCAGGCTTCAATTATGACAAGGACATATATTTGGAGTGTTACAGGTAGTGATAAATCCTTGATTAGGACAAGGATGTTTCACCTTTCTTATTGATCACCCATCATTGTACCTCATGGCTGGCACATGCCTATCTGATCATTTACAAAGTAATGGTGGTTTTAGTTTGCAAACAGAATATTGTCTTGAAAATCGTAAAGTATTATCATCGCTGAAAGAATATTGACAGCATTATAATGAATAATATGCTTGGTTTAAACATATCCCACAATTTTCTCCGGTAAATAATTGCTTTGTGTTTGTGGATTCACAGGTGTGCAATTACTTAACTCATTGACCTCTAGTTAGCTAACACCTTAGTGCAGAAAGTACAAAAACAGCCTTTGCAACAGGACCTACAGGCACCTTAACTACACCATTTCTATTAAACTTATATCAAAATAATGACTTCTTTGACACTGATTTAACCATTACATATGAGACATTTATAAAAAGAATTGTTAAACTATTTACCTAAGGGTTCTTTTATATGGCCTCTTTTCCCCCATTTAGTTCTCAATTCTACAGGTTTAAACCAATCTATGTCCTCTGAAATATAAAATGTTTTAAATTACGTACATAAGTTATATACAATTTGTATCGTACTTTCGCTGAATGTATGGTAAATTAACAATAAATTATGCACATTAAGCATTTTACAATAAATGGTCATAACAACATCATGAACCCTAATTAAATTCAAGCTTAGAGGTCAAAGTTGAAGGAGACAAGAATAAGCGAAGTTTTACAGAATTTAAAAAAAAGATATTGGAAACATCAGCAATAATAAAAGAAGAATGTGTCTGAGGACACTAATGCCCCAGATCAAATTTTTTAATTTTCCATGTTAAAAAGGGGCATAACTCTAGAACTGTGATTGACTCACAACCCAAATTCGAACTCTGCCTGCATGTTGTGGTTCTTAGCATTGTATATGAGTTTCATAAAATTTGCATGAGACAAACTCAAGTTAGAGTGCGGAAACCAAAATTGGACGGACAAAAGGACAGTCAAGGGTAACACTTAATGCCCTGTTGCCTACAGAGGGGGCATAAAAAAATATAACTCCACTATTAATACAAAGTATATAGTCAAATAAAGAAAAATTCTGTCTGTTATGTCAAGAAAATATTTATTTTACAAGTAAGATTAACATTTGTTTAATATGATGATATCACATAATCAAGATAACTGTGAATTAATTATTTGTGTTTCTCTTTCTCCTTTGACATTGTTCAGATTTTTTTTTTTTTTTATAAATCAATATGTACGAATAAGCATTAATGATAGTCCATTGATATCTGGTATACTGTTGCCTTCGAGCAGTATATGAGAATCTAGTCCAACAGATATCTTTAGTGACTACAGGATTTTTACCATGTCCAAATGTTCAATTTTTCTGGTTAATGTATTTGATATGGTTCAATAATCTCACATTTTTGTACTTTCTTCCACAATAGAAATAATAAATGAATGCAATTATTTCTGAATTTACAGTATCTTTTAGTCATGTTTCAGAGACTTTTGAATTTTTATATTGTTAAAATGTAAGGTGTTTATAAAGAACCATTTTAACCAGACCATTGATATTTTGAAAGATGTTGAATTAACATCGAAGGATTTCAGTTTTTAATCAGAATCCCAAATTCATGCTACAAATACTGTTGAAATGTTAAATTATCTGATTAGGTGTGTTTATCAAGAAGTCATTACAAAAGACCATTGATTTTTGGTTAGATTTTCAGATTGAGATTTTGTATGCTCTTACATATTCATCATCTGGAAAGTGCCTAATTTTCTATTCTTTAATACTTTACCTCACTTGAGAGTTCAATAAATTTCTCATCTTGAATATGTTTTAATAATCACTACTCAGCACTTACCTCGGTTAAAAAACATGAATCTGACAACTGCAGATCTCTTGTTGATTTTAAATGGTAATCCAGATAAGACAGTTCTTTTGGTTACAATTCTGTTTGGGTTGACTGAATGTAGAGAACCAGTAGCTACCAGTTCATGTTCCCCTGTTAAAATAGAATATATAATTCAAAATTCAAAATACACTAGAGTACCACAGTATTTCTTATATAAACCTTGAACTGACATCCAACCACAGTGGTTTAGAGTGTTATTCATTAGGGTTTTTGTTGTTGCAGAAACTGTAAATGAATGAATAGAATTGTTGTGTATTGTATCTAATATCTCCTTTTACACAAAACTGCAAAGTGTTTTTGTATATTCAAATGCAAACAGTTGGTATATTTTTGTATATACAAATTCTAAGTATCTAATTAATTGTAAATATTGCCTTTTTCATCTTAAAAAAAAACAAATCATGGGATAAAATCATACCTGAGTAAGTTTCTTTAAACACCAAAACTGAGGCTGGAGGAAACATGGTTGGTGCATAAACTGTTGCTATAGTTACAGTATCTGATGGCAAAAATCTGTCAAACTAAAGAATACAGTAAACCATTAATTAAATGTATTTCAATAAATGTCCACATTAGCTTAAAGATCATCATTAGACTGCATGTAGTGTTCTCCACAAAAATTTTGGATAGCATCCCGTTCCCCTTTAAAAAATATTCAATGGGCAAAGTTTCAATAGATATCTTTTCTTGCAATAAAGACTTTTTTTTCTAAATTTATGTAAAGTAAATTAGTAACATGTGATATGTTCAAATTATAATGTGTATATGATTATGTTTTTTTTATCTGTTCCGTATTTGTTGGTTGTATATCAACAAGACAGCTACCTGTAGACAATCAACCAACAACACATCTAGAGGTCAACATACAATCTTTAACAACAAACAAGTGTTTATACAATATGTGAAGCACTCAACTGCCATGTGTCTAGACAAACGGAAAATTATTATAGGCATTCAACACCTTGAAATTCTAAAAGAAATACCAAAATGGTCTTTTAAAATAACAATACATAGGACTATTATTATTCTCTTCTTTACAGAGATTTTTAATATCTATGAGAACCTCCATTTCTTTTGTCCTACTTGGCTTACCTTGTGTTTTGTACCATTTGTATGTTGTGAGAACACAGGACATGCTGAAAACCTCCTATAACCAACATGAAAGATCAGTCTTTCTTTAGACTTAATTGGTTTAGTGTAAAAACTGTTCTTCTTGATCATGAAGTTTAGAACAGACATTTTCTGTTCATGTTTCAACAGACCAAATACTACTATAGGGTTCCCTGGTTTGTAGGATTCTGAAAACATACAATAAATACTTATGTAGAAATCAAATAAATGAATAACTTCTGAACATGTCATTCTAGAAAATTATATCCATCACCTTAATATTCTGTTTCATGTTATTTATGCTTTTAAGCCCCAAAATATTAAAAGTGCATTAAACATAATGTAATTGATATCTGTTAAAATCAAAATATATTTTAATCTATTATTTTCAAATTATTGTACAAATACAGATTTTCAAAACTGTTTTTTGCCATGACTATCTCCAATAGGAAGCATTTAGCAAATTTTCCTTCTATTACTATGGAATTATTTTTATTAGTGGGATACACATTTTTGTGGATTAGGTGGGTAAAGATGAACCACAAATTTAAATGTTTGACGAAATACAAATTTTGTTTAAGTCTGTATGCAGACTTTGGCAAAACCATGAATTTAATCAAATATCCATGAAAATGCAATTTTTCCTCAATCCACAAAAAATTGTTACACTTGAAATTAAGTTAATCCACAGTAGCTACATAAAAGACATTTGTATAGAAAATTATTACATTTATTCTTACCCATAAATGCTTTGGGGACATTTGCAATATGAACAGTGATATACCATCCAGGCTAAAAGAAAAATGATGAATTAAGATTATTCTCTAGTTTATAAAAATATATCCATATCTAAGAGCACAAATTCATTATCCTTTGAAGAATACTATTTAAAATGGATTTCACGAGTTAAAAGGCAAACCACTTATTCAGTTATTGAACAGTTCCTCCTTCCACAAATAAAATGTATCACAGGTCTTCTTCCTAATCTAAAACTCATAGTATGTTATTTATATAAAATAATGTTAAAGCAGCATATTCTATGTATTTATTTTCTTTTAACTAAAAATTTTGATATTTTAGTACTTTTAAAATATTTCAAATAATGCTTTATGAAATTCATTTGGTTTTGGATAGACAGCTGTGTATCAGAGAGAGGAATACCTCCCTCCCATTCCTGTTTTGTCTGTTTCCTTTGATGTTCCTTCTCCCAATCTCTTAATTCCCTGTTTCATTTGTTATGACAAGCATAGGATATATAATCCAGTATTAATTTTCTATTTGGAATTTTTCCTTTCCATCAGTACAATAAAATTGACAAATTTACATAAATTAGAAAACAAATAATACAACCTTTTTCATAGATTCTGCAACAAAATGTATAAAATAAAGGCTGTTGGGTTTCTCTTTTATTTTGTTTTACATTTTTTCATATCAAGGCCTTTTATAACTTACTATTCAGTATGGATTTGCTCATTGTTGAAGCCTGTATAGTTGCCTATATCTACATCATACCACATCTTCTTACTTTTATATAGTTTGACAAACAAACAAAATTTAACAACAACACTTAATCATAGCTCACCAAAGCTCCACCATCAGATTCAACATTCATCACACGCTTCTTAGTCTGACGGAAGTTTGCAAACTGAAAAATCCTGGCATAATCTAATGGTAAGTTTTCCTTTGGATCCCAAGGGGAAGTTCTGAAACTTTTCAATCCACGATATCGTGAAAATCTTTCCCTAGCAGTCCTTTCCATTGGTGTATCTACCTCATCAGGAAACATTACATGTAATCTCTCTTCCTTTATCTTTGCTAACCTAAATAAGATTCCATTAGAAATGATTTTTAAAAATCATAATCAAAGGATTGAAGTCATAACTTTATATTTAACTTTAAACACTGTATTAATTAAATTTGGAGTAATTATTTAATTTGGAATTTAACTAAATCATGGATTTCATGGATATTTACATGTCAGAGCTTGTTACCATGGAAACAATAGATAACCAATTAAATATCAAATCATGGAAAGAAATCCCATGCAGCACACAGACATATTGATGAATATAAATCCTGTGCGCCGCACAGACCAAGTGAAGATTATAAATCCTGTGCGCGCACAGACCAGGTGAAAACTATAAATCCTGTGCGGCGCACAGACCAACTAAGGATTATAAATCCTGTGTGGCGCACAGACCAGGTGAAAACTAAAATCCTGTGCAGCGCACAGATCAAGTGAAGATTATAAATCCTGTGTGGCGCACAGACCAAGTGAAGATTATAAATTCTGTGCGACGCACAGACCAGGTGAAGAATATAAATCCTGTGTGGCGCACAGACAAAAGAAGAATATAAACCGTGACACACAGACAAGGTTAATAATATAAATCCTGTGCTGTGCACACACCAGGTGAAGAATTTATATATGTGTGTCACACAGACCAGGTGATGAATATAAACCCTGTGTGGCGCACAGACCAGACAAAGTAATAAATCCTGTGCGCCACACAGACAAGTTGATGGTAACAAACATGAAAATCCAGTGTGCTACACAGACCAGGTGATGACAACTAATACTGTGCAGTACACAAAATAGAGAACGAACAATAACTGATCCCTTGAAATGCATTCAGTTGTAGTTTGGAATTGACCTGAATTTTCACACTTAGGTTGTTAAATTGTCTCATTGGCAATTTACACAGTTCTCGATTTACTTTTTGATCCTGAATGTTAAAATTATTTGATTGTACTTTTAATGTACTTATCCTGATCCTTCTTTGAACATAGAAAATAACAAAATGTCAGTACTATGATATTTTATTTCATATTTGTGTTTTTACTCTCAATATATATTATTATTGTGTCACATGTTGAAATTACAAAAATATAAGACAACTCTTATGGTAATGAGCATGAATATAATAAAAATGAATATGTCTTACAATAATAATAATAAGCATTAACAATTCAGTAAGTAATTGAAATGCTATAGAAATTAAATTTATGATTACACCATATTTTTGCTATAATCAATTGAATTACTACAACATGTAATAAAAATGTGGACATTTACATATTAATTACTTAAATAGATTTTATCAAAACCAATCAATTATGATTACATATAACAACTACCCCATCCCTGCTTCATTTCCTTTTATTTATTTTTTCAGCATGGAAAGAAGGAAATATTACAAGCATATTCAGAAGGCTAAAGAACAACCGGAAAAATATTTATCTGTTATAATTGACTCAATGGACCAAAGCAAAACTCAGCTTCCACACTTCCTGTATAAATCAAAGTTTACAGGTAATATGTGGAAGCTGAGGGTCCACTTAATTGGGGTATTGCTTCACGGAATCAGTACTTATGGATTTTTGACCTATTTGAATACCCACACTCAGCAAATTAAACCATCTCAACCTTGATAAACATTTTGGCAGGTTTGGAAGACATCCCACCTGTCCTTTACTTGCAAATGGACAATTGTTACAGGAAAATAAGAACAGGTTATTTACTATTATTTAACTGTATGACCATTGAATGAAAGAATGTTACAAAATAACCAAAGTTAAGGAAACATATATTTTACATAAAATTGCTGAAATTTGTGCTTTATGAATTAAATTTACGAAATCTTCAATGAAATTCATAAATTTAAAGTTTGAAAATATGATATGTGATTGAAAACCAATTGAAAAGCACTGTTTAAAAACAGAAATGCTCAACAAAAAATGTAACTTGTAGCTTAAAGTTAAAGGAGATGAAGAACCTATCGGAAAATACTTTGTTGAGTTCAAATACTGTTTGATGTAGGATTTTATTTCTTATGTTTATTGATATCAAATATGTATTACAGATTTGTCTTTGGATTCCTTTCACTGTTAGTAGAGCTTGGGGTTTTCAAAAAGTTAAAGTATCATTACTTATGGTAGGACATACCCATGAAGACGTTGACCAGGTATTTTCAAGGTATGTAATATATAGCATAATGTAAAATGTCCTTTTGCTATCCTTGACAAGAAAAAGATGTACATGAATATTCAGGAGATGGATTTCTGCAGTGGTCTTAGTAAGGTATTATGTGGAGACCAGTTTGTATAGCCCATGATTAAAACAGAAGGCTCCTAGGAGCTTTCATCACTTATTTATCAAAAAGAAGAGAGTAAATTATAATTCCAAATTATTTTCCTAGGACTAAAACATTAACCCCAATCTTCACGCTTAACCACAAGTCCTACAGCCATGGTTTGTAAAATTGCTGTCCGTTTGTGAAATTCTTCTCTACAAGCCAACATAATCCAACTAAAATTTGGTAAAATTGAGTTTCGCTTGTGGATTCAAATGTTTAGCGTGAAGACTGTCACCCTAAATAAGATGCTTCTTAGGGTCATGTCTGCATAAATTGTTTGCACCTTACATCATTAGAAATAAATTTTCCTTAGGGTTTCTATGTATAAATTGACCGCCTGTGGCACCCATTTTGATTTCGATCTGCATCAAATTAAAACACTTGTTCATGACCTTGATAGGAACATAACTAATAAGTTTTGTTTCAATCCCTTAAGCTGTTCTTCATATGTAGTTTTTATATTAGAATATGAAAAGTTAATAGAGGCACTACGGACACCAAGTGATGGCAATAACTCACACAAGCCTTGTAGGCTAAGGTCAGATAAAACAGATGTTAACTGTTTTACACCTCTCTGTCATTCTGTCCATCTGTTTCATGAATATTTTGACACATTTTCTGAGCAACTGAATAATAAGGTTTTCTGAAATTTGGTATCAAGGTTTATATGAGTGAGCTAGACTGTGATGCTTTTCAGATTGATCAATCAGCAACTTCCTGTTTAACGAACACTTTAACAATTTCTACACATGACCAAAAAAAAGAGTAAACTATGTTCTGATGTATGGTTGCTGTGTTTTCTTCATGCTACAATTCTGTCTTAATTTAATTGCAGATTTTCTTCCTGGTTGGCAAGACAGGCAGTTCTGACACTGCCCAAACTCATGAGAGCTTTTGAGTTCTGCACTACTCCAAATCCAGTGTCTGTTCAAACATCAAAAGTGTGGGATGAAGCTGGTTGGATAACTCAGTATCTGAACAAAATGTGTAACCATTCTTACCCCACATATTTAAAATAATAAAGAAAGATGGGAAAACAAGACTGTTTTACAAAAATGGTCAACTGACAAGGTTTAATTAAATATGTCTCATACTTGCAAATACTAACGAATTATGTAATAAATGAAGTAGTTATTTATTTTGTTCAAATGTTATGATTTAATTTCAACAACTTGGAATCCATCACTGTAGAATCTTTTGCTGTTTGTCAACCTCAGCATTTCAATTTTGTTATTTCAATACATATCTTCAGTGATGGAGGATCCAAAATTTGAAAAGGGTGCCCACTACTTTTTTTGTTCTGTAAGCAGTTTGATAAGGGAAAAAGGGGGTATCCTGAACAAACTTTGTATAACACTATTAATGAAATTCTAGAAAACACACTTTCATCATTTTATTTATTTGGACCAACATATTTGAAACATCTGTCATACTTAAAATATTCTGTTTGTAACTTTAAGGAACAGTATGCTTTGGGGACATCAATTAAAGAAGATTTGTACTGGACATTCTGATTTGACATCTTCTCCACATTAGAAATAATGGTTGAAATTAAATAAGTCAGGACAGAATGACTCAAATTTCAGGAAACCTGGAGCACTTTTAAAGATGTATTAACATTAAGAGATACCTGTAATGTATTTGAAGCTTTATGGACGTCCATTGGTAGTTTTACTTTCACAAATTTAGTTTACCTGGTAATGCATAGTGGAGACAGGCAAACATATTTGCGACAGTAAAATCACCAAAGGATGTCCGCAAAGCTTCAAGTACAATACAGTTATCTCTATTCTAATGCAAAAAGTACATAATTCAATTTCAATAATTCTTTCAGTAAAAATTTTAAATAAAGAAAATTCAGCACAGAGATGTTATCTTCTTTTGCCCCTACACTAGGTGATGTCATAGGTATGCTTCCGGCATCAAACGTAAACACCAGGCGTTTTCTGGCTCCTTGACCACTTCAGAATTTAATAAAATTTGATGAAAAAAGATATTTAGGTGCAACATTTCTTTTTTTTGCTTATTATTGTAGAAATTACATGTAAATACATTCAGCAATTCAAAATGTCGGTTTCCTTAGTTACAGACAAGGAGATAGAGAATTTTACGCTTACTGTCATCCAATCAGAACCAATGATACAAAAATTGCCTTAGAATGATTCACATCTATCACAAAATGTGGTTAAAAATATCAAATCTATTTCAGACTTGGCAAGAACCAGAGGAACAACTTCTTCTTGGTGTTCCCAGGACTCTCCAACAATTATCATCCCCAACTACAACAAAATAGACCTGACAAAGTTAAAGAATGATATCATTGGTTCATTTTCATACTTTAAGAGAGAGAAGATAAAAGTGGTGGAATGATTTTTCACAGATCTTTCTGGTAATGGTCAGTACTAATTTAAGTTTATCTGATTAACAAAAAATAAATTTTAATTTCTTTTAAATATTCAAAATTTTGAAAAAGCCTAAAGACAAAATAATTTTGGAATATAAACTTTTCATAAAGGCCAAATTGTATAATGCATTCCTTCAATACTACTGTTTGCTCTCTAAAAAATAATTGGCACAGGTAATGGTATTCATACTGGGAATTTTCCTTGTACAAAGACAGTGGTTAAATTCTAAACTATCTGCCAAAAGAAGTATCTGCAGCAGAGATTTGAAGATTGTTTACACGCTACAACACAACTCAGCATTATCAAGCCTCAAACAATATAAAATAATTTTCCATGATAGATTGTTAAAATCTGTTGATTTCAGCTCCTTTAGAATTTTATAAATTTTAGATTTTACTTTTCTATGTAATGGGGTTGTTTCATTAAAAAGGGGGATTTTCCAGTTTCGACAATAACTGAAAATGCTTTCAGCAATTCTCAAGAAACCTTTGGTGAATTGTTTATATCTATTGATGTAATCTCCTTTTGATTTTCATAAATTTCAAATATGACGTTGAGAAGTAATTGAACTTTGTTCTTTGAAAATGTGAGGGTGTATCATGCGCTCATGGCGCAGCTGTTTATTCTGTTTTAAACATACCAAAAAAAATACATATAAAATTAATTTTTGTTGTCACAGAATCTCCCGAAGAAGCAGTGTGGCTGTTGACTGAGTTGATTGAGAAAGCCAAGAAAAGAGATTTGAAAGAAACCTCTAACATTAGAGAGTTGAGTGATTCAGAGTTTAGTGATGTGTCAGATGAAGATGAACCAATTCCTCAGGTAATTAATTCATTTTGTATACTAGTATATAAAATTTTAAACTAATAAACTTCTACCAAAATTAATAAGAAGATATAAGTGCCAAGGAGACAACTCTGCATCCAAGACACAATGTAGTATAAGTATTAAAGTAATTATAGGTTACAGTACTATCTTCAACAGGGAGTCTTGGTTCACATCAAACCGCAAGCTATAAAAGGTCTTTAATTGACCAGTGTAAAACTATACAAACAGGAAAACCAACAGTCTAATTTATATACAAAAGGAGAAACCAAAAACACCTACACAAACTACCAACACAAACTACAAGAAATGGAAAGACTCACTATAATTATAAAATTAATTGATTTAAACAAGAACAATGAAAACATATGTTTTTTGACTTGACAAAAATGCTTTTCAGGAAGTCTGCTAGAACAAATAAGACCTGGTCAGTTACAAATTATATTTGGTTAATATTAAACCCCCTCTCTTCAACAACCAAATGTGTTCTTAAACATAGATTTAATAAACAATAATTCTTATATGATTTGCATATTAGGGAATACGTTGATATGATTGGTGGTGGTGGAGAGGACTTCTGGAAGTTGTTCTTGACATTGTTTATTTTTCGATAGACGACGTTGACCGAACTTCTTTTGTAACCAATGTAAACAAAATGGCGGCGATATTAACACAATCATGCTCGACGTTACAATATTTATTTTCACTTTGCAATAATCGCTAAATTAACAAATAAACACAAAACGTTCAGTTGAATGATAAAATATAGTTTTGTAGTTGATATAAATCAGAGAGCAAATTTCACGGAGTACATATTTTGAAGTAACCAACAAATATATTCATGCACCAGGCCAATACAATGACACAAATATACAATTTGTGTGTGATAGAGGTAACAAGTGTGGAAAATAAATTTCTTATCTCCTATGTTAAGAATTATAAGGATTAAACACATTTAAAAGGAATTCATTGGTGTATAAACTAGAACAATTCAGACTTTTATTTGTTTGTGAGTGAATTGGTAGAGTTTATACACCAAAAATTCCTTTGAAAAGGCGTTTAATCCTATAATAATTTTTTCTAAATTTGTGGAAGTTGATAATGTTATAAATTTTTGTTTTAGCTTGTTGTTGGAAAAAGAAATCTGATAGCCGAGGTGATAACAATACAATTACTGTTAGCATAGGGAGATGGTCCTTCTAAACCTAGAGGAATATAAGAAGGAGTGGCCTCAAGTTGCCCAAGTCATTGATTTTGATGAGGAGACCTGCATGATTCATTGGTACAGAGATTCCAAAACAAAACCATGGAAGCCATGTAGTAGAATGGTACAAGGAAAAAAGGAAAACGGGAAGCATGGACACAGAAAATCAGCAAAACAGAAATCATGAGGAACAGCTTTTGTTTAACAAAGGGGTTTCTTACCTAAAATGTTAAAGTGTTTTGTAAAGCCAAAATTTAAGAATTATCAATGCTAAATATTATTATTTAATATGCATATGTACTTAAAACACCCTTTTACACCAAAACACAAAATTGGGAAAAACACTTGAATTTATGGAAGTTTATCAATATCATTAAAAATAAATTTTGCAAACAACATGAACAATAACTTTAGAAACCAGCATACCTTATTAAATAAATTTAGAGATTAAGCTTATATATTATGTGTCCTGCATTTTACTCTCCCAATTGTAAAGGGAGTTCTTGTCTATTGAAGACCCATTGGTGGCCTTGAGTTGTTTATACATTTTGGTTGGGTTGCTGTCTCTTAGACATATTCTCAAATTTCCATTCTTTATTCAATAATTCTTGAATGAAAATATTATAGCACAAAACTTCAAACTTGATCTCATATCATATTTATTTTAATAAGCTTCTTACCATGTTTGGAAAAATCTTTCTATAAGTCAATGTGGGAGACAAATTGTTTTTGTCATGTTCATCCGCTCATTTTCAAAATGATTATCTCCTATATTAATATCGAAACAGCTATGAAACTTGTAAATTTTATACTGTAAGTAGTACAATGCAAGTATGTAGGCAAGACTGACCCATTCATTTTTGGTGTTTCCACTTCATATTTATATAATGTTAAACTCATTTAAAACAACTTTGAGGTCCCGTTTATGTCAGATATCAGTTTCTACATGGAAAAACAGCAAAACTTTGTTCCTGAATGTGAAGCATTTTTTTTAATTTGCATTTGTCATTCTGACAGTACAAGAGTATGAGTGCTAGAAAATTTAGATTAAGAATAGATTTCCGACAGGGTTTGACGATGTCAAAACAGGTCTTTTGTATGATGATATCAGGTTGGTAGGCATGAAAATAAAAATGTATACATAATTTGTGTAATCAATTTACTACAGTTTTCAACCCAGATCCCAGGAACTAATTAGGAACCTTCTATACATCTTTGATGATTTTTTCACAGTTTTTCATACTCTTGAGACAGTTATTTTCCAGTAAAATTTATAAACATGGTAAATTTTTCAAATTATCTCCTCACAGTTTTTAACTATAATCCTTATTCAAACCTCATTAAAACAACCTGGCCATTTAAGAATTTGATCAATTTTTTACTTTTTTCATTTAAATGAATTTTCTGTATTTTGTTCAATTAAACTGGGGTTTCTTACAGTATGAAGTACATAATGCATTCAATATTAAATTTCTGTAAAGAATTTCATCTGGGTGGGGTTTTTTTATATGAAAACATGTTTTTGTCCATCACTTCACTAGTGTTAGAAAATACTAAAATTAATTTTCTATGCCCCACCAAGGATATTACTAGTAGAGGGCATTAGATTTTTGGACTGTGTGTAAGCCTGTCTATCCCCTTTTATGGTTAAAGTTTTTGGGCAAGGTAGTTTTGAGGAAGTTGAAGTTCAATCAATTTGAAAATTAGTACACATGTTGACCATGATATGTCTTTCTAATTTTAATAGTCCCAATAGAAAATGATAATGAGAGTGGGGCTTCTGTGTACTATGAACAGATTCTTGTTTATATACTACATGTTAATGAAGGTATTGTTTAATCCTAAAATATACGTTGGTAAACTGCTATTTTGGCATAAATGAATTGACTGCTGGAATAATGTTGACATATTAAAATGAAAGCTATAGATGTAGATGTAGATTATGTTAAGAACAGTGTTGAGGGAGAAAAAATCTAGGATATTTTATAAAACTAAAATTGTTAAACATGTAAATCCTGATATAACTTGTAAACAAAATGTGCTTCATGTTTATGTACAATATTTAAGCCTGTATTTTATTGTTATCATTTTCATAGATTTATTGAGAAAAAAAGTTATCAAACTACTACTGCTCATGTTTTATTTGTTGGCTAATATCAATTTCCAGGAACAACAATTTTTCTTTTTCACTTGTAACAATAACAGCTATATCAAGAGTAGTATATAACTTCACATAACATGTTAAAGAATGTCAACAATAAAGATTCAATACATCATCAAGCATGAATCATTAAAAGTACAACCGTAACACTTTTGTACAAATAGCTAGCATGTAAATCAGGTAGATATGGAAAATCCCAATGAGACAACAAAGCAAAGCTGCTAACTTTAAAAGTACAACCTTATACATTTTAGTACCAAAAATAATGGCTAGTAAATCAGGAATATGTCGAAATCCCAATGAGTCAACAAAGCAAAGCTCCTAACTTTTAAATGTACATCCTTATCACTTTAGTACAAATAACTGGCAAGTGATTGCAAGTAAATCAGGGATATGTGGTAAAATCCCAATGAGAAAACATAGCAAAGCTTCTAATTTTAAAAGAACAACCTTATCAGTTTAGTTTAAAAAACCTGGCAAATAATTCAAGGAATCTCCAGATATACTAGTTTAGAAAATCCAAAATGGACAACAAGAAGAGCTTCTAATTGCAAATCAAGTACAACTGTACTTTAAACAGGATTTGTTTTACCATTCCCTGATTTTTGAAGATGTTATTTGTGTGGTACAGAGCATTTATTACCATTCTCACTTCTGTGAATTTGCTAACATCTAATTAAATTTATGAGGAGCACAAGATTTGTAGTCTTCACCTGGTCTATGCAACACAATATGTAACTTTACCCTGGTCTGTGCGCCACACAGGATTTATAGTCTTCACTTGGTCTGTGCGCCGCACAGGATTTATAGTCTTCACTTGGTCTGTGCGCCGCACAGGATTTATAGTCTTCACTTGGTCTGTGCACCGCACAGGATTTATAATCTTCACCTGGTCTGTGCGCCGCACAGGATTTATAATCTTCACTTGGTCTGTGCGCACAGGATTTATATTCTTCACCTGGTCTGTGCACCGCACAGGATTTATAGTTTTCACCTGGTCTGTGCGCCGCACAGGATTTATAATCTACACTTGGGCTGTGCGACGCACAGGATTTATAGTCTTCACCTGGTCTTTGCGGCGCACAGAATTTATATTCTTCACTTGGTCTGTGCGCCGCACAGGATGTTTTACTTTCCCTGGTTTGTGCACCACACAGAATTTATATTCTTCACTTGGTCTGTGCAACATTTATCACCTGGTTCTGTGTGACGACAGGATTTATATTCATCACTTGGTCTGTGTGCCTGCTCCAGATTTATATTCATTAGCTTGTCTGTGCGACGCTTTGGATTTATATTATTACCTGGTCTGTATTCCACATAGAATTTATTTACATAGTAACATGCTCTGATGTGTATTTTTTTGGGAAAACTCTGATTTAGTTAAATTCCAAATTAAATAATTACTCCAAATCTAATTAATACAGTGTTTTAGTAAAAAAAATTAATGAAAAAATTTACTTTATTTTAAACTTTTAAGCTTTTTATATAAATGCTGATGGTGGTACTAGACTTTTTCATAAAAAAAAAAGATTATGGACACTGTGCCTCACTTGCACTATCACCATTAAATGTTTTGCTGACATTTTCAACTTATATAAGCGAATACCACAAATAACTTGAAAACAAAGTTCTGAGTAAGATAGTGATTATTATCCATATTTTATTCCAAGCATCAACATATTGTTGGTCTTAAAGTCAATACCACTCAGTTAAAAAGATAAGGAATTGGAATATACAATTTTACAAATAAATCATTATTCTTACATATTTTTCTCTTCATCTAAATCCATTGTCTCATCATATCGAGCATCTTCATCAGCCTCTGTCACAGTCAACTGTAAATAAGATCAATGAAGGTTTAAACTTCATGTTTACACATTCAAATTTTCAGAGAAGATAGTGAAGCAATCACAAAGGATCCTGCAAAGGGTGCTTGAGTTAATCCAACTTTTTGACAATGATCATTAATGTACAATTTTCTTCCAAGCATGGGACACAAATTATAGTAGTGTTGAATAATAATCCCAAGTTTCATCCCTGAATTCCAAGGAGTTTTAGAGTTAAAGAGATGAATTGATGTATTTACAGGGGTAGCTAAGTTGTACTAAGTTTTTTACCACAACTTTAAATGTACAGTATTCATCAATGTATGCAACACACATTTTAGTATTCATGCACTGAACTCAGGGGTGTTTAATTTAAAGAGAAGAAACAATTTTTGTACATTACATACAAGAGTGGCTAAGTTGAAACTAAGCTTTTGACAATGTTTTCTTCTTGTATGAAAAATATCTTCTACTATTTTTAAATAATCAGGCCTTAGGTACAGTGATACATGTTTTAACTTTTACTTTTAACCTTTTTTAATAGTACCTAAGAGATATAGTGACACATGATATCCTACTGACAATATATCATAGATAGTGTGACACATGTTATATTAATTATATATTATATCCTACTGACAATATATCACAGATAGTGTGACACATGTTATATTAATTATATATTATATCCTACTTACAGTCTCAAATTCTTCATTGTCACTTTCATTATCACCTGATTCATCTTCATCTACTCCTTGCATTTCATCATCTTCTTCATCACTTTCTTCATCTAGCTGTGACTAAAAATAGTTATGTACCTATTTTTTCAAATACTGTACTGTTAAGTTTGAAAATTTTGTTCTTTGTCTATACAAATCAGGCAATTTTAAAAATCTAAAAACATTTATCATTTAAAGACTTCATATACCACATCTCCTTATTTGTATATTAATAAATTATGCAGTAATGGTGTTTCATTTCATTTTCTAGACATGAAAGTTACTATAAACCAGTTTTTGGTTTTTTTTGCTATTTTTCTTTTTGGCTATGGTGTTTGTTTTAATTGGACTTATGATTTTTGATTGCACACAACTTTCTCTATTAGACATTAGATATTTGCTGTTCGGTGTGAGCCAAGGCTCCGTGTTGAAGGCCGTACTTTGACCTATAATGGTTTACTTTTACAAATTGGGACTTGGATGGAGAGCTGTCTCATTGGCAATCATACCACATCTTCTTATATCTATGTATGATTTTAAAAAAATCAGTAGAAAACTCTAGTCATCTTTTTAGGCAGTTTACCTGGTACAGTGCTTTCTAAACAATAAATTGTGTCATGCAAGACTATCTCAACAGATTCTTTAATCTCAACATTCAGAAAAGTGTTGAATTAAAATAATCCAGCTTACCTGAAATGTTCATTAATAACTATATAGTTAAACAGAAAATGCTTATATTGTTCTTTGAAAATTACTCTTTGCATGTCTCAATTTAAAAAAAACTCAAACTTATTAAAGCTATAGCACTGTCAAGTGTTTTCTTGATAAGCCCATTTAAAAGCTATCTTGAAGAGTAGTTATAACAGTCGCAATCCGACCTCATCTTAGGGATCTGGTTATCTCATTAACAAGATATACACCTTGTTTAATCTTCAAAATGTAATCATTGGTCAGCTATTAAGTTAAAGAAAATATGACTATATTTCAACAGATTTTTCTAAACATCTAATGCATTACTGGCACAATACCAAGTGAAGCAAGAAACTTTTCACAGGATTTGAAAAGTGAGTACACTAGAAAATGTTCACTATTACTAAAAACAAACAGCATATTTGATAGAATCTGAATCTTTAGCCCCTCACAGAACAGTAAATTTTGGTTCTTCTAATATATTCTAATTGAAATGTGTCTAATAATCAGACAGGACATCATTGTACTAGTTATACATCCAGCTCATCCAAACAGACTCCAACTTGAGACAAGCTTTATGGTTAGACGGTAGAAATCCAGGAAATTATATAACTACAATATCCCAGGATAGGTGCAGACTCTTTCGGGAAAATAAAGAAACTTACATCATTATCTTCATCACTATCAACAATCCATGAAGCCTGGTATTCTGAAGTGCCTTTAGGAACTTTCTTTACAATTTTCTTCTTTGCATTTTTATCAGCTAAAAAACAAATGTATTCAATCAATATAGATTTGTGCCAATGAAAAAAACAGAAAAAATTTCTACCCACTAAGAATTTAAATTTTCAACAAACCAAAACCTAAGGCTTGAGAGTAATATTTTTGTTTTATTTTTAAATACTGTAAATTCAGAAATTATTGCATGCATTTATTATTGCAATTTTGTCATTTTAGACAAAAATGCGATTTTAATTTTTGCGATATTGAGGAAAATCCTGTTTAATTCATATAAAAAATTTCAAAATGCGAGTTTAAATTATTGCGATTATAACCCTGTCGCATTTTTCGCAATAATAAAAACATCGTAATAATTTCTGAATTTACAGTAGGTGCTACTAGTGTAGCAATGTTATCTTACCCTTCCACAGCACCTGAGATCACATCCCATTTTGGTGTGATTAATTTCCCTGTCATTAATTTTAGTCTAGTGTTTTAGACTGCTGTTATTTTTCTTTTTTCTTTTGGTAACTGTGTTGTGTTTTGTACATGATTTTTAGTTGCCCTTTGGTACTTTCTGCCTCTTTTTTAACTAAAGGCAGCAGTAAATTTTTCAAATTGTATGATAAATGACTGACTCTAATGTAATGTAAAATTTTGGACCCTCAACACTTCAGTGGTTGAATCACATTCTCTAATGACATTTAACTGACATATGGTCCAGGGCTTCCAAAATTATTTTTAGCCAGCTGGACATTTTATATATTATCCCGATTTTAATCCCTTAAGACTAAATAAACAAAAGGCAATTATGGTAATCAGTTGCAGAGTTGGCCATCCCAATGATTGACATTAAAAAAAACGATATTAAACTTTCTTTGATTCAAATTCGAAGTTCTGACGTAAACTGTTAAATTGGCAGTGCATAATTCGAAGTGTGCAACATCAGCGTACTTATGTCTGCCTTAGACTCTTTATTTGTGCAAAATAACGTTGTCAAAAACTTTACTTTCATTTTTAAATCTAATACCGGATGTTATCGTTACAATGGTAAAACATGGACCAGAGACGGATACGTAAATTCCGTGTACGTTTGCAAAGCATGAATGAGTATATGTAGCTCTTTCTACGTTGTTTCTTCAAGAAAATATTCGAAATAAACGTGAGATAAAGGTATCAATGACAATTTAAGCATTTTTTGAAGAAATTAGGATGCATAATTAAATTTCACACCTGTACACATGCGCACACGTGTACTAGTTCAAAAGGAGACGTCTCTGGTTCAAACAACGTGGTTATGACGATTTTTCATTTTCACCTTTTTAATTTTTTCATCAAATCATATTTGTAAACGTATTTCTGATAATTTAAATCTTTTTGACTAAATTAATTAGATGCAAACCGCTGAAATGTAAGAAAATAACTTTGAATAGACCGATCAATGTCCGGTTCAAAATAGTTTACCTGTCACCTGAACAGGTAAATTTCAGCTGTTCGACAACTAATCAGCCTTGATTAAAGTGAGAAGGTATTAAAGTAGGGGTTGTTTTGATAGTACTTAATGATCATGTCACTTTTATGACCGGAAATGTGTGGCTGTTAAAGGCAAAAGTTGGGTCTAAAAGATCGCGAATTATGTTAAAATGACCGTCTCTTAAGAAAGCCTTGAAAACTAAAAAGTAGATGACCGTTTCATGCTTTGCCCAGCCGGACTTTTACCGGACATTATACAAATGTCCGGAATATATGACCGTTTTGGAAGCCTTGATATGGTCAAACATTTACATCCTTTTGAGGTCAGAAAACCTTACAGAAAGCAATGTTCAACATCAATGAGATAAAGTTGCTCAGTCTTCAGTATACTAGTTCAAAATTTCTTAGTTTTAGTTAAATGTAGAAAAAGTCTGTATGTTTTCTCAATAGCCCGGTGACTGAAGGATTCAGAAATCACTACAATGTAAAGCATTATACCGTGTTTTTCAGTACAAAAGTTACCACGATACGTGTCAGTCTTTGCATGTCTGACCTCTGCCATGCATACCTATTTATTTTATTTTAATATGATATCTTTACACCAAATGTATTAGAGGCAATTTTCCCATACTAATGGCAGCAGTATTTTTATCAAGCCGTAAGATAAATGTCTTATATTCTTGATCAACAGTTTTACTTAATCATTGTTTGAGTGAAAACATATCAGATTTAAATTTTATTTCAAAAAAGGTATGTAATAATTTAAATCAATTTAAATTTAAACTTATTTAACATCAACATTCTTGCTAACTAAAATAAAATATATTTATATAAAAGATACCTTCAGCTAATTCTTCGTCTGTAGGCCATGTTTGTTCTCCTTCCATAGGGTCAAGGACATTTTCACTTTCTAATGACTCTTGTTGTGAAGGATTAACTTTATCTAATACAGTCACATAGCCTTCTGATTCTGACATTTCTGTATCCTATAAATATAGGAGTTTTATCACATAATGCCTCATATAAATCATTAAATCTTAATCCAATGATGTCACAAAGTACTGAGTAGCTATACTTACAGAAGCTTAAACTTTTGTTTTCACTAGCATTTGGCAGAAATTACATTTTTGTATTGGAATAACTTTCTGCTTTTTCATAAAGAACTCTTTTGCAGAAAAAAGAAATCATTGGCATTATATATAGTAATGACAGGTGTAATCACCTGTCAGAGGTAAGCATTTAAATAAAATGTCAATTCCAAATCTCACTGATAAACTTACTGCATTTAAAGTGCACTCATATTCTGAATCAAAAACTGCATTTTCAATTCTAACCATTTTCTTTTCCTTATCACTTTCATGACTTTTCACAAAGTTTATCCACCAAACTCCTTACCTGACCAGCAATTCCTCTAGATTTCTGATTCTGTGAGTTTGGATCTTTAACAGCATCAATCTGTAACATCTGGAAGTCGCCCCAGCCTGGTATGTGGACTAGACTGTTTACAGACAGGTTCTGACACCTCAAATATCCACTTACTTTTAATGTTCCAACCTCACTCTGCAAATTACGAACACACACACAAATTGTAAAAAAAATAGCATATATTATCAATCAAAAATAGATGAACAATTCCTTTTGTAATTAATACAAACAAAATTGTGAGAAATAGAAATATATTGCTATACACAAAACAAAACATGATGGTGAAAACTACATCTAGAATTCATTACTTGTCATTACTTTTACATATCAACCATTTTGAAAGAATACATTACACTTTTCATGCCAAAAAAAAATGTAATCTTTCCTAATTTTTTTTCTTGCATATCAATAAGATCTATGATTTAACATTACATGTTTAATAAATACAGACCTCTTCATTAGGCAACTCAAACTGAATATCCTCTGCAAGTAAATGTGGACGATATTCTCTGTTGAAAATGGGTCTTAATTTCTGATTTGTAATTAATCGTAACATCAGCAATGCATCTTGTGTGCTGTCAATTGAATGGTACTTATCTCCAGGAAATCTATTAATAAAGAATATATCTTTAAACACATTTTCATCATTCATATAAAAAATATTTATCAGTTCCTCCATTTTCTTAAATTTAATTTTTGAGGAGACTGTAATTGGGTTAGAAACTTGCTCTAAAACAGGTTATACTTCAGAGCTAAAACATCTGATTTTTTTTTTGCTAAAATGTCCTATCAATGTGTTAAAATATCCTCTACTGGCATGACTATTTTTTTAAGGGTTCACTCATTCGTTTGGTTTTTTATATAATATCTGATAAAGGATGTGACTTTGCAATTGATTATTACTTTCGTATGTTAGGTATTCATATTACTTTCGTATGTTAGGTATTCATATTACTTTTGTATGTTAGGTATTCATATTCCTTCTGTAATTTTTGTAAGATCATAGTTTGAAGTACCTCCCATTTAATGCAATTTAAACTGTTCCCATTTGTTCAAATGCCATTTATTTAAGCAGTGATTTGCTGTAATTGCAAATTTCCATGTCATCTGCACTTATAAAATGACAGGGGTCGAGCATGTTAAAAAGAAGTGCTACCACATACCTTTTATCTATCTTCTTTTGTATTGATTTCTTCACATCACTTTGTTTTTTATGTGGTATAGATTTCAATCCCTGAAATTAAAAGTATATGTATGTACAATTAACACCATGATACGAACAGACCATTCAGCACAAATGAAAATATTTTAAAACTGAAAATGAAAGAATGTATCTTTCATTGGTCCAAAATTTGATGTGATAAGACTTGGAGTATGAACCAGACACATCACAAATTGTTATTTCGTGACAGCAATGGACAAGCAATATCTAATAGATATTGAATGTCAATTAATAAAATGTCAAAAATAAAATGGAGTATGTCTGTAAAAAAACCCTTACATCATGTTATATTTCATATCAGCATTTTATATCAAAACAAACCTCAGTTATCTTGAGACATGTACCAAATAGAAAATTTCATCAATCAAAGTTCTGTATCACTAGCATGACTAGAATAACTAATTTTAAAGTTAACAAAAGTACAGGGCAGCTTGTTGAAACAGCTTGAAACATTGTATAAAAATTTAAGAAAAAATCACATAATGCAAAATTGACATGACAATATATGTTCCAATTGATACAAACTTGGTGTATTCTGTTGTCTGATATTGTATTTCTCTTGAAGTCTCATATTGTATATTTTCTCAAGTCTCATAGTGTGAATATAATTTCTGTAGTTTTAGGAGGCTATTTTGTAACTGTGTTTTGTGCAAATATTCCTTTTTTATGTCTTTAGTGTCAGTGAGCTAAACAATCCAGGTCACTTACAGCAGGATTACTAAATATCTCAAGACATATTTTTATCCATTTATTCCAATGACCATAGTTTCAATATGTAAGCTTTCCATTACTAAATTGAAAAGTCTAATGATCATATCAACCTGTATTTTATCAGATGTTATTTCAGGTAATGTTTTGTGTGTATTGATGAGAAGTCCCAAAGTCAAATATTAAGTTTAAGTAAATCTCTCCTGATAGAGCAAATTTCAATTAAAGTTGAGACAGCAACCCTCATAATTGAGCATTATCAACAGATTCCTGGCTTCAAACAAACTAAAGCAAGTTTTAAGTAAGGGGTTTCTGTGTGTAAACCAAATCATAGTCTCAGCAAATCATATTGGCTTAAAGCAGAAAGATATGTTAGAATGAATAATAATTTCATTAGTTATAACACTAAAATCAAACTAATTTTGACCCTCAAGAAACACTCAGCACACAAATAGAATTTTTGAATTCCTGCCTGTGCATGTCAGCTTGCAACCTTCGGTGTGAGGAAGAACCTGCTTGCCCGATAAAACACCAGCTGGGTAATTTGGAGCAGGGGGGTCTCCATGAGGGGATTAGACTAGGCATCTCGTCTGCAACCGGGGTGTGCAAGGTCTGCATGGAGATAGCTCATGTGATAGTAGAGTAGCAGGGGTCTATCAAACTGGTGGTGGAATAAATTTGATAAAATTTGTCCCTGAAATGCTTGGGGGATGAATGAAATTTTAGAAATGACCAGTGATAAAATTTGATCAAGGAAAAATTAATATAATGAAAAGAAAAAATATATCACTAGTAACAGCTGAGATGTTTCACATGTCATGAAACATTATTGAAGGTGTTAAGAAGGGGATGGAAAATTAAATAATAGCACTGTAAAACTATATCAACTAGTCAAGACTGCTATCAACCAAGAAACTGATTATACAAAGACCATGCATATAACTTTACACACAAATTTTGATACATCAATCAGAGTGGGAGGAAACTTATCTCACTGGAATGAAAAATGAATCATTGAGCTGATTGCTCTGAGGTGGAAGAAGATGCATAAAAGGTAACTTGAATTACCATAAAAGCAGCCCCCACCAACCCAGCCTGCTTTGTCCCATTATTGCTTTCGACATATTTTTTTCTTCCAAAAATAATAATACTCATAACTCAACCAAAACTCACTATACTAAACATAAAAATCTGCAAATACTGTTGATTCAAATTAAATTTTCTATAACTAAATTCCATACATTCGTCTCAGCACGGTCAACTTGATGCAATGCAATTTCACCAAGCAATTATAACAGTAATTGATTTGGTTTCACTTGAAAGTTTTCTGTCAAAGGCAGATAGTTAACTTTAGAAAAAAAAATGGCCACCAAGGTTTTAGTCAAGTTTGCTTAAACTAGGGTTTTTCATTATAAACATATATTGAAAAATTCTAAATATATCCAATGCAGATATGTGTCAGGCCAAGGATTGACCGGTCATGTCAGGTGATGACCTTGCTATGTTATTGCAATGATTTAGAGTCAAGCGCTCACGTGAATCTGCTGGTGTTTTACACATCAAACGATGCACCGTCAGTTGACAGAATCACGTGTGCGCTTGACTCTTTTAGCATTTCAAACCTGTTCATTTAAAGTGCTTGACCCACATATCATATTTGTTTTTCATCTAATATTTTTACACAAACGTATGAGGGTAGGAATGGCATTTTCCGTCCGGAGTCACACAGCCCTTTTCGGAAATTTGTCATGACAAAAAAACTATTGACAGCAACGAATTACTGGTTCTGTACTCAAGCCTCGATAATGTGTGTACCTTAATGACCAATAACGGTAAAGAGCTGGACTATTCAGTTGTTAAATCCCGTTTTTTATCACTTCTAAAACTTTGAAACGTATTAAGGCAATAAAGGCAGTCATTGGGGACATTCCGACAATGACTGACATGAAAACTACGTACTTTCGAAATGGAATCCGTCAACAGACATTAGTTTGTTCATTGATATTTCTGTCAACAGACGGTGCACCGTTTGATGTGTAAAACACCAGCAGATTCACGTGTGCGCTTGACTCTTTATTATCGCAATAATATACTTAAATATTCTAACTTTCGTTTTAAAAAACACATGTTGTCTATATATACAATAATAGTATAATGAGCAAACATGTAAAGCAAACAGTTTATAGAATATAATACGAGCTATAGGTAAAGAAGAAGAGAGAGATAAAAAAAAGAAGGAAAGATTGAAAATTCATATAACTTAATGTATAACTAAAATATGACTTAATTGATTGCATTAAAGATCTGAATGCAGACGGAACAACTATATCCGTGTATTTTTTCAAGCATCATTGATTTGAAGTCGTACTCTCCATGTATATACTTGACTTTAACTCAAAATGGATTGTATGAATATATGACAATTCTGTTTATCATTATTTTGAAACTTTCAGATGCACAATTACATTTCCCATTTGTGTACATGTGCAGATACATAACCAACGTGGTTAAAATTAACCCGAATAATCCAGTTGTTTTATTCCGATAATTCCAATTATTAATCTACCATAGACAATTATTACAACAATCAGTGAGAATTATTATCATGACCTATTAATGCTCCAAAACAAGCCATCAACTTTTAATTATTTTTTTTTCATGTGTGTTCATGCAGAATTTCGAGAATTTATACCATATAAATATCTGAATAAGTTTATTAAACTTTTAATACCCATAATATTATTATTTTTTAATAATTGCAAGGACTTATAAAACGTCCTTGATAAAAGTAGTCAATATAATACTTCCACGATAAAAGTAAGGAGAAGGAACCCAGGGTGAACATACTCTATGGGGACGAACTCAGGGCGAACCTACCAAGGGTGAACATGTAATCAGGGCAAACCGACCCGATACCAAATTCACGCATGCATACTACAAACTCTACTTTAAAAACATCCGGTTACAAGTAAACAAATAACGTTCATGTAAGATGAGATAAAATCTAATAATTTACATAAATAAAAGGGTTGATATTAATACATTAAAACATGAGAAATTATAACACTAATGATAGTGATCGTTTTTCAAGCCTAACTTATAAATTAAATGATGCAGATGTTTAGATCATGTGTAAACATCTGTGTCAAGATATTGCACGGAAGTTGTTATGAAATTGTAAAGCACAGAAAGGGATACGGCATACGTCCTGGTAACAGTTCAATGATTTTACAGCCGGCAGTAAAGGCTTTCAGAAGACTTGAAGTCTTCTTCCACCAAAAATTTTCAAAATTGAAAGGAAGTTTCTTTATGAAAGAAATAACTTTTTAAAGTCAGCATTTCTAATACTTACCTGAACACCAAAGTTGACAGCCGGTATGCCTTGAGCACACAAACATGTCAGACAATAATCCCCAAAATCATCTATACCACCATCTGTTGACAAAAGACATAATAAAGAGTCCGCAACTTTTACAGCATCCAGCAAAGCATGCATATTACCATACTCTGGTGTGTAGATAGATAACCTCTGTTTAAATCGGGGAATACTGAAATATAAATATATATATATCTATATATAAACAAAAACAAAAAAAGATGAAAATCTGCTAGCGTAAAATGTATATTGAAATGATCAAATATGTCTTTATAATGACAAAACATCTACCACTAACCAATGGCTTAATGGATGACATTGTTTCTACATGTTGTAAAAAAAGTGGATAGTGTCCACATGTGGACACAGATGATGCCCCCGCTTGCATATCATCTAGTTATAAAGGGACATAACTGAAGAACGGTAAAAGTGAAGCTACCCAAATTTAAACTTGATCTGAGTTTTGTGGTAATAAGCATTGCGTGTAAGTCTCATAACATTTGGTTGAGGCTAACTTCTGAAGAGAACAGAAACTAAAAATTCAGCAATTTTTCTATTTGTAAACACGCATATCTCAAAACGGTTGTGTATAAGTTTTATAATATTTGGTTGAGACAAACTAAGGTAAGAGAACAGAAACGAAAAATTCAGCAATTTTTATGTTTAGAAAGGGACATAACTCAAGAATGGTAAAAGTGTCGCCACCAAATTTCGTACTTAATCTGTATTATGTAGTAATAAGCATTGTGTATAAGTTTCATAACATTTGGTTGAGGCAAAAAAAATTTGTACTTGATCTTAGTTTTGTGGTAATGAATATTGTGTATAGGTTTCATAATGTTTGGTTGGGGCAAACTTAAGTTACAGAATGGAAACTAAAAATTTTGCAATCTTTTGATTTATAAAGGGGCATAACTCAATAATGGTTAAAGTGACACTACCCAAATTCAACTTGATCTGTGTTTTATCAGTGGAAGTCAAAATTAAACATTGCATTGTATAAAGCATTGATTGTAGTTGATTCAACTATAATCATGGATAAAGGAAGATAACTCCAATTTTAAAAATTACTTGATTATTTTAGAAGAAAATAAAAATTTTGCAATTTTTCAATTTATAAAGGGCATAACTCTAGAACGGTTAAAGTGACACCATCAAAATTCATACTTGATCTGTGTTTTGTGGTAATAAGCATAGTGTATAAGTTTCATAACATTTGGTTGAGGCAAACTCAAGTTAGAGAACGGAAACCAATTTTGGGACGTACGTACGTATGTACGTAGATGGACAAGGGTAAAACTTAATGCCCCCACCGCTACAGCGGGGGCATAAAAATACTTATAAAAGGCATCATGCTACACTTAAACCACCTCAAGGGAACTTAATAGAAATGTCAATGGGATCTAAAAGAAATATGTTTTTTCATCCATTCAAATGTGGTTTAAACTTTACAATAAACTATTTCTCTTTTTATTGATGCTTTGTACACAATATATAACCATGCTTAAGATTGAAATATTTTCCACTAAATTTCAAAATTTGCACACGTTAAGAGAAATCTCCCGACTGCTAAAATTCAGTTTAAGTCCACAGTGACAACTATCAGTATGTCTTATCTTTTTATTTTGATAATAAGTGAAATATTCCTTCTATACCTAATATGACAGATTCCTTGTTCATTTAGATTCACTGTAGCTTCCTCATCACATGTCTTCAACAGAGATACCACTGAACTTATATCTACATCTTTGTGCAATTTTAAAATAACCTGTAAATATATAAGTAATCAAATTCAATTTCACAGAAAAATTTTTATTCGAACTCAATCATTGTACCAATTTAGAATTACTGGGTGTTAAACCATTTCTAAATTAGTATATAAAATATCAGTGATCAATAGCTGAAATAAAAGAAATAAAAAAAAAATAATATTAAATAAACTTGATCTTTTATCAATGTTTACCATGTTTACCACCTAAGCAAAGTTAACACATTTTTAGAAATAGGGTTTTTGTAGTTAAATCACAATCAAAAACAACATAAAATGTTTTTCTTTGTAAATTGTATTGTTATAAATAAGGCTCTTAGTTAGAATTGTTTCACATTTTTTCATGTTTGAGTCTTTTATAGCTGACTATATATACGGTATTGGTTTTTCTCATTGTCAAAGGCTGCAGTGACCTTAAATTGCTTATATCCAGGTCATTTGAACTCAGATGGATAGTTTTCGCATTGGCAATCAGACCACATCTCCTTATTTTATGTGTATCACATAAATATTTAATTCATTCAAGGAATTTTGTTCCTTGTGGTACAAAACTGCATTCTGTAATTTGTGTACTTATTAGTCAATTTGTTTTGTTTTTTATGGATGTTTTATCTTACTAGATATTTCAGGCATTGATTATTTTTTAAATAATGTATAGTGATTTTAAACTGTTTATCTGTTTGTCTTCTATATTTTGATATGTAGTCTAATTTACAATTTTGTATTGTCCTACTTACAACAAAATGAGGAGGAGATCCTTGCCCTCCTCTGCCTCTTTTCTTTGCTAAAACTTCATCTCTCTTCTGTTTTCTTATCTGTGAAGCCTAATGAATTGGAATTAATAAAATTGTAAATTACAATTAAAATTGATGAATTTTCATTTTTAAATCAGAAAGCATTATATGTTTTTTGTTTTAATGTGATTCAATATCTTTACAAGCTTTCAAAAGTTTAACTTTACCATATGATATTGAATTTAAAACATCTAAAAGGTCCTTTATCTTTTAAAATGTAATTATTTATTTCATTTTTTATAAGATTATTTTTACCTGGTGCCTTCTGTCTGCTCTGTTCAAAGCACTTCTTTTCTTCTTTGTCAACACTTTGACATTGACCTTTCCTGCAATCAATTAATTATATAATTAAATAATTGATATCATGTAAACAATATTTTTCATTCTGAATAATATCTCCACTATTCAGATTTTACAAATGATCTGGTGAAGTACAAAATGGGAAAGTGATAAATTATGTTACAATATATGCATGGTGAGTATAAACAGGAAATGAAAGTAGGTATGAGAGTTAGCTTGAACAAGAATGTTAAATAAAATTCGTATGTCATAGAAACTAAAATGTTAGTTGATATCATTCTGCCAAAGTCTGTTCTTTGATAAATAAAAAGAAAAAAAAAAAGAATATGTGCTTGTTATCTAGCATAATGAAACTAAATGTTTAAAAAGTTATTGTCAGACTGTGAACAATTTGTGTATACCCAATAACTTTCAATTCCGTACCATTTCGACTAGCTTCATTCATACAGAGATACTACTTTCCAATCTTGTGGGGATTGCTGTGAAGTGTTTGGCCACCACTGGCGTTGGAAAATGTTTACTAAATTTTTTTATTGTGCATCTGTTCATTTAAATTTAAAGAACCATTGTGAGCATGCTCACATACCCCACGCTCCCAACATTGTCACTGGGCAAACAAAATCTCATCAGATTCCTAAGGCCAAAGACTCATATAACTCCTAAAAAGTCAAATGATAAAAATTTCTTGTGGAAATGCACATCTACATATTATTTCCTCATTAACTTCAAAGTTTCATGAAATTCTGTTGTGTGGTTTCAGAGGAGTTGCGATGACAAAGTGTTGCAGTAGTATATTCATAATTCTAAGTTCCAAGGGGAAAAACTTCTAGAAAAAAATTGGATAACAATTTCCAGTGGATATGCACATCTACATAGTATGTCCTTATTAATATCTACAAAGTTTCATGAATTTATGTTGTGTTTTTTCAGAGCTGTTACAATGACAAAATGTTGCAATAGTATATTTGGGCCAAATTCTAAGCTCAAAGGGGCATTACTCCTAGAAAAATTATTGAATCATAATTTCCTGTCTATATGCACATCTACATACAATGTCCTTATTATCTCCAAAGTTTCATGAAATTCTATTGTGTGGTTTCAGTGGAGTTGAGATGACAAACTGTTGCAGTAGTATATTTGGGCCAAAATTCTAAGTCCAAAGTGGCATAATTCCAAGAAAAAAATTGAATTTAATTTCCTGTCAATATGCACATCTACATAGTATGTCCCTATTGTAAAACTAAAGTTTCATGAAATTCTGTTGTGTGGTTTCAGAGAAGTTGCAATGACAAGAACAGGACTGATGGACAGACAGACAGATGGGTAAAACATTATATCCCATCCAACCGTTGCATGGGGTATAATGAATTCAGAGAATGTTGTATGGTACTGGTGGTTAAATATTTCATTCAGACTACTTAGGACAACACATCCTTGATTTCACATCTAGTTAAGTAAACCTTTATTGTTTACATGATATCAATTTGTGATATTTAATTTGCAATACATTGTAGAGAGAAATAATCCTATCTTCCTTTTCATTTGGACTTGTTGAATGTTCTTGATTAACGGGGTAAGATGGTTCATGCTCATGCCCTTATATAAGCTAGTTGAATAACCAGATAATGTAGCACTGTCGGAATGCCAGAAATTGATTCCCTGTAAACCTACAATGTCTATACATGATGAATAGATTTTGATGTGCTATGTTACAAATAAAAGTCTGCAGGAAGAGATGTCAGGCTAGCAAGACACATTATCTTAACTTGCTTTGCTCTTAGTACTATCTACTACATGGTTAGACTAGAGTGGATGAAACAAATACACATACTAAAATCGGGTCTAAGGAACAATCTAACTGAAAAACATTACAAATAAATGTGGATTGTGTCCATCTGTGTCCTGTGGACACAGATGATGCCCCTTGCATATCATATAGTTATAAAGGGACATAACTGAGGAACGGTAAAAGTGACGCTACCCAAATTTGAACTTGATCTGAGTTTTGTGGTAATAAGCATTGTGTGTTAGTCTCATAACATTTGGTTGAGGCTAACTTAAGTAGAGAACAGAAACTAAAAATTCAGCAATTTTTCTATTTGTAAACACGCATAACTCTAGAATGGTTGTGTATAAGTTTAATAACATTTGGTTGAGACAAACTAAAGTTAGAGAACGGAAACCAAAAATTCAGCAATTTTATGTTTATAAAGGTACATAACTCAAGAATGGTAAAAGTGACGCCACCAAATTTCATACTTAATCTGTATTATGTTGTATTAAGTATTGTGTACAAGTTTCATAACATTTGGTTGAGGCAAACTAAAGTTAGAAAACGGAAACAAAAAATTGTACATTATCTTAGTTTTGAAGTAATGAATATTGTGTATAGGTTTCATAATGTTTGGTTGGGGCAAACTTAAGTTACAGAATGGAAACTGAAAATTTTGCAATCTTCGATTTATAAAGGGCATAACTCAATAATGGTTAAAGTGACACTACCCAAATTCAACTTGATCTGTGTTTTATCAGTGGAAGGCAAAATTAAACATTGCATTGTATAAAGCATTGATTGTAGTTGATTCAACTATAATCATGGACAAAGGAAGATAACTCCAATTTTAAAATTACTTGAATAATGACATTGATACTTTTAGAAATTACATTTAGTTAAGACAAACTCAAGTTAGAGAACAGAAACGAAAAATTCAGCAATTTTTCATTCGTAAAGGGCATAACCCTAGAACGGTAATCAAAGTGCTTGTAAGCACTGAATGGTAAAGATTGCTTTAAATTATCAGTAGGAAGTAAAATTGAATATTGCATTGTATAAAGCATTGGTTGTAGTTGATTCAAATATCATTATGCACGAAGAAAGATGACTCCAATTTTCAAAGAACACTTTAAAATATTTTTAGAAATGAAGGGTAAAAATGCTTTAATTTATCAGTGGAAGGCAAAATTAAACATTGCATTGTATAAAGCATAGATTGTAGTTGATTCAACTATAATCATGGACAAAAGAAGATAACTCAATTTTAAAATGACTTGATATTTAGAAAAAAAAGAAAAAATTTAAGGGCAGATAGATCTTGACCTAATGAACAATTTTATCCACATCAGATTTGCTCTAAATGCTTTGGTTTTAGAGATATGAGCCAAAACTGCATTTTACCTTATGTACTATTTTTAACCATGTCGGCCATCTTGGTTGTGGGCGGGTCATCGGACACATTTTTAAACTAGATACCCTAATGATGATTGTGGACAAGTTTGGTTAATTTTGTCTTAGTAGTTTCAGAGGAGAAGATTTTTGTAAAGATTACAAAATTTACAAAAATGGTTAAAATTGACTATAAAGGGCAATAACTCCTTAAGGGTCAACTGACCATTTTGGTCAAGTTGACTTATTTGTAGATCTTACTTTGCTGAACATTATTGCTGTTTACAGTTTATCTCTATCTATAATAATATTCAAGATAATAACCAAAAGCTTCAAAATTTTCTTAAAATTACCAATTTAGTGGCAGCAACCCAACAACAGGTTCTCCGATTCATCTGAAAATTTCAAAATTTAGCAATTTTTCCATTTGTAAAGGGCATAACTCTAGAACAGTAAAAGTGATGGCACCAAAATTCAAACTTTATCTGTATATTGTGGTAATAATCATTGTGTATAAGTTTCATAACATTTGGTTGAGGCAAACTTAAGTTAGAGAACGGAAACGAAACATTTAGCAATTTTTCCATTTGTCAAGGAGCATAACTCTAGAACGGTAAAAGTGAGGCCACCAAAATTCAACTTGATCTGTATTTAGTGGTAATAAGCATTGTGTATAAGTTTCATAACATTTGGTTGAGGCAAACTAAAGTTAGAGAACGAAACCAACTTTGGAAGGTACGGACGGATGGACGGACATACAGACGGACAAGGTAAACTTAATGCCCCTCCGCTTCGGCGGGGCATAAAACTAATATGAACTATTAAGCCATGAAAAATAAAGTCAAGGTCAAACAACCAGTATCAAACAGACATATAAACCTTTTGACTCATTCCTTGTACAAGCACAAATTGACCTTATTACAATACATGTATGATGAAAACCAAAGGTTATCAGTTGAACAACAGAAATGAGAATTACATTCAGGTGACATCTCAGACAGTCAATTAAATTTCCTTATACATCTATATACCAAATATAGTTGACTTGTAAGTCGCAGTAAACATGGTAAATGAGCAACTTTCTTTCTCATGAAAAAAAAATCAAATATTTTTTAAAGCACCATGAAAATGAGGTCAAAGTCAAGTTACCCTGGCTAGATAACCATGTGTATATACACTTACATAATAATCATTCTATTGGCCAAATATAATGTTTTTATTCTTACTAGCAGGATACTCATGTGATCATGAAAACTAATCCTAGATATTGGGATTTTTGTCAACTGCAAATTGAGGCGAATGTCAGGACAGTGTTTTGTTTTAGACTGATATAGGTTCCTAAGAGGCCTTTTGATAGTACATGCATATCGGGAAGAGAACATGCTGATGTGATATGAATATGAATCCTGCTGCATTGTACATGTTGTACTAGATCAATACTCTGTTTTTATAATGTGCTAGTTTACCATGTTCACCAGGTTACAGTTTTTGGGTCTTCCCCAGAAAGACATAACACCCTACCTGCACACACTGCTCTGACTCAGAGAGGGTACCATCACCATTTATGGGTATAATACCCAAAATTGGGTATCAATCTACAGTGATAAAAGTCGTCCTAATGGAGGTCATGGCGCAAACATTCATATAAATGGCAACATTTTTCCCTTTAAGACCACAGTTCAAATGAGAACTGAAAAAAGATAGATAATGGCCTCCAAAAATCTTCCTTTTTGACGGCTATTTACTTTTACCCAGATGATATTTCAGTCATGTTCTTTTGGGGCAACATTCCTTTATTAACCTGAATGTTTGCACCATTGTTATCAAATATCTTGAAATCCAAATTTTATATATTTATCACTGAAAATTGATACTTGTTTTCAGGTATACCGTATAATACCCATAAATGGGGGTAGTACCCATTTATGAAGATCTTCCCCAACTTGCTCAAGGGGAGCACAATACCAGGAGACCACTGAGGCAGCCTCATAACTCAGAAATGACTGATCTGAAATTGGTCAGAATTTAAAGGGAGCCAGGACCTGACTTTTATATATGATATTTTCAATAAATTTTATGTGATTTACTGACAGTTAACTTGTGTTACCTTTAGACATAATGGTCACAGTTGTAGTCTTTTCTGGTCAAACATAATAGTTCACAAATGCAAGTGACATTAAGAATAATTTGCAACTTTCAAATGGACCATCAGTAAATGTTATTTCCAAACTTTGAACAGGTTGTCAGCTTTTGGGAACTTTCAAGGTCTATACAGTGAAAATTTGATTCACACAACACAGTCCCAGAAAGTCCCTAAAAGCAGACTTAATTCTCACAGTGTATAGATCACAGTCAGTGATAGTCCAGTTGTCACTCACAGTTGTAATGGTAATAACAATATTATTTAAATGAATGGCTGTACAACAAGAAATTAAAAATTTGCTAATTCTAATTCATTTCGTACAGTAGTAAAATATTTACATTAAAACAGTCATCTATAAACAGATAAAAGCACAAGTTTCAATGTCAAAAAAAGTTTTTCAAGGTTTTAGGTACATGTACATGATGTACAAGGAACATCTCTGCTAGGCATTGGTACAAAGAACATGTCAATAACGGGGTATCTTTAAAAGCACTAAAGTCCATATCAAGCACATTTTTTCAATAATGCTTTGGTACAAGAAGCATCTTTAAACGCACTAGTTTTCAATAATGTTTTGGTACATTTGGAACATGTGTTTAACATCCATATCAAGCAGTTGTTTAAATAGTGTTTTGTACAAGGAACATGTGTCTTCCAGCATCAAACATTCATTCATTCACTCTCTAAGTTAAATTCACAGGAGAACTTTTGAGCTATCTGTGAATCAGGAAACATTATCTTACATAATTTGGCTAAGTGGTCAGCTGCCAAAGAATCCACATTATTTTCTGCAATAAAGTTATTAAACATTGCTTCAGCTTTAGTAACTTTGCTTTCTTTTTCACTGACTTCAACTTCTGGTTTGAACATTTTGTTTTCTACTTTGCCAGCTTTGTCTTTTGCTTTGATGATTTTGCTTTCCTTTTTGATATCAGTGTTACAATCTTCTTTGGCATTAATCTTGGAGACCGGTTGCATAGTCTTGTTTCTGATCTGGCTTTGCTCCTTGTGGTTAGAAGAAAACATATGTTGGGTAACATCATTCCTCCCACGCTCTACAATACTGAAGTGTGTACTGCAGATTGTGCAGTAAGCTGAAGTAGGTCCTTTATCGCTACTACATAACCAGCTAAAATGTGAAATCCATGAGGTCTGGAACTTGTACATCTTTCTTTTCTTCTCTGACAAAGAGTTGATGTGTGTGGAGTGAGGTTGCTCTGTCATGGTAAAACTTTTGAATCTGTTACAAACTAAACACCTGCTGATATTTACTGTCTGTCAACTCAAGATCATTCAATTATGCAATAAACTTGGGTTAATGTTTGGCTGAACAAATGACCTTGGGTATCATTTGTGAATTTTACTCACCTCAACAAAAGTGAGTAAGTGTTACCATTATACTGGGCATAAAACATTTATATATATTGTGACACAATATCAAGTCAAAAATTATAGAGGAACCTTTATTTTTATTTTCTGAAACTTTATCACATCTAATTTATTCATTATCTAGGAATTGACATTTTTTATATTTGTCAGATAACTATTTTTATGCTATTGAAAAAGAAATATTTTAAATGCATTTTTTGTAATGAATTAAATCTTTCATGTCACAAAACAATTTGAAAGTCATTATAACTGTATTATCATCATGATCATAAAGAGTAAGTAAGTGATTAAAGGTTATGTTCCAAAACTTCTTCAACCATTTCCCTTAGTCTAGTATGAAACATGTTTAATGGAGAAGTATTTGAACTATTTAACAGTGTTACAGGGTTGACAAAACAATAATGTGCTGAACATAGGGGCAATGCAAAAGGTTGGAAGTAAATTATGTTGAGTTACTATCCTAGTCTTTAATATGGTTTCAAATTACACTCCATAAAATTTTATTTATTGATAAAAAAATATTCATTATGGTAAATTTAATGCAAATAATTAAAAATATTTCTTCAAAGATATGATTTTTCTTAGCAAATACATGTACAAAGTAAAACAGATACCATGTATAAATAGAAAGTGATGTTGGGCAACCTCTAAACAGATACCATGTATAAATAGAAAGATATGTTGGGCAACCTCTAAAATATTCTTTGTTTGATGTTGCCTACCCATGCCTTGTAGGGTTGGGTAGGTAGGTAGGGATTTCATTTTTTTTTTTGCAAACAACATAAGTTATATATTTTAGACAAGAAAACAACATTAGAGCGGGAAAAAATATTTTAAAAAATTTGAAACGATTTGTGTCATAAAATGTTTCAAGACAACATCAAACATCAATCAAAATTTTATTTCTGGCCGTTGGATATCTTTGACATTGTTTATTTGCTACATTAAATGTTTTAACACTAATGTTTATTACTTAGCAGACACAGTCACATTGTGACATGCATCACACAGAATATCGGTAATGGGATAAAAAGTTTAATATGTATATGTATATGTACATGTAGCACACAAAGTAGTGAGACCTAATATCCATGATACCAAAATTAGATTTATATATGCACCATTTTCCAGAATACCTGCTTTGTATAATGTACATACAGAATGTCAATGCTCAATCTACTGTCAAATTTCTTTTTTTTCTTCTTCAAATTTGTTAAAAAAAATTTTGATTGCAAATAATTAACAAATGGTATACTACATATATGTTCCATGGTGCAAAAATTGGTACACCATATACGGATTTCGACAACTAATGTCTCTTCAGTGATGTTAGGAATTGAAATGGTATTGGGAAGGCCATATAATTTACCTCAATTTAGGATTGACTCTTGAATTTTGAAGAGTCGAAATAGGATGAACGGATCATATAAACCCAAAGGCAAATATAAAACAAGCCCAAATGAAAAAATATAAACAAGTCTAAATTGAAAACAACGTTCAAACCTATGATTGCATTGGATAAAAACCGCAATTTTTATATGTGTGCATGCAAAACAAATTTCTTGGTAAAGGGGTCTAAATACAGCACAAACAACATTTTCCAAAAGACTAAAAGAGTGAAAAAGTATATTTTAACAAAACGCATTTGACTAGCAGGTTGAACAACAGATGTTCTTAAACCTTGCTGACTGCCATGGCAATTGCCAAATAAACAGATCACCAGATGTAACAAAATGGATCTTAATTATTAAGTTAATACCAAACAGAAAACAATAAACTTGCGGAAAGATGGTATACCGCAAACATAAGGTGCAAAATTTGGTACACCATATCCGGATTTCGACAATTAATGTCTCTTCTCTATGTATATATATATATATATATAGGTAAGAAAAAAAGTTCACATGCACAGAATTATATATTTCTGAAAAAAAAACCAATAGAAAGTGAGTTTAAATATTGTCAGTTGTCTAGCGGCTAGACAACTGACAATGTTTTAACTCACTTTCTATTGATTTTTCATAAGTATATATATATATAGCATTCTGAAAATTAATTTATACAGAATAACAAACCTTCCATGAAGTTCTTCAAAAAATTTACAAAAAAATGAAGAAAAAAACAATTTCAAAATATCATTCATCATTAATACAATGTCTTTAAAAATCTATAATAGTTACCTTTAATTATTTTTCAAAAATCTTATAATGAACAGTAAATTTCAAGCTATATTCACACATAATTTCTAAAATTAAAATTTGATGCTACCAGGTATATCTATTTTTAAATATGAATCTACTAATAATTTCTATCATTTGTGCAATACAGCTCTGAATTTGGATTGTGATTATATATTTGACAAAGCATAGGTTTCTGGCACAGAATGAATGTGGTTTAAGAACTTAAAAAATTGAAATTGGACATTTACCTACATTGTATTATCCTGATTATGGTCCAATATCCAAAATCTAAATACATGGTTAGATTCAGCTTATCAAAAAACCACAAGAATTAAATTTTTGATGAAATCAAACAAATTTTTTTTTTAATTCTGGACCCTTCGGTCCTTATTGTGGACCAATTTGATAACAGGGATCAAATCCCAAATCTAAATACATGGTAAGATTGAGCATATCAAAGAACCCCATAATATTCAATTTTTTTTTAAATCAAACAAAGTTTAATTTTGGACCCTGATTTGGACCAACTTGAAAACTGGGGCAAAATCAAAAATCTAAATACACGTTTAGATTCAGCATATCAAATAACTCCTTGAATTCTTTTTTCGTTAAAATCAAACATAGTTTAATTTTGGATTCTTTGGACCTTAATGTGGACCAATTTTAAAATCAGGTCCAAAATCCAAAATCTAAATACACAGTTATTCAGCATATCAAAGAATCCCAAGAATTCAAGACTTTAAATTAAACCCCTTTGAAATTGGTCAAGAAATAAGCAATTTATACAAAGTATTAAAAAAGTATTGTTTTGGCCCTTTTTCCTAAAAGGTTAGGGTCATAACGGTTAACCTCCAAAATCAATCCCAACCTTCCTTTTAAGGTATGGAACCTTGTGGCACAATTCCATACAGAAGTCCGTAAACTTATACTCAAGTTATTGTCTGGAAACCAGAAAATCCTAGTTTTTTTGCCCCAAATTCCTAAACGGTTTGAGCCATATCCCCCAAAATCAATCCCAACCTTCCTTATGAGGTATATATGGAACCTTGAGGTGAAATTTCATAGAGATACATACACTTACACACAAGTTATTGTCCTGAAACAAGAAAAACATTGACAATGTCATACCATTCATGCCATTATAAAATCATACTTGTGTGAGAAATCAGGTATTGGGTCTGTTCATATTTTACCCCTTGCTTTCGCTCGGATAAAATAATCGAATAGAAATGCCCAACCCATGATCATGATGATTAAATGAACACTATTCTCAGGGTTCTCACTAAGGCGAGTCCATGAGTCCTGGACTCATCAAAATCTGTCTGGACTCACAATTTTCAAAACTGGTGAGTCCACAGATGCATCAAGATTGAAATATTTTGTATAAACTGAACACAGTCAAACACAAATATCATCATTTTATAGCAAAAGTTTAAAAGTGATCTGAATTTAATGTCATTTCATTGCTCTATTTGGAAATGGAGACTAAAATATTACATTATATTGCAATAAAATATTTTCTTCTTGCTGTTGGACTCATCATGGCTAAAAATGACGAGTCCCTGGACTCGCCTTCAAAAATCCTTAGCGAGAACCCTGTATTCTACAGCTGCCATGAATTATTTCATAATCATACAACAGGACAACAAAATAAGATAAAAATCAAGGCGAACAGATCCAGAGCAAAACAGGTGCAAAGGTGAACGTGAACCAGGGCGAATGGATCCAGATTCGGAAATCAATATTAATGCATTTAATCGAATTATTTAACGTAACAGAGGGTCCTTTTTCCTGTTCAGTTCACATGCTACCATGCGGGGCATGCCCATATGCCAATTTAGTTTGAGCGCTTGCGGATCTCTCTTTAAATTCAGTTTACATGCTCACATGTCCTTTTCTTAGCTAGAATACCACCCATTTCAATCCATAACATTTATCTGATGTCCAATATTTACATGAACTTATAAGGGGACGAAGTCCTTTATTACGATAGATTTACCAAAATTGTTAAAATTGACTTTAAAGGGCAATAACTCCTTAAGGGTCAACTGACCATTTTGGTCATGTTGACTTATTTGTAGATCTTACTTTGCTGAACATTACTGCTGTTTACAGTTTATCTCTATCTATAATAATATTCAAGATACATGTAATAACCAAAACTGCAAAATTTCCTTAAAATTGCCAATTCAGGGCAGCAACCCAACAACGGGTTGTCTGATTCGTCTGAAAATTTCAGGACAGATAGATCTTAACCTGATGAACATTTTACAAATGTTAAATTTGCTCTTTAATGCTTTCGTTTCAGAGATATAAGCCAAAACTGCATTTTACCCTATGTTCTATTTTTAGCCATGTTGGTTGGCAGGCGGGTCATCGGACACATTTTTAAACTAGATACCCTAATGATGATTGTGATCAAGTTTGGTTAAATTTGTCTTACTAGTTTCAGAGGAGAAGATTTTTGTAAATGATAACAAAATTTACAAAAATTGTTAAAATTGACTTTAAAGGGCAATAACTCCTAAAGGGGTCAATTCACCATTTTGGTCATGTCAACTTTTTGTAGATCTTATTCTGCTGAACATTATTGCTGTTTACAGTTTATCTCTATCTATAATAATATTCAAGATAATAACCAAAATGGCAAAAATTCCTTAAAATTACCAATGCAGGGGCAGCAACCCAGCAACAGGTTGTCTGATTCATCTGAAAATTTCAGGGTAGATAGATCTTGACCTGATAAACAATTCTACCCCATGTCAGATTTGCTCTAAATGCTTTGGTTTTAGAGATATAAGCCAAAATCTACATTTTACCCCTATGTTCTATTTTTAGCCATGGCGGCCATCTTGGTTGGTTGGCTTGGTCACCGGACACAATTTTTAAACTAGATACCCCAATGATGATTGTGGCCAAGTTTGGTTAAATTTGGCCCAGTAGTTTCAGAGAAGATTTTTGTAAAAGTTAACGACGACGGACGACGGACGCCAAGTGATGAGAAAAAGGCCAGGTGAGCTAAAAACGATTCTAAAACAGAGTGAATGGGCTGTCAGATCACGGTACCATGTCCATACCTTTTGTCTCTCTTTCTAGTGAACCTTTGCTTCTATGTTTGCCATGTTTGTGTCCTTTATTTTGTTGTTTAAAAACACCAGGTCTGTGAGTTTGCTGTGTATCTGCTGCCATTTCCAGCTTTTAATGAATTAAGAGTCCTGTCAACACCATGAACACGTGCTATTGGAATTTTGAGACTAAATTTAGAACTTGAATGTTGTAAGGGTTTAAATCAAAAATTAAAGTATTCGACAGATTTATATCGCTGGTAAGAACGTAAATACTGAGAACAAGCTAAGATATTATAACAACAACAACAACAACAACAACAATACTTTATTTTAAGAGGGTTACACAGTTAGCTATATAACTAATCTTCCCTGAGGCCCTCATCATAAAAAATCAAACAAAATGCAAACATATACATTGCATACATTAGTATAAAAAGACAAGTATGATAATAATGTTCAATGCAACTTGATAAAATGTTATGAAAAAATAAACGTGATGACATAATCAGTTTTCAATATTTTGTATACAGCTAGGTTGATTTCAATAAATGATCTGTTATTTTGTATTTGAAAGAATTAACATTTGTAATATTTCTTAACGGTATTGGGAGATTATTCCACAAGAATGGTCCAGAATACATAAAAGATTTTTGAACAATTCTGTTTTTGGTTTAGGAGTATGAGGTTTCCTTGAGTAGCATTTCTCAAGGGTATGGATTTCTGTCTGAAACATAATGAAACTTGTTAGTAAGATATGATGGTGCGTCATTTTTTAAGCACTTAAATGTCATCACAAACTTGTGATATTTTATTCTCTGTTCAACTGTCATCCAGTTTAAGTGTTTGAATAAGGGCTCGGAAGGAGCGAAAGGGTCTGTTTCTAGTATTAATCTAGCAGCTCTCTTTGTAATTTTAATATCCTTTTAAACCCTGAATATTTTATCAGTCTAGTAAAATTTCTTAATAGGAAGGAGCATAATACCAATTTCATTTTAATAATTCCTTGAATGGCTAAGATATGAAGAACCGTTACCTGATGATGTGGCATTGCTTTGTTTAATATGGAGCCTTGGGGACACCATACTTGATATAAAGTTTATCTGAATGAGCATTACCAATTTGTACTTGTTGAGTTCTTTCATTCAAATACGATTTAAAAAGAAACAGCAGCATTATCAAATCCATAAATTTCAAGTTTTTACAAAGAATATTATGATCTACTACATCAAAAGCTTTCTTAAAATCCAACAGGACTGCTAAGTTGATGTTACCTTCATTCATATCCTGTACCCATTTATCTATGATATTGATAAGGGCAGTTTGGCAAGAGTGTTCTTGTCGAAACCCAGACTGTGCTGGGTGTAAAAGATCTAATCTTTTTAGATAGTCATACAAATGTTTTGAAACATGCTTTTCTAAAAGTTTTGATAAAACAGGAAGTACAGAAATTGGTCTATAATTTGTTGCCATGAATTTTCCCAGCTTTAAAAACAGGGGTTACTCTTGCATTCTTTAGAACACTGGGTAATGTACTTGTATCTATTATTCTGTTAAAAATTTGACATTGAATATGACGTCATAACATAAATAACGTCACTACTAAAATCCCTAACAACAGAACCGAAATCGGAAACGTTACGGTATTTCCGTTTCTTTTTTAACAGATTTTGAAGTTAAAATATGTTTGAATTAAAAAAAATAATTCATACAGACTTCGTCCCCTTTCACAAGTAATGCCTGCCTCATATTAAAACAATATAATTTAGTATTAACTCTGTATTAGTTATTATCATATGCCAGCTTTAGCTGGCACTTATGGTAGAAGCATCGAATTAGAATAAAGAACGATAACTCTCTTTACATGATCAATCTAAAAAGTTTCGTCACTCTCGTTAAATCTCGTACGATTTTTATATTATTTTTTTTCGAAGTTGATCAGGTCAAGTTTTCTAACTCTTAAAAATATTTTTTCTTTTTTTTCCTTTATATTTATTAAATAAATATTGTATTCTTGCTTGGCTCCAAATATAAAGAAAATTCTTCAAATAATGAAAACGAAATTAGCATTGGAATATCCGTCAGGACATTGTCAGGACATTAGTTTAACCGTTATATTTTTAATGGCTGCCAGATTTTCGTTTAATTGCGAATCTGCGATCTTAAAAAAACGGGACAAAGCGGAATAAATTCAATGTTAAATACGACATGAATTTTTATTTGTTTACAAAAACAAATATTTAGAAATTTTATTAACTTGTGTATAGATATAGGAAGATGTGGTGTGAGTGCCAATGAGACAACTCTCCATCCAAATAACAATTTATAAAAGTAAACCATTATAGGTCAATGTACGGCCTTCAACACGGAGCCTTGGCTCACACCGAACAACAAGCTATAAAGGGCCCCAAAATTACTAGTGTAAAACCATTCAAACGGGAAAACCAACGGTCTAGTCTATATAAAAAATGAGAAACGAGAAACACGTATAAATTACATAAACAAACGACAACTACTGTACATCAGATTCCTGACTTAGGACAGGTGCAAACATTTGCAGCGGGATTAAACGTAACCTTCTCCCTTTTCTGAAACAATAGTATAACATCACAACATAGAAAACACACGATAAAATATCAATTGGAAGGCTTAACTCAATCAAAAACGTAAATTAACACACTATGAGCGAATAAATTCGATCTGTGATACCTGAAAGTAAATACATAGTTAATAAAATATTAGGGACAAACATTCAAGGCCAAAAAGCAAACAAACAAGTCCAAACAAAGCCATGGCAAGACACCACCACAAATATTTAACCCTTAGAAAATAATCACTTTTGAAAATTTTAAATAGCATCCTTCTTTTAACAATCAGAATGATCCTTTTAGTTTTGCTGATCACATATACCAGTATATGAGATGCAGGAAACTGGGAATACAATATGAACAACCAGCTAATTTAGAAAGTAAAAATAATTCAACAAACAGAAAGCATTGTTTGCAATACTAAATAAAAAAAACAGCTACAACTTTTAGATATTGATGAAAAAGATATTCCAAATCCTCCACCTTTTCATGAAAATCAACAAAAAATTAATTTCATAAAGTTATGGATTGTATAACAGCATTCATAGTTTTAAAATTAAACAAATGTCTTATTGTTTTAAATTTTGTAAAATTTGCAAAGAAAGAAAAATGGATATGAAAATGCACAAGATAATGAATGTAAGCATTGTCATTTATATAAATCACCAATAAATTCATTTTCAGCAGAAAACAATAAGGGAGCAACCACTTAGCTTCAAAGGGGGGAGGTATGTTTTTTGTTTGAGTCAGATTTTTTACACGTGACGCGCTTCAATCAAAATTATTTAGTCAAGATATAACACTAGAAGGTATGAGGAAAATCTGGATTCAGAATATTTTTTTTTGTCCTCTGCTTGAACAGAGTATTTTTTTTTCATCAATTTTTTAAGAAAATACTAGTCCAAATAATTATGACGTCTAGGAAGGCTATTTTAAATTTTTGCTTTGACGCCTTCCTGCGACGCGTCAAAGCAAAAAATACCAAACCCCCTACTGCCTTTTGAAGTTCAATGATCTCTTTCCCTAAATATTTTCCATCTGAACTTATTATTTTATTTTAGACAAAAACTATATGTAGGACATTCGTCCTGAACATGCATGAAATATTTGCCACTGGACGTTAAGCAACCAACAATCAATCAATATATAGGACATAGTCTTGGTATAAAGCTGGCATTTAAGGTAGCGCCTTCCTCATATTATAAATGTCTGTATAAATACCAGATACAGTGTATATATATATATGTCTCTAGTAAAGGTAAATAAATTTCTGTATATATTTAACAAAACGATTCTAAAACAAAAACAGAGTGAATGGGCTGTCAGAACACTGTACCATGTCCATACCTTTTGTTTCTCTTTCTAGTGAACCTTTGCTTCTATGTTTGCCATGTTTGTGTCCTTTGTTTTGTTGTTTAAAAACACCAGGTCTGTGAGTTTGCTGTGTATCTGCTGCCATTTTCAGCTTTTAAGAGTCCTGTCAACACCATGAACACGTGCTATTGGAATTTTGAGACTAAATTTAGAACTATAATGTTGTAAGGGGTTTAAATCAAAATAAAAGTATTCGACAGATTTATATCGCTGGTAAGAACGTAAATACTGAGAATAAGCTAAGATATTATAAGGTTTAATCAAAATTGCAGAATTGTTAACAGATCTTAACAAATTCGACGATTAGCAGTGACAGACACATTAATGCATTAATACAGCTAGGTTGATTTCAATAAATGATCTGTTATTTTGTATTTGAAAGAATTAACATTTGTAATATTTCTTAACGGTATTGGGAGATTATTCCACAAGAATGGTCCAGAATACATAAAAGATTTTTGAACAATTCTGTTTTTGGTTTAGGAGTATGAGGTTTCCTTGAGTAGCATTTCTCAAGGGGTATGGATTTCTGTCTGAAACATAATGAAACTTGTTAGTAAGATATGATGGTGCGTCATTTTTTAAGCACTTAAATGTCATCACAAACTTGTGATATTTTATTCTCTGTTCAACTGTCATCCAGTTTAAGTGTTTGAATAAGGGCTCGGAAGGAGCGAAAGGGTCTGTTTCTAGTATTAATCTAGCAGCTCTCTTTGTAATTTTAATATCCTTTTAAACCCTCACTGCTACAACTACTCCACACTATACAACAATAATCAATTAGTGGCAAGATATAACCATTATAGAATAATTTTCTGCAGTCTAGATTTAGAAATTTCTTAATCTTTAATAGTAGATATAGCCTAGATGAAATTTTTGAGCAGATCACATCAATTTGGTTTGTCCATGTGAGGAAGGGTCAATTTTAATGCCTAAGAGACTTTCGCATGTGGAAGATTGTATCACTTGATTGTTAATAGTTAAACAACTCTCAATGTAATGTGGCATTGCTTTTTGTTTTGTTCCAATAATCATATTTTTGTTTTATTTTTATTGATGAACATATTGTTATCATTACACCATTCCTCAACACCATGTAAATCTTCTTGTACCTTTGACTGCAGAGTTTGATAACAATTACCAGAAAGATGTAAAGTTGAATCATCAGCATATAAATCAGTGCAACAATTTTTCATATAGATAGGAAGGTCGTTTATGTATAATATAAACAGAAGGGGCCCTAATATGGAGCCTTGGGGGACACCATACTTGATATAAAGTTTATCTGAATGAGCATTACCAATTTGTACTTGTTGAGTTCTTTCATTCAAATACGATTTAAAAAAGAAACAGCAGCATTATCAAATCCATAAATTTCAAGTTTTTACAAAGAATATTATGATCTACTACATCAAAAGCTTTTTAAAATCCAACAGGACTGCTAAGTTGATGTTACCTTCATTCATATCCTGTACCCATTTATCTATGATATTGATAAGGGCAGTTTGGCAAGAGTGTTCTTGTCGAAACCCAGACTGTGCTGGGTGTAAAAGATCTAATCTTTTTAGATAGTCATACAAATGTTTTGAAACATGCTTTTCTAAAAGTTTTGATAAAACAGGAAGTACAGAAATTGGTCTATAATTTGTTGCCATGAATTTTTCCCCAGCTTTAAAAACAGGGGTTACTCTTGCATTCTTTAGAACACTGGGTAATGTACTTGTATCTATTATTCTGTTAAAATGTAAGTTAAAGATGAAGTTATGAAGGAGCACTCAATTTTAAAATTTTAGGTCCTATGTTATCAGATCCGTGGATTTATTAATGTCAAGTTTGATCATCTCATTAAATAGATCATTTATTGTGACTGGTGGAATTGAAAATTTTATTTGTTTTGACTTAGTAAATTTCTTTTGTACAAATTGAGTTAATTTTGCATAATCATGATTTTTGCTCATACATCTGTCAGTCCTCAGGTTTTCAACACATGATGTAAAAACTTATTAAAACATTACAAATATCACTGACATTATTAGTTTTAGCACCATCTTCATTTAAAAGTTCATATGGTTTTTCTTGTCGGGATGGGTTAAGACTGTGAATACATTTCCACAAATCTTTTGAAGCTTTTGAATTTTTTACCATCTTTGAATAAAAATTTCTTTTAGATTCATCGATTATGTGTTTTGTCCTGTTTCTCCAAAATTTGAACTCGGACCACATTCCTAGTCTATGGTATTTCTCTCATTTTCCTGGCATATGTAATTTCATTATTGAACCATTCAGGTTGTCTGTCTCTTTTACTCTTTTAGTAACAATTGGTGCATGTTTATCTACTACAACTTTTAGATACTGATGAAAAGATATTCCAAATCCTCCACCTTTTCATGAAAATCAACAAAAATTAATTTCATAAAGTTATGGATTGTATAACAGCATTCATAGTTTTAAAATTAAACAAATGTCTTATTGTTTTAAATTTTGTAAAATTTGCAAAGAAAGAAAATGGATATGAAAATGCACAAGATAATGAATGTAAATATTGCAATTTATATAAATCACCAATAAATTCATTTTCAGCAGAAAACAATAAGGAGCAACCACTTAGCTTCAAAGGGGGGAGGTATGGTTTTTTGTTTGAGTCAGATTTTTTACACGTGACGCGCTTCAATCAAAATTATTTAGTCAAGATATAACACTAGAAGGTATGAGGAAAATCTGGATTCAGAATATTTTTTTTGTCCTCTGCTTGAACAGAGTATTTTTTTTTCATCAATTTTTTAAGAAAAATACTAGTCCAAATAATTATGACGTCTAGGAAGGCTATTTTAAATTTTTGCTTTGACGCCTTCCTGCGACGCGTCAAAGCAAAAAATACCAAACCCCCTACTGCCTTTTGAAGTTCAATGATCTCTTTCCCTAAATATTTTCCATCTGAACTTATTATTTTATTTTAGACAAAACTATATGTAGGACATTCGTCCTGAACATGCATGAAATATTTGCCACTGGACGTTAAGCAACCAACATTGGCAACAATCAATCAATATATAGGACATAGTCTTGGTATAAAGCTGGCATTTAAGGTAGCGCCTTCCTCATATTATAAATGTCTGTATAAATACCAGATACAGTGTATATATATATATATGTCTCTAGTAAAGGTAAATAAATTTCTGTATATATTTAACAAAACGATTCTAAAACAAAAACAGAGTGAATGGGCTGTCAGAACACTGTACCATGTCCATACCTTTTGTTTCTCTTTCTAGTGAACCTTTGCTTCTATGTTTGCCATGTTTGTGTCCTTTGTTTTGTTGTTTAAAAACACCAGGTCTGTGAGTTTGCTGTGTATCTGCTGCCATTTTCAGCTTTTAAGAGTCCTGTCAACACCATGAACACGTGCTATTGGAATTTTGAGACTAAATTTAGAACTATAATGTTGTAAGGGGGTTTAAATCAAAAATAAAAGTATTCGACAGATTTATATCGCTGGTAAGAACGTAAATACTGAGAATAAGCTAAGATATTATAAGGTTTAATCAAAAATTGCAGAATTGTTAACAGATCTTAACAAATTCGACGATTAGCAGTGACAGACACATTAATACATTATATATCTCTGGTAGTAACAAGGCGATTAGCAATGAGTGCAATTATTTCAGAAAACAGATCCCCCAAAAAACAAAAACATTTATTTCAGAAAACAGACCACCCCAAAAACAAAAACATTGAGTTTCAAAAAAAGATTCTTGTTCTTGTATGTTACTAAAAAAAGATGAAGGTTGAAAAAACGATGAATGGTCGGTGCTTAGTTAATGAGCAGCTTGATGTTTTAATTTTTTACTTCTTTAAAATTTGTGTTACATATCTGATTTTAAAATGAAATGTAGTAGTCACATTGAACCCTTTTGATCAAATACAAATCAATTTTTCATGACCCAATTCTGTTATAGACTTACCTGGGAATATTAAACAAGTGATTGTCAACTAGGCAAAACCTTGTGACATCTTGTAGCCATCTTCATTGTACATGTTTAAGTACGAAAAATACCTTATTTTCTCAAAAAAAAAACTATCAACAAATATTTAAATATTAAATACCGGCAACACCCTATCATGAAATCATTAAAATTTCCATGTTTTTAACACTATTTTTGTACCATTAAAAAAAAAAGGTCCAAACCAACACCCCTTTGTCTTTAACTTTTTAAATTTTAGATTCATTGATGGAAAAATCTTATATCAAAAGATACGTTTTTTAAACCATTTATTCTTTTCTGGAAAAATCATCCCTCTGTCTTAGACTCTTTAAATTTTAAATCAATTTCAGAAAATCTTATTTTTAAAGATTCTGGAAAAATTCGTAAAATGAGGAAAAAGTATTCAAATAGGACTGAGTCTACTATTATGTGTAAAAGTAGTTTCAGAATAGAAGAAATATGTCTGAACATGAAAAAGTAGTTTGAAAAATATGATATGTAATAGATTCTATGGCCTTTTAATGATAAAATTGAGAATGGAAATGGGGAATATGTCAAAGAGACAACAACCCAACTAAAGAGCAGACAACAGCCGAAGGGTCTTCAACGCAGCCAGAAAATCAAGCACCCGGAGGTGGTCCTCAGCTGGCCCCTAAATAAACTAGTTCAGTGAAAAAGGACGTCACACTAAACTCCAAAACATATAAATGAACTAAAATTAAAAAACATACAAGACTAACAAAGGCCAGAGGCTCCTGACTTGGGACAGGCGCAAAAATGCGGCGGGGTTAAACATGTTTTGTGAGATCTCAACCTCCCCTATACCTCTAGCCAATGTAGAATAAAGAAACACATAGCAATACGCACAGTAAAACTCAGTTTAAAAGAAGTCCGAGTCTGATGTCAGAATAGGTAACAAAAGAAACTAAGCAAAATGACAATGATACATAAATGAACAAAGGACTACTAGTAGTTACTGACATGCCAGCTCCAGACCTTAATTAAACTGATTGAAAGATTATGTCTTCATATTTCCAATCTCTTGTATAACCATTCTCTGGATTTATCAAGCCGAATTTTACTTCTTCTTCTTCTTCTTCTTCTTCTTCTTCTTCTTCTTCTTCTTCTTCTTCTTTCCTTCCAATTAGGAACACTGTTACACCAAGTAGAAACGGAGTTGTTTTCACTTGTATTATTTAAGATTATTTTTACAGTACTATATACATCGGATAGTTTTAAAATGTAAAAATTTGTTGAACAACTCCAACCCCCATGTACAAGATAAAAAGTGTCATCCATTAATAATTTAATTTTGGATGTAACGCGTCTTCTGATTGGCTGACGTTGTTTTGTTTATCAGCTCATAGACATAATTTTGTCATGTGACCGTGGCGTCATCAACGTTTTTCATGGTTTACTCGGTTTAAAATGGAATTGAGAATTAAATTATAAGAATGACTGTAATATTTTTCTGTCTATTCGAAATAACATAAAATGTGGTGCACACTTTAAAATAACCCGCCACGTGGGTTATTCAGTGTGCACCACATTTTTGATGTTATTTCTTCATAGACAGAAAAAATATTACAGTCATTCCTTAAATATATATACAACACTATCGTGCAAAGCATGTGCAACATATATACATCCATATCCTTGGGTTATACTACAGGAAGGTTAAAATGTTTAAAGAGTAAGCACATTGTCTAAAAGATCGCTCATGTTCAGGGCTAGCAAAATTCTTCTTTCCTTCGGATAAGATTTTGTACAATTAAGAACGTTATGGTGCGCTATTTGTTTAAACGTTTAATGGTATTTTGTTTACCCTTGTTTAGTTTCTGTTAGGTTATTGTCTGGATAGTGATGTTGAGCTGCACACTACTAACTATTTTCAATGTTATAAGCGTTTGCATAAAAAATGAAATAAATAAAAGAATGAGCGACGCAAACGCTAGCGATCCACTTCAAAATGGAACAGATTTACAACAAACAAATAAAGGCCCTACGCAGTCAACGACAGGAGAAATGTCACGACCAAATAACTTACAAAGAATTGCACAAAAGAAAGCTATGGTTCGGGGATACCCCAGGAACAAAAAATTAGAAAAGCTAGCTGTATATTCATCTTGCAAGGTCCGTTTCAGTTATTTGATTCTAAATTCAATGTTTTATGATTGGAAGGCCAAAATACAACATGTATATGGTTGTGTTTTGGCTTACATGCTGAAGCCTAATTTTTTTTGTGATTCTGTGTGCGTAGTGATGTTCTGATTTGCCTGCATTGAATCAGAAAATCACTGCAGATCCAGAATCCCATAAGTGATGAATGTGGGTCTGTTGCCCAAAATCATATTCGCACTCTTTTTAAAGGTTATGTTTTGAATAATTTTTCAATCATGCTTTAGTCAGTGTATTGTTAAAAAATAAAAATAATAAGTTTTTTCATTGTTTTGAAAAAAGTGACATTCTAAAAAATGTAAACCGGTTTTGTTTTGTGAATAATTTTGAGGAAATGAATAATGAATATTGTCTTGATGATGATCAAAGGCCAGGTCATTCGTCTCTAAAGCTAGTAAATCAAAGGCTGAAAATAACAAATGGCTATCAAACTAATCACATTGACATTGCTTCGACAACAATGAATAAAACAAAAAACTACAAAGCACATTCTAATTAGGTGCATTACCATGAGGGTTTGGATGGAGTTTACAGAATAGAGGATAGTGTGGTAAGGTGATAAAATATATAAGAATAGAGATAAATTTAAAGAATACAGAAATAAAGGACCTAACCATACTTGCCAACCTCTGACAATGAGAAATCATGTCATGACATGACATGACATGTCAAAAAGCGTGTGAAAACGCGTGACGTAGATGCGGACTTTTTAATATGAACAATGTTCATAATTTCACATTATATGCAAATTTGTTAATATAAAAAACAATATTCTACTGTAAACTTTTATTGTATTCAACAGTGGTCTGTTTTGCTGCTTTTAAAGCAACACCACTAGGCACATAGTCAAAACAACTGCTGGTTTGGTTACATTTACTTGATAACAAGGCACACAATATATCATTGTCAAGTTCTGATCAGAATTCAGTGTAAATTTCTTTATAATTGAAAATGATCTCTCACAGTCAGAATTGATATTTGGCTGAACTAAAATAGCTTCATGAAGCTTTGAAAGAGTGTCATAATGTTTTTTTGCCATCTAAAATGTCATCTATGATCTCTGCCATTGCTCCCAACAAACTATACAATATATGTTGCTATTGCCTGGTCAAAACTGGGTAGTTCATCAGAAGACAGCTAATACTATGAGAACTGATCCAACATTTCCGTGATATAATAATTTTCCATCCCCTATGGCCTGTGGAAATCTGTTGACTACATTTGAAACTGAAAAAGAAAAATATTTTATAATTGTTAAATGCTTAATCAAATAGCTATGTATTTTAGTTCTCCTCTCATATGTATTGTTATGATTACAACACAGAGTGCAAAATGCGTTACTCATCCCTCGATCATTTAAACTCAAAACTCCCAAATATAATTTATAAATCTTGGTACGTACACATCGTTTTCGCTTAGAAATCGGCTCTTTACACGACGGTACAGGGAAAGCTACCTCTTTCTGTGGACATTTCCCTAAGTGAATTTGAAAGAAAGAAAGTCCCAAAATCGTAAAAACTAATCACAAACTACTTACCTTAAGAGCTTTTGCTGTTCGTCCATATAGGAAAATAAACAATGGCCACCAAACAATTACTTCGAAATTTTCGGTATTTATCGTGTAATAATGAAAAACCGAGAATCGCGATATCACTAACGACCAAAAATCAAAACAACGAAAAGCGTGTAATTGCATGTAAGTGGTGAAAAGCGTGTACACGCCATGTGATAAAATCCTCGCGTGTAAACCGTTGAAAAAGCGTGTATTACACGCGAATATCATGTCAGTTGGCAACTATGGACCTAACATCCAGACCCTCTACCATGTTTGGCGCTGTTGTATATCATACTTGTCCAAACACATGAGATCAAAGGAGCCAAGCTGTTAAAATCTTCATTGTTTTTACTCCTACCAAGCCAACTACTTGTATTTTACTTTTAATACACCAAAGCTAGTTATAAAAGTAATCATGATTTTCAAACACATAACAATAATGACAAATTAGCTTTGAAAATACTAAATCATAGTAATCATATATAATCAACATTTGATAATTAATCATCTAATCAAATTTTCATTTAAAAAATTCATGAATTTGTATTAATGAAAATACAAATATTTTGATATACTAATGAAAATACATCAATAATTCAACCTGTATATGAATGAAAATAAGGTGCAAACGTGTTGGGTGCGAATGAACCCAGGGGGGGCGAAGGTGTAGGGTGTGAACCATGGCTTCCAAAACGGTCATATATTCCGGACTTGACTGAAATTTATATAAAAAGTCCGGCTGCTCTCAGCCTCAAACGGTCAAATATCATAGGTTTGCCACTTTTTGTTATTCAAGGCATTTTCATAAACGGTCATTTCACTTTTTACCAACTTTGATCGGTAAAATGTCCGTTTGGGCATTATAGTTTAAAATTGTGGCGATCTATTTCACAAGGATATTTCGGTCATATTTGGGTTTGATTAAAGATATGCAGCATATTTCATACTTTGAAGTGTCTCAGTTAGTCTTATCATAGATGTATTTTATACATCTATGGTCTAATCCTCTGGGTACATAAATGCACGGCTTGGTACATCGATAAAAAGTAGAAAAAACATTTGTTCTTTTATTTAAAAAACAACAAGCTGTCAAAAAATTATCCCTTCAATAAGTAATAATGAAGCCATAAATCATTCACTGATTACATGTCATTACCTTTGATGAGAGACCTTAGCTTGTCTTAATCAATAGAATTGATGATGCATAACAATGGTGATCAGGTAAACGAGGTCAAACATGCAAGCGTGTATGGAACAACATCCTATTTAATTACGCTTTGTAGATATTATTGTAAATGAACATTCAGTTTTAAAAAAAAGTATCCTTTGATTTTAAAATAATTCTTCAAATAAGAATATTTATAAATGAATTCGAATTTGTACGATATTCATTATAAACACTGTATATCGTGTTAAATACTGGGGTACGCTAAAGGGTATTCAAAGTTATTTTCTTACATTTCAGCGGGTTGCATCTAATAAATTTAGTCTAAAAGTTTGAAATTATAAGAAATACGTTAATAAATATGATTTGATGAAAAATTTGAAAAGGTTTTAAACGAATAATCGTCAGAACCACGTTGTTTGAACTAGTACACGTGTGCGCATGTGTCTATATTGTCTATTGTGCGGTGGTGGGAAATTTAATTATGCATCCTAATTCTTCAATAATGCTAAAATTATCATTGATACCTTTATCTAACGTATATTTTCTTGAAGAAATAACTTGAAAAGGCTACTTAACTCAATCGTAAACTTACACAGATATTACGTATCCGTCTCTGATCTGTGATTTACCATTGTCTAGTCAACATCCGGCATTAGGAAAATGTGATTTTAAAAACGAAAGTAAAGTTTTTGACAACGTTATTTTGCACAAATAAAGAGTCCAAAGCGGAATTAGGCAAAATTAGTACGCTGATGTTGCACACTTCCAATGCTGCACTTTCAATTTAACACTTTACGTCAAAACATCGAATTTATATCAAAGTAAAGTTTAATATCGTTTTAATGTCAATCAATGAATGATTTGTTATATCATATATGATGGCCAACTGATTATCATAGTTGCCTTATTTACTAAGTCTAAATGAATTTAAAATCGGGATAAGATATGAAATGTCCGGCTGGCTCAAAAAAATTTTGGAAGCCCTGGTGTGAATGTGTAAGGTGCGAGTGTGTTTTGGGGGCGAATGGACCTGATACCAAAAGGGACTAGCTGGAAAGAATAAGGATGCGTACATAGGCAAATAATTGTATTTTTTAACTTAAGGTTTATCATAAAAAAATGGACAAATGTAATTGTGTTAACATATGAAAAATTACTCTGTGTTCAGATTAGCCTCCTTTTTCATTTTTTTTAGCACACCTGTTCCAAAGGGCCAAGTGAGCTTTTCTCATCACTTAGCTTCTGTCGGCGTCCATCATTATTAACTTTTACAAAAATCTTGTCCTGTGAAACTACAGGCCAAATGTAACCAAACTTGGCCAAAATCATTATTAGGGCATCTAGTTTTAAAAATGTGTCTGATGACCTGGCCTGCCATCCAACATGGGTGATATGGCTAAAAATAGAAAAAAGGGCAAAATACAACTTTTGGATATTTATTTGAAACTGTCTATAAACAGAGAAAATCTGACTTGGGGAGAAAATGTTCAGAATGATGAGATCTACCTATTGTCCATTTACATCAAAACTGTAACAGTCTGTTAGACATTTTCTTATAGGAGTTATTGCCTTAAATGACAAATTTTACAATTTTTTTCATTTTTGCCTACTATCTTATTGGAGTTATTGCCATTTAATGATGATTCTTATCAATATTTTGCATTTTGCCTAATATCTGAAAAACCTTAATCATGTTAATAGATAGATAGAAACTGAAATTAGCAAAAATGATCAGCAAGATGAGATCTACAAATAACACTTAACACATCATTGAAATCATGTGATTTATTAATAAGTCGACTCCGTATTGGCATTATCCTTATTTTTATATTATAAACTCCAATTTACATGTTGCCCTTTAATGACGATTTAACCATTTTTTTGCAGTAATCATTTGGTAATCCTGCATTGTCAGAAATAATCTGAACATTTAATCCTTTTTTTACCTTTTTTTATGCTGACATAGTATTGTATTTTAAATAATGTAATCCTGATATTCAAATTTAAAAGAACTCCAAATCAGAGGAAGATTTTCTTTAAGAATTTAGGTAGTGGGAGGGAGCATTATTTTTCTTTGGGACAAACAATTTGTTTTCCAACTTGAATCAAAAACTATTTTTTTCAAGATTATACAGGAAGAAGATTTATTTTTTGAAACTCAATGTTGAATTTATTTGTTTCCCTGCTTTCTAATGGAAATAGTCTATTTTTATCACCTCCCTTCTGAAACAATTTTTTTTTCAAGAAATTTTGATTCAAATTATTTTAGAGAGAAAAAATCTCTCCTATTTTTTTGCAATTGGTATTATGAAAGGACAAAGTCTTTTAAATACACAGTAATTGCATTACACATCAAATGATTAAAATCATTGCTAGAATATATAACATGTATGACAAACAAACACAACATTAAATTTCACATAAATCATAATTCAGATGTTTGGTTGACAAAAGTTTTCAGCTTACTTTCTTAGATCAGCTTATTCCATGAGACACAGAGAATTTTAGCTTTCAACTAACATGCCTAAAGAAAGTGATTAAAGATCACCAACTATAAATATTATACAAGTGTTATAGAGACCGTTTTATTCAGTTTCATGGCAACCTGTATTATTGATGGGGAAACTGGATTGCTTGCCATTATCCTTCAAGTTAAGTGACTATCAAATATTAGAAGGTAAAAACATAATATTTTTGATGATTGACCCCTGTAGACCATACAGTAACGAGTACCATTTTATTTGTTATATGATGTACCATTTTTGTGTATCAACTTAGTTGTACACTTGGTTTGATTTTATGATTTTGGTTTTATTTACAGTCTGAATCCTGTAAATGTAATGGTTGGAAGAATCCCAATCCACCACCAACTCCACCGAGAGTGGATGTGTCGCAACCTCTGGCTAGTCTCACAGATCCATGTAGGAGTTGTGGACACACATTAGGTAAGCATCTTTATAAACTGTCTAAACTGATAAGAGTTTTTATTTTCAACTATTTTAAGATTACTGCTGTTGGGACCAGGTGATAACCTTTTGCAAATCAACAGATCTTATATTCATTGTTAAGGTTGGTGTTGCACATCTGGCAAGATACTACACTGAACAGCCTCCTTTTTTACTACAATATTCAATAAATATGTACGTTTTAACTAATCCCTGTCTAACCAGACTAATTTTGAAATGTTGCATCAGCAGATGGCTTAACTGTTGTATTATTGTTTTCTAATATGACAGATTCCATGACAGTATTTGTTGATACACAGCCAATGATCAAATGTAGGTTCTTTCTAAGAATCTACAGACCTGTACAAAAGATATTCTATCTGTGAAAATGATAAAATGAACATCACAGATTTTTATGCAAACTGTTGTCAATGCATTTTGTTTTTCCTAAAAGAAGTTCCTCTGGAAACTTTTTTTACAAATAATGCTTTAATATTTATAGATTTTAAATGAGTGAGCATTGGATATCACTTGATATGATCCAGGGGTCACCACACTTCAAAATAATAGGGAGAAGTCATGTCATGATAGGGAAACTTCAATGATACCTCAGGGAGAAGTAAAGGAGACTAAAACCACATTCGTGTTAGCCTTCGTGTGTAATAAATCATCTAATTAACATGATTAAGTAGACCTTTGATACCTTGTGATGTCTCAAATACTACACATATGTATATGGCTAATATGCTTGCTTTACACCATTGAAAGGTTCCCTTTGAGTCTCCTCTGGGCTCAGGTTTTTTCTACTTTTGGAGCTGATTCATAATGTAGTCATTATCGAAGTAATAAAACAGATTTTCAGTCATTGTTGATCTGTCATTAATCTGTAAATATCTATAGCACTTGTGTAGATTTAAAGGAAAAGAAAATTTAATCATAATTATCAAGTTCAATGAGATACAGTAACATGAGTATGCATATTGCTTCTTTTTTGAAAGAAAGTGTATTTTTATCTGGGGAAATTGAAGTCAATATATTGTCATTCAAACAATACTTTTGCCTTAAAATATATTTGGTACTTATTTAATTTATAAGAAAATACATATTTATGCATATTAGATTCGTATTTTTCACTTTTGGTGACATTATTAACTGTATTTCGAAAGAAAAATCGGTTATTGATTTGGGGGGGCATCCGGGTGGGCAGACAGGCGGCTGTCAAACAGTGTCCGTGCATTTACTCATGAACCGTTCAATCAAAGCTTTTCAAATTTTAATATGTTGTTACTGATGACAAAATGGACAATATTGACGATTTTCACTTTCACCGTTCAAGAGTTATGGTTCTTGAAAGATTGAAAAATGGTGTTTCCAGTCGTGCCTGTGCTTTAACTCATGGACCGTTCAACCAAAGCTTTTCAAATTTTAATATGTTGTTACTGATGACAAAATGGAGGTCAAGTTTGATATTGATGATTGTCACTTTTACCGTTCAGGAGTTATGGTCCTTGTGATATTGAAAAATGCCAGGACACAAATAAATGTTAAAAAATCCGGTTTACTTTCATTTTGACAGCTCTTGTTACTTGAAAAAAATACAAATTCCTTTTTATTTGGAATTGATTCGTACTTTACAAAAATGTAAAATGTAAAATAAAAAAATAGTGTCTGATAAAAAATTTACAAATAAAACTATCTTTGACAATTGATATGGAAAGGAATATGACGATTTTAAGGCATTTAATGGATAATATATAAACTAAGATCAACTCTTATCACGTTTAAGGGAAGGAGTAAACTTCGATTTTTGAAAATCAGAATCTTCTGATATACATTTTTGTAGCCGGAAGTGAAAAAAACTTTTTTTTCACTCGTTTAAAGGCAAAACATCTATTTATTTTTTTTGAATCGCCCAACAAACAATGGCAGTCTTTTTTAAAGAAAAATTTCAATAGAGACATTGTCAAAAACACGGTGAGAAATTTTCTATGACCCAATTTTTAAAGAAAAAAGGCAACTTCACCGAGAACACAGGACGACTTGAACTTTGCTCTGAGCCGTTTCTAGGGCGAAATCGGGTATGACAGGGTTGCCCACCTCGCCTGGTGTGGTGACCCCTGATATCAACTCGAGTTATTCAATTTTAATAGTAATAAACAAGCCTTTGGCAAGTTTCTTATTACTATTCAAATTGAATAACGAGAGTTGATATCAAGCGATATCCAATTCTCACAAGCTGTTAAACCTATTTCTCTTATAGTAAACATTCTCATTGTGTTGAATAAAAAATTCCATGAATCGTTGATCTTGTCTTTTGCACATACCAGTATGACCATACTATGACATCATATGTCCTGTTTCGGTGTCAAACATTAACGTCAGACATTTTTACACTTTTTGTACGCTTTAAAATGTAAATAAAATTTGACAAAAAGAATATTTTCAGGTGAAAAATATGAGTGTTTTTTATATTATTGAAGAAATCACATATCTTTGTTGCCATGGATGAAAATGTACATTGTCTTAACCTTTGAAAGTCATTGATGACCGTCCAAATAGCCAATCAAAATGTCACAATATCCTCTCCTGATAATGGATAAGCAAGTCAAGTTAAAGCAATTTTCATATCACACTTTGTGCAGTGTGATACAAGAAATATATCTTCATGAGAGAAATAGATAACCATAAGAGAAATGTTTCTGTTGGGACAAATATTCTATCGCCTTTATTCCGTTAGGAAGAAATCCTGAGATATTTCTTCCAGTGGAAATAATGTTCCAGAATATGTCTTCTATTTGAAACAAGTATTATAAAGGAATTTCTATTCAGTGACATCATGACATGTCTAGATTATTGCTTGTCAGATAGTCAAAAGGAAGCAAAACTTCAATTGGCTAAACAAGGAAAACTTGTTTTTGGTGGAAGAAGACTTCAAGTCTTCTGAAAGCCTTTACTGCCGGCTGTAAAATCATTTAACCGTTACCAGGTTGAATGCCGTATCCCTTTCTGTGTATTACAATTTCATTACAACTTCCGTGCCATTTTCGTGACATCGATTTCTACACATGATTAAGCATCTGCATCATTTAATTTAAAAGTTAGGCTTGAAAAACAATCACTGTCATAAGTGTTATAGTTTCTCATGTTTTAATGTAAAAATATATACCCTTTTATTTATGTAAATTATTAGATTTCATCTCATCTTACATGAACGTTATTTGTTTACTTGTAACCAGATATTTTTAATGTAGATTATTGTAGTACGCATGCATGAATTTGGTATTGGGTCGGTTCGCCCTTTTTAAATGTTCGCCCTTAGTCTGTTCGTCCTAAGTTCTTTCGCCCATAGAGTACGTTCGCCCTAAGTTCCTTCTACTTACTTTTATCAATGACATTTTATACGTCCTTTCATTTATTAAAAAATATTAATATTAAGGGTATTCAATTTTAATAAACTTATTCAGATATTTATATGGTATAAATTCTCAAATTCATGAAAACACATGAAAAAAAAAATTTAAAAGTTGAAGGCTTGTCTTGGAGCATTAATAGGTCATGATAATATTTCTCTGATAGTTGTAATAATTGTCTTTAGTAGATTAATGATTGGAATTATCAGAATAAAACAACTGGATTATTCGGGTTAATCTAAACCATGTTGGTTACATATCTGTGCATGTGCACAAATGGGAAATTTAATTGACAATTTGTGCGTAAGAAATTTTCAAAATATTGATAAACAGAATTGCATATATTCATACAATCCATCTTGTGTTAAAGTCAAGTATCTTCATGGAGAGTACGACTTCAAATCAATGATGCTTGAAAAAGTACACGGATTGGGTTGTTCCATCTACGTTTAGATCTTTAATGCAATCAAGTCATATTCCAGTTTTAGACAATGTGTTTTTATGCCCCCGCCGTAGCGGAGGGGGCATTAAGTTTTACCCTTGTCCGTCTGTACGTACGTCCCAAAATTGGTTTCCGTTCTCTAACTTGAGTTTGCCTCAACCAAATGTTATGAAACTTATACACAATGCTTATTACCACAAAACACAGATCAAGTTTGAATTTTGGTGGTGTCACTTCAACGGTTCTAGAGTTATGCCCCTTTATAATGGAAAAATTGCTAAATTTTTAGTTTCCGTTCTCTAACTTAAGTTTGCCTCAACCGAATGTTATGAAATTTATACACAATGTTTATTATCACAAAATACAGATCAAGGGTGAATTTTGGTGGTGTCACTCAAACCGTTCTAGAGTAATGCCCCTTTATAAATGGAAAAATTGCAAAACTTTTAGTTTCCGTTCTCTAACTTAAGTTTGCCTCAACCAAATGTTATGAAACTTATACACTTATACACAATGCTTATTACCACAAAACACAGATCAAGTTTAAATTTTGGTGGCGTCACTCAAATCATTCTAGAGTAATGCCCCTTTATAAATGGAAAAATTGCAAAATTTTTATTTAATACGAAAGTTAGAATATTTTAGTATGTTATGGGTCAAGCGCACACGTGAATCTGCTGGTGTGTTACACATCAAACGATGCACCATCGGTCATTGTCGTAATGTCCCCAATGATTGTCTTTATTCCCTTACGATTCAAAGTTTTATAAGTGACCAAAAAACGGGATCTTAACAACTAAATAGTCCAGCTCTTGACCGTTAGTTGTCATTTAGGTACACCCATTATTGAGGCTTGAGTACGGAACCAGTTTGAAATGCTGATAAGTGCCCAAAACCCAATTCTTGGCCTGATACATATCTGCATTGGATATATTTAGAATTTTTCAATATCTGTTTATAATGAAAACCCTAGTTTAAGCAAACTTGACTAAAATCTTGGTAGCCAGTTTTTTTTTTAAATCAACTATCTACCTTTGACAGAAAACTTTTAAGTGAAACCAAATCAATTAATGTTATAATAGTTTGGCGAATTTGCATTGCATCAAGTTGACCTTTTCGAGACGAATGTATGGAATCTAGTTATAGAAAAATTAATTTGAATCAACAGTATTTGCAGATTTTCATGTTAAGTATAGTGAGTTTTGGTTGAGTTATGAGTCTAACTCTTTTTTGAAGAAAAAAAATAGGTCAAAAGCAATAATGGGACAAAGCAGACTGGTTTGGTGGGGCTGCTCTTATGGTAATTCAAGTTACCTTTTATGCATTTTCTTCCACCTCAGAGCAATCAGCTCTTTGATTTATTGGTATTTGCTATAATAGAGTCCATTGACATATTTGGCAATAGTTATTCAAAAAGTTAAGAATGCATTAATTTACAGTCAAATTGTAGGGACTTGTGAACAATACATGAAAGAGGTATATGGTGGAACATATATGGTACAGTCTTATTACACACTTTGCACCAGTATAACTATTTACATACATTGGCAAACATTTATTATTCAAATTTCACATTTTGATAAGCAGTAGGGCCTAGAGAAGGTATTTAGTGTTTCAGAACAGAAATAGCCTAATTTTATGAGTTCTTTTAATTTCCTAATTCTTTCAAGAATTCCTATTTCTTTGCCTTAAGGATCTACATGTCCGCTAGACAGGGTTCACATGACCTTGACTTTTTATACGACCGCAAAAAATTTTTGTGGTCGTAAATTGGTATCACGTTGTCGTCCGAAGACACTTGGTTTCCAGACAATAACTTTAGTATTAGTAAATAGAAATCTATGAAATTTAAACACAAGGTTTATAACCACAAATTAAAAGGAAGGTTGGGATTGATTTTGGGGTTATGGTCCTAACAGTTTAGGAATTAGGGGCCAAAAAAGGGGCCCAAATAAGCATTTTTCTAGTTTTCAGACAATAACTTGTGGAACGGTGTTTGAATCTCTCTGAAATTGTACAACAAGTTTCCATACCACGAAGGGATGGTTAGGATTGGCTTTGGGGGTAATGGCTCAAACCGTTTAGGAATTAGGGTCAATTTGCAACAGCATAGTGTATTGCACAAAAGCACTTTTAAGGGGGTAAATTTTTATTTTTACACTGCTTTAAAATTTGCAACAGCATAGTGAATTGCACCACAAAAGCAAAAAATTGAATATAAATTCAAATCATATAACCAATTCTAAGTTCTTTGACTACAGTTATTCTGTGTCAGAAATCTATTATGTGTCAGTCATTTAATTTCAATCCAAATTCAGACCTGTATCAAGCACGAATATTGTGTCCAATTTTGCCCCAACTGTTCAGGGTTGGACCTCTGCGGTCCAGCTGCGCTCGGCGAAGCAATTTATTTCAATTATCAATGAACAAGGTCAAGTTTCATGGTCAAATCTATATCTCAAAAACCATAAGCAATAGGTCAACTATATTTAGTGTAGATAATGTTTGTAAGGTGTATATAATAGTGTAGCAGGTTTCATCTGATTTGACCTCATTTGCATGGTTCTTCAGTCAAGTTTAAGTTTACCTGGTTTGGGATTTTTTCTCAGGTACTATTAGCAAAAAGTCAAGTAAGTTTTACGTATGTAATTATTGGAAGGTGTACATGTACATCTGGAAGGTATCATCTGACGTTGACCTCATTTTCATGGTTCATATGTCAATGTTTAGTTTTGTGGTTATGTCTGTTTCTCAGACACTATATAAGCAATAGGTCAACTATATTTGGTGTATGGATTGATTGTATGATGTCTGTCGAGGCAGGGTTCATCTGACCTTGATCTAATTTTCATATTTCATTGGTAAACATTAAGTTTTTATGCAGAGGGGACATTAAGTGTTACCCTTGTCCTTACGAACGTACGTCCCTAAATTAGTTTCCGTTCTCTAACTTTAGTTTGCCTCAAAGAAATGTTATGAAACTTATACACAATGCTTATTACCACAAAACACAGATAAAGTTTGAATTTGGGTTGCATCACTTTTACCGCTCTTGAATAATGCCCCTTTATTAATACAAAAATTGCTGAATTTTTCATGTCCATTCTCTAACTTTAGTTTGCTTCTACCAAATGTTATGAAACTGATACACAATGCTTATTACCACAAAACTCAGATCAAGCTCGAATTTGGGTTGTGTCACTTTTACCGTTCTCGTGTTATGCCCCTTAAGAAATGGAAAATTGATTTTTCATTTCCGTTCTCTTACTTTAGTTTGCCTCAACAAATATTAAGAAACTTATGTACAATGCTTATTACCATAAACACAGATCAAGTTTGAATTTCGGTGGCTTCTCTTTTTCAGTTCTGTAGTTCTGTCCCTTTATAATGTTATATGCCAGCGATGGCATCATCTGTGTCCCATGGACACGTTCTCCATTTTTTTGTGATTAAGTCTGTTTCGCGTATATCATACAATACATGTAGCTTAACTTTATTTTGTAAAAAGATTCATAGGACCATCAACTGGCAGGGTTCATCTGACCATAACCTTATTTACATGGATCTTTGATACAGTTAAGTGTATGTGATACTTGTAGCTAAACCTTTGTCTTAAGGATGTATTCTTCTGAGGTTTCAGTGGCATTGAAATCTCGTTCTGGAATTATTTCCAAACATGTGATACAAGTGGAAAATATCAATGAATTTAAATAACTTATCTCTGTGAAAAAAATTGTGTATTTACAATAAGTAGTTTTTGATTAATAAAATTTTCAAATTTTATAACCAATCAAGTCAATCTCATTAGCCAAAATGTTGAGAAAATGGGTGAGGGGTACAAGAAAGGATTTTACCAGATACATGTACATCCCATATCAATTTTTTCTTTTCAGATTTCTTAGATATGTATTTTTTCAATCATTTATAACAAAGAAGTTGAAATAATAAGCTTTTTGTTCTTAAAATAGAGAAAAATCCCTAATTGACAAAATTGACAGCAAGGTAAATTTGACACGAAAAAGCAACAAAATATGATAAAACTTTCTAATATTAACACCTACCTATAGTTTTTTTAAGTTAAATTTATTCAGATTAGTCCACTTCATCTTTAGTGAAAGTATGAAAAAAAGTTTAAATGTAAAACTGTGAATTTTTTCATGATAATAGCCCAAAAATGGGTAAAAATTGATGAAAAATGGGAAAATCATCAAAATTGGGTACTTTCAAATGGCTGTAGCAAAAAAAGAAGTGCACCATCGTCTGATTTTTTCTTTGCCAATTATGTTTTTTCAGTCATATAAACCCAAAAATCAGGTTAAGAAAAAAAGTTCAATTCTAGAAATTTTTGGCTCCTCGGAGGTGTACATCCTTAAGAATACTTTCATTATAAATTCAGGCAGGCAAGACATTTCAGCATCTACACTCTTTGTTTTTACCTGTGTCACGAAAGGCAAAGCAGGTCTAGTAATCCCTAGACTCTGTCCCTCATTAAGTCTTAGGAAAGACCTTGAGTAGAAAACTTACCTAAAACTTTTCTTGGCTTCTATCTTGACATTTGACACCTATGATATAATTTCTCTATCTGGTAGCCCAATCAACAGACATGGGTCTCACTATATAGAAATTTTTTGTATGGACTGAAAATACCTCAGACCACCTGTCTAAGAATAATATATACCTTTCTTTACTCTTGTGACATCTTTCTTTATTGGCTTAATATAGGGCTGTACATGTACAGAGTACATGCATGGAGATAGTATATCTGTGCAGTTCATCTTAATATATTTAAAGTCTGCAGAAATGCAATTTTCCCACAAACATCAGAAACAATAGGAAAAAAGAATGAATGGAAAAAAAACACAGTAAGCTGTGTAACATTTTGTTTCAGATGTAATAAATAACAGTAAAAGTTTCATGAAAAATCCATTTATAGATTAAATGGTTTTGTCCAATGTTTTATGATAGTTGGTTGTCATGATCCAAGTATCAGATTGCAGTTTAATTGAACATTTACTGGGAAAAAGATTTTTAGGTTCCAAGATGATTTTTATCATTATGTTTATGGGGAATAAATTTCCTGAACTGTTTCTAAAGATTTATTAATGGCTGCAAGAACATTTTATTGAAATTACAAATGTTATATATTCAGTCGACTTCTTCCTTAAACTGACAATAAAAGGAACTAGATCATCTCAGTTAGTACATTGCAAAAAACATGAAAATATTCTGTCTGGCCTTGAAAATTATCAAAAAAATAATCATAGGTTTTAAAAATAAAAAGTTTATCAAATTTTGTCTGATTTTTTTTTTTGATTTTTTAGTTGAGTAAGATGTCTTGTTTTAAGGGAAAGCAAAATTAAGTGATTATAAGAAGTATTTTTAAGTAATATGCAGATGAAAAACAATAAAATATTTTACGATTGTTCCCACAAAATTTTCTGTAAAAATTCAGTAATTATTTGTTGATTAGGTTGCCATGTGTCACATTTGGAGAACACAGCTGAGGAGGAATTAAACAGACTACTGAGGATAGTTGTGGACGTGGAGAATCTGTTTATCTGTGTACATAAAGAGGAGGACTCAGAAACTAAACAAGTCTATTTCTACTTATTTAAGGTATGTGTTCATTTTATATTCCATTATGATTCATAAACTGATACTTAGCATTGTGTTTAGAATCATATTTTGTCATACCATTTAATGTGTGCCTCATTTAAATTTTTAAATGATCTCAGAGATAACTGGCAATACAATCTGCATTATCCACAAAAAAATCATTCTTATACAGCATTGTACAGGTAAACACGACAACAAACATACTTTTTAACCTACAATATGAAATCAAACAGACTAAGCAAAATCCAATTGCACGTGGTCACTATCTGTTTATATTTATATTTATGTTTATATCAGGTTATATGACCGTTGGCAGTCTTCGGAGGTCATCTCGACGGTTTATTAGATGGCGTCTAGACAAAAATACACATGAAATGTTGATACATATTATCGAGTCCATGCATTGTTAATTGTTAATTTTAGACTTTTTGTTATTTGGATATACGTTTTAGTATGTTATAAATCAAATATGAGAATTTGAGTCAAATCAATGAACACAAATTCGACAGCTAATGCCCCTTTAAAACTGTATATATAAATAATTAAATGATACTGTGTGCTATTTAAAAGTTACTGCTAACCTAAATTGTCACTTTAACATATATTTAAATGTTATATTTTGAAATTGTTACCATGTATAGTGTTCTCTTGAACATTGTAATGACTGTTGATTTTTGATAAATAGGGATTTTTAAAACATCCTAATTAAAAGGGTTCCTCCTCCAATAAGAAAGTCAAGATCATTGTCTGCTGGTACATGTAGCATGCATGCCTGGAGTCTGGGAGGTTATTTGTTTTTATCTCTGGTCTATTTGAACTAGAGACTTAAAATTTGGTTTATTCAACTCTTCCACTTTAAGTATGCAGCAATTAAGAGAAGGAGCAAGGATTAGTTAGCTGATTGTGCTGATTGTAAGAAAAAAATATTCAGTTGAGGTTACATGTTTTCTTGATACCTTGTGAGCCTAAGCACATCAAAAATCTGGCTAAAACAAGGAATAATTTGAATCTGGAATAATTTTGAATTCTGGGAAATTAATAAGAAATGTATTATGAAAACTAACCTAATAAAAGAAGGTTGGTTAACTAACTAACCCCTTAGCCATGCATGCAGGGCTTAAACCCTCCTAAATTGGGTTAATAATTATCATATATTTCTTATCAATTTTCCAGAATTCAAAATTATTCCAGATTTAAATAATTTTGTTCAAGTTAGCATATTGTTTAAAACGAAACAGGATTTGTATTCATATTTAATCAACATATTTTCGTCCTAATATATAAATTAATAATTACATCTTGGACAGGAAATATCCATCGGTCAATTTATCCAATAAGATATAACCTGATTATTGTATGACCATTTGTAGTGTGTATAATCTATCAAAACAGATTTAGGATTGTTTAACATGGACAGAACATACAGCTCAGTTATTACTATGTCATCAGACAACCAATTTTCATTTATATCTAAACACCTTTAGACTGCTGAAGTAAACTAATTAAATACATGTATGGTAAGCATAAACATGTAGTTATGTTGTCATTGATTTTATATTATGAGTATTAGGTAAAGAGAACATCATATGTATTGACATTATGCTTACATTTATTTTCATCCTGTTTTTTTTCACAGTTATTAAGGAAATGTATATTAAACATGAGTAACCCTACTATAGAAGGACCATTAGGAAACCCACCTTTTGAAAAGCCAAGCATTGCTAAGGTGAGATTTACTTCATATTTCATATTAAACTTGTAATTCTTGACATTGCTCATTTTTTTTAGAATATTTTAATGAGAATTTATTCATTCTACAAGAGTTTAGAATTATTGTGTTGCTTGATAAATGATTGGACCCACAGAAATGTTGGGCTTGTCTGATTCATTATGACAGCATATGCATATATTGTTTTAAATTTGTGAGGTTACGGTCAAGATTTGAATGTCAAATTTACAAGGGGACATTTATTCACATCAGATACTAATTTTAATTTAACAATGATTTACAGACAGAATCACTAAACTTACATGGATCAATGAATCATGAAAACCAGTCAAAATTGTTCACTTCTTTCTCCTTTGGTCTTTATGGAAAGTTGTCTCAGGGACAGTCATGCCACATCTTCTCCTTTTAAATCAAAGTTAAATTATCTTTATTTGACATACATGGATATCTTATAATATTTTTAACTTTAAATGCAGTAATGGAAAACTGACATCATTACAGAATTCAGCATTAATCACTGCAATATTAAAAATAAGTTTTAGATCTGCTGGCAAATAGACTGATTAAATTAACTGACCGGGTATAATTTTGCTGGACTGAAATGTTGAGAGAGAAAAAAGAAAAGCATATTGTCAGGTCAAATATTTTGGATTGATATGACAGAATGCTGGACCAAAATGTATTTTACTAGACATTTCTTTAGGTCTGAAATGGTTGCTTGTTTCTGTCATAAGATTAGGTTGGTGCTCAGTGTCATTATACATGCTGACATAGTACCCTAGAGAAACATGTACAGAAATAAAACAGTTAATTCTTGTATTTCACTTTCTAAGAAACTCAACTTAATCACAGAAATGAGGTCAAGGACAACTTCCATATGCCAGACAAAACATCAAACCATATAAAATATTAATAGGCATTACCGACGAAGTCTAAGGGGACTTTAGGTTTGCACTCCCTCCGTCTGTCTGTCTGTCTGTCTGTTCATCCGTCAGTCCGGCAAATAGTTTTCCACACTTTTTTTCTTCATTCTTGAAGATATTTATTTGATAATTGGTATTAATTTTATCATGACAAGTTACAGTTCAAGTTTGAATTTTGTTCAGGTCTGATGATTTTGTACAGAGTTATGGTCCTTGGACTTAAAAAATTCACTCAGATAATCAGTTTTCTGCACTTTTTTTTGTCATGCTTGAAGATATTAATTTGAAAATTGGTATATAGTTTTATCATGATAAGTTACAGATCAAGTTCCAATTTTGTTCCGATCTGATGTTTTTGTGCAGAGTTATGGACCTTGGACTAAGAAAATTCACTTAAATAATCAGTTTTCAACACTTTTTCGTCATGCTTGAAGATATTGACTTGATATTTGTTATATAGTTGACACCATGACAAGTTATAGATCAAGTTAGAATTTTGTTCCAGTACAATGAATTTTTAACTGGTAGGGGACTATGTATTGCCATGCAATACTCACAGAATGCTTGTTATTATTGTTAAATAACTATTATTTAACATTGCAGTCATTATTTCTGAAGACAGCCAAAAGATATAAAACCGAATAATATATACTGAAGTCTGAATCTGAAATCAATAAGTGAATACATGTTTGAAGACAGATCTGTTGTAGTTTCTCTTAAATTTACCCACACAACTTGTTTAGACTAAGGACTTTTTACAGCTCCACTTATCTAATCAACATCATATTGCTAAAGATCATATGTTGACCTCTAGATTTCTTTTCGTCTTTTGTCGCAGAAAGCTTGACATAGGGATACTGATCCGCGGCTACAGCGGTGGTGATGGCGGCTACGGCGGGCAGCTTTAGCTAACTTCTTAAAAGCTTTATATTTTAAAGGTGAAAGACCTGGATGCTTCATACTTTGTATATAGATGCCTTATATTATGAAGTTTCCATCTGTCACATGTCCATTGTCCTTGACCTCATTTTCATGGTTCAGTGACTACTTAAAAAAAGTTAAGATTTTTGTAATGTTAATTTCTCTTATTATGAGTAATAGGATAACTATATTTGGTATGTGCGTACCTTGCAAGGTCCTCATGGCCATCAGACAGTTTTCACTTGACCTCGACCTCATTTCATGGATCAGTGAACAAGGTTAAGTTTTGGTGGTCAAGTCCATATCTCAGATACTAGAAGCAATAGGTCTAGCATATTCAGTGTATGGAAGGACTGTAAGGTGTACATGTCCAACTGGCAGGTGTCATCTGACCTTGACCTCATTTTCATGGTTCAGTGGTTATAGTTAAGTTTTTGTGTTTTGGTCTGTTTTTCTTATACTGTATGCAATAGGTCTACTATATTTGGTGTATGGAATGATTGTAAGGTGTACATGTCTAGCTGGCAGGTGTCTTCTGACCTTGGCCTCATTTTCATGGTTCAGTGGTCAAAGTTAAGTTTTTGAGTTTTGATCTTTTTTCTAATACTGTATGCAATAGGTCAGCATTATTTGGTGTATGGAAATATTTTATGATGTACATGTCAGTCTTGCAGGTTTTTATTTGACCTCGACCTCATTTTCACGGTTCATTGCTCAGTGTTAAGTTTTTGTGTTTTGGTCTGTTTTTCTAATACTATAAGCAATAGGTCAACTATATTTGTTGTATGGAAGGATTGCAAGCTGTACATGTCTGCCTGGCATGGTTCATCTGACCTTGATCTCATTTTCATGGTTCATTGGTCAATGTTTAGTTTTCTTGGTTAAGTCTGTATCTTAGAAACTATAAGCGATAGGTCAACTATATTTAGTGTATTGAATGATTGTAAGGTGTACATGTATTTCTTGTTTGGTTTATATGACCTTGACCTCATTTTCTTGGATCATGTTAAGTTTATGTTAAAGCTTTATATTTAGGACTATCAACATAATATCAATGATTAGTAAAGAAGGCGAGACATTTCAGCATGTGCACTCTTGTTAATTGCTATCTGCTTGATGTATACCCCACATTTATTCGTATCTAATAATATTTTGTAATTATTTATTTACATTTAGATATATTTTTTCTGTATAAGTATAAATCAGTGCTATATCTGCATATTATCGTGTCTTATATCAAGGCAATCATTTAGAGAGTAAAATCTGGAATCTCAATTTAAAAGGTGGCTTCTTTTACACAGCTAACTTTACTTTAAACTTTGTAGGTTTGGCCGTATTCATCTGTACTGATGATTTCAACTTCAAAATCTTTAAAAATAAGCATTCATTCATACTGTAGCAATACTATTTGTGCAGTCAAAATAAATTGACTTATTGTTTTGGCTGCATTGCTTTCACTCTTCTGTCTGTTTGACAAACAAATATTTCTGTCACGATTTTCTCAGTTACTACTGAACAGAATGACTTTAAATGTGGTCAGCAGCTTGACAGTAATGAGTTGTAATGTGCAAACACTTTTTGGATTTGTCAGACACCTACTTGCTTTCAGCAGATACTTTAAATTACAAGTAGGGGTATGCCAAGCACAAAAACGTGAGCAACTTCTTTTTTTCATTATTTTTATTATTGTTTTTTTGTGTTATGAAGCTACTGTCTCATTATATGTTTTGAAGTTTTTATTTGTTCACATCATGTTCTGTACCCTTTTCTATATCACATAACCAAAAGTTAAAAGTTCACTAAATATCCAAATTGTCTCCCTTTTCTTTTTTTCTTTTTAATTGAATTATATCTCCACTCACAGATTCATTCTAAATAGTTTTAAGCATTGTAGGGTAAAGATAATATAAATTAATTATTTTAGGTATAAATTTAATTTTTACTTGTCAAGGATAAAAATTCTTTGCAAGGTACACATATTTCTAAGTCTTGTACAGAAATAATTTTAATATTTTAATTATCTCTTAGACAATATTGGTTTGGTGTATTCTGTATGTATAATTTAAGGTAAAAGATATTTTATATCATATTTGTATTTTCCTTTACGCTGTACAGTGTGACCTGTTGTTGTTTACATCATTGTTTTTTGGTCTTTAGTGGATATTTTGTTCTTTGCAGTCATACCACACCCCAATATTTTTATATTAAGAAAATTTTCCATTCACAACAAATTATTTAATCTGCATGTTATTATCTTCTTTTAGGGTGTGACAAATTTCGTATTGTATAAGTTTGGACATCTTGCACAGAGGGAATGGCAGACAATGTATGACCTAGCTAAAATGTTTCTACATTGTTTGAACCACTGGAAGCTAGAAACACCTACAAGTCGACAACAGCATGCTGGATCTGAAGATATGGCTACTTACAAAGTTAATTATACCAGGTAAGTTAACATATTTTTAAGGCAGTGGATATTCTTCCAGCTAGCCAGAAAAATAGCAAAAAATGTCTATTCTTCCGGCCATCCAAAAGAATAGCTTTTCTCTGCTATTATGCTATTTTCCCGGCCATACATTACTGTGAATAATGAATATGTTTTTGTTAAGTGATTATTGGAGCATCCAGTGGAGAATGTAGTGGCAAAAATTCCTCCAGTGCAAACACTAAGAATTGGAACTATTGATTTTTTGCATGTTCTCTGCGCAGACGTTACTGATTATAAACTCAAGATAAAACGTTCTATTTTTCTACTGCCTGTTCTTTTGAACACGCCGATTCTCCGTTAATATATACAGTTTGTCAAGAGAAGTCGAAAGAAGAATATCTACAGCATCGATTAATATGCAGCAAAGTCACTTGGCAAAAATATGTGCAAAAAAGTTTCCTTTCATGCAAGGCTAGGAGTCAGGACAGTGGTTTATGGCTTCAATGGACATCTATGATTCCTATAGAAGATCCTGAATTTATCATTTCCTTGAAGTTTGGTTCAAATGAAGTCAGTTATAAACTGATTTTGCTCGATTTTTTATTTAAAATGTTCGATACTTTTAACACATAGAAAATAAGAGAATAGGGTCGGCACATGTCAACTGCCCCCAAAGGAAGATTGTGTTTGTAATAGCAAAAACATAATATTGTTTTATTAAGAAAATAAATAAAACAGAATAGAATAAGGGGTTTATACCCCAAGTCTGCAAGGTATACTATTCCCAGTCTTGACATATCAGTGCATGTTCATAGATCTACGTTGTAGTAGAACTTACAAATCATGTAGCCAAGTATAGTTGCTTTATTTGTTTTCCTGTAAATTGCTTTTGCGTTTTGCCTCCATTGATACAGGTAAAGCTGGGTAATCGGGTAAATCAGCAGGGATGATTCTACTATATAGTTTAGGGCCGCTTAACGGCCCTAAAATTGGCCAGCGGCCCCAAAAAAAATAATGTGAATATAAATTCCCAATTCAGGAAAAATAGAATAAAAATCGATATTTTCGGAAATGTTTCCGTCACCGATTTAGGCAACTGTAATTTTTCATAGTTTGTCATCAAAGCGTTTTAAAATCCAGATGAGAATGCTGTCAACGATCGCGTTTTATTAACAACGATTTAATTATGTCAACATGTGGTAACGATTTTAGCAGCCGGAAAATGTAATGGGAGTATATGATCTCGTAAAAGCAGATCGTCCAGTAGGTCGATAAAAAGATGCTTTTTGTCAAAATGGGTCTCATTAAAGCAGACCTCGGCAGAGAGCAAAATTTCAATTTAGAAACAACATTGATGAATAAATCTTAATGAGCGCCGATCTCGTAAAAGCAGATCGACCAGTAGAGTCGGTTATATAATATGACGAAAACTTTTTTTGTAAAAGAAATTAATTTATATTTTTTCAGGCTCTATTTCCTCAAAAGACAAACGTCTGAGCGTTTTTGAAAATACATGTGGATGATTATTGATAGATCATTCATGAACTGGATGTCAACATTATGGAACTTTTTCAAAAGTTGTGAAGTCTGAAGATGATTCAAAATATAATAATATTTAAATACAATGGTTCAATGCATTAATTTCCAGTTTCTTAGGGTTACACCTAAAGTAAAACAGTGGCAACCTTCTACATATTAAACAGCAATAACTGTCAAGTGATCTGGTAATCATATACCGGTATATCATAATAAGTAGCCCGTCCAGGATTATTCAAAATGTTACAACTTATTACAGCAGTGTACAGGTGAAACTTAATATACATTTTCCGTTTTACAGGAAAATAATGTTTTTTCGTCTTAGATTTTATGCATGAAAAATTCCCAATTAGGATGAAAATTCCCAATTTGATGGTCAAGGGACCCATTCGAAAACACCTGGAATCATCCCTGATCAGCAATTTCAGTTAGATTTCAAGCTTTATTCCTCTCAGTTTACTTGCACACGCTATTGTTCTGGAGTAGAAATTTGTTTTTGAAGAAATTGCACTCTCTCTATTTTCTTTAAGACATCTTTAAATATAAAACATGATCTCCAATTCTCAAGACGTCCATTACATACGCGGCAGGTTTGCTATCCGACACCTCATCTGGGACACTTTCCGCGCCACATGACACTGCTGCTGATATTGAACAGTTGGGCATGTGCATATGGCTAGCCGGAAAAATAGACACTCTGTATTTTTATTAGGTTCCTTTTAATTGATGTATTAAAGTTTGTTTACTGAATGTCCAGTGGTAAATATTTCATTCTTATTAAGGATGAGAACAAATTCAACAAATATCAAAAAACATACCGAAGTAAGTCCTGTAAAGTAAACCAACTTAAATGAATGATGGAAAGTTTGAATTGTCACTGGAAAATAGACTGTCAAACTCTTATAGCAATCTTTATAAGGGCCAGACTGTCAAACTCTTATAGCAATCTTTATAAGGGCCAGACTGTCAAACTCTTATAGCAATCTTTATAAGGGCCAGACTGTCAAACTCTTATAGCAATCTTTGTAAGGGTCAGACTGTCAAACTCTAATAGCAATTTTTATAAGGGCCAGACTGTCAAACTCTTATAGCAGTCTTTATAAGGGCCAGACTGTCAAACTCTAATAGCAATCTTTATAAAGGCCAGACTGTCAAACTCTAATAGCAATCTTTATAAGGGCCAGACTGTCAAAATCTTATAGCAATCTTTGTAAGGGTCAGACTGTCAAACTCTAATAGCAATTTTTATAAGGGCCAGACTGTCAAACTCTTATAGCAATCTTTATAAGGGCCAGACTGTCAAACTCTAATAGCAATCTTTATAAAGGCCAGACTGTCAAACTCTAATAGCAATCTTTATAAGGGCCAGACTGTCAAAATCTTATAGCAATCTTTGTAAGGGTCAGACTGTCAAACTCTAATAGCAGTCTTTATAAGGGCCAGACTGTCAAACTCTTATAGCAATCTTTGTAAGGGTCAGTCTGTCACTTGCAATCAGACAATTTTTGTACAAATAACTGGTAAATATGGAGCCCAGAAATTTAGATAGGATCCGGGTAAACTTATCAATCCTTTAAATAAACTTATTCTAAAAGGTTACCAATTCAACACTGTAATTAGATCTTTGAATATTGTTTTTATTGGTATAAATATTGATTTTGTTATCAGTAAATTAAAACCATACTTTATATTATTGTTATACGCATATGCACTTTCACGGTACTACAATCTGTCGATACCTATATTTTGGCATTGCACATGGTCGTGTTTTTCTCTGACTGTTAATGACATCTTTACTATTAATGACATCTTTACACTAATTCCATTGGATGTTGGATGTGTACTGATTGATATTTTAGTCTAAGATACATGATTTATTTTTATTAGTCGTTATTGGCTTTGAACTAGCTGCCAGTAACTGCGAGTACTCTCAGATCTATACTTTGTGTATTTTTTGTTGTTAGGGATGTATAAATACCCTGCCATGTCCAGTCTGTTTTTTGTTAGATGTTTTTGTGCTTTGTATCGATCTGATGAGTTAAGCCCTTTTCAACTGATTTCTATAGTTTGTTCTTATGCTGTGCTGTAACACCACTATCCCAGGTTTCAAACATGTTTAACCCCGCCACATTCTTTATGTTTTGGTTCCAAGTCAGGAGCCTGTAGTTCAGTGGTTGTCGTTGGTTCATGTCTGTCATATTTGTTTTTCGTAGATTGTTTTGTTACAAATTAGGCTGTTAGTTTTGTCAATTGAATTGTTTCATAATTTTCATGTCCGGGCCTGTTATAGCCGACTATACGGTATGGGTTTTTCTCATTGTTGAAGGCTGTATAGTTGCTTATAATTGCTTACATCCACTTCATTTGAACTTTGGGGTATAGTTTTCTCATTGGCAATCATACCACATCTCCTTATTTTTATAAACAAATATATTTTTGTTTTATTTGTATCTCCACAACTACTGTGGGTTCATTTATTTTCATTGGTACTAATTTTAGTGATTGAGGAAAAATGTGAAATTTGTTAAACATTTAGATTTGTTGTTCCCCTGTACCAATCAAATCCACAAAAATTGGTATCCAACGGACAAATATGAATCCACAGTATCAAACACAGAGGTTCAGTTCTGGTTCAATACCTGGCAAATGTAATAAGGACTGAATATGGTCATTTTATATGAGGCTTGATATGGATGATATTTATAAAACAAGACAATTACTAATTGATTATGTAGGACGATCCTGCCATACTATGACATTTTGTCCAAACATGATAATGACTATAATTAACAGCTGTAGAAACTCTGTTTATTTGAGGCTGACATTTTATATCATATGCTAATATCTTGTCATTTCATATAGACACTTTGAATAGATATTGTTAAGTTTCCAAGGTGTAAAAGTTATTGATTTCCAAATGTCAAGTAACAACATAGAATACCAGTATTGTATATAAAACTAGTTATTTGAGTTCTAATGTATTCAGCTGTTAAGGTGCTAATTTCTAATGCTCATAATTATACATGATTTGGATCTGAGAAATAAATCAGTTGTAAAAATAAAGGAGAAAAGCTGAGCTTCATTACCATTGAAGACAACAAAATTTGATTTGCAGCATATTCCATTCAGTGCTGTTTTTTATAATTATTTGAAGAGGATTACTTTAAACATAAAGGAATAAAGAATACAATTACACTTAACAGAATCCATGGAAAAATCTTGGTAGTCTACATGCAGATAAATTTACATAATTTTAAAAGATTTTACTGAAAGAATTGTGATAATAGAACTATGTTTATTTTGCAGATGGTTGTGTTATTGCCATGTGCCAGCTTTTTGTGTAGAAGTTAAGAACTATGTTTTATTTTTGTAGATGGTTGATTTACTTTTAGATGGTTGTGTTACAATCATGTACCAGCTTTTTGTGTAGAACTATGTTTTATTTTTTAGATGGTTGTGTTACAATCATGTACCAGCTTTTTGTGTAGAACTATGTTTTATTTTTGTAGATGATTGTGTTACTGTCATGTACCAGCTTTTTGTGTAGAACTATGTTTTATTTTTGTAGATGATTGTGTTACTGTCATGTACCAGCTTTTTGTGTTGAACTATGTTTTATTTTTTAGATGATTGTGTTACTGTCATGTACCAGCTTTTGTGTAGAACTATGTTTTATTTTTAGATGATTGTGTTACTGTCATGTACCAGCTTTTGTGTAGAACTATGTTTTATTTTGTAGATGATTGTGTTACTGTCATGTACCAGCTTTTGTGTAGAACTATGTTTTATTTTGTAGATGGTTGTGTTGCTGCCATGTACCAGCTTTTGTGTAGAACTATGTTTTATTTTTGTAGATGATTGTGTTACTGTCATGTACCAGCTTTTGTGTTGAACTATGTTTTATTTTTGTAGATGATTGTGTTACTGTCATGTACCAGTTTTTTGTGTAGAACTATGTTTTATTTTTGCAGATGGTTGTGTTGCTGTCACATACCAGCTTTTTGTGTAGAACTATGTTTTATTTTTTTAGATGGTTGTGTTATTGCCATGTACCAGCTTTTTGTGTAGAACTATGTTTTATTTTTTAGATGGTTGTGTTGCTGTCACATGCCAGCTTTTTGTGTAGAACTATGTTTTATTTTTTAGATGGTTGTGTTATTGCCATGTACCAGCTTTTGTGTAGAACTATGTTTTATTTTTAGATGGTTGTGTTGCTGTCACATACCAGCTTTTGTGTAGAACTATGTTTTATTTTTTAGATGGTTGTGTTATTGCCATGTACCAGCTTTTTGTGTAGAACTATGTTTTATTTTTTAGATGGTTGTGTTGCTGTCACATACCAGCTTTTTGTGTAGAACTATGTTTTATTTTTGTAGATGATTGTGTTACTGTCATGTACCAGCTTTTTGTGTAGAACTATGTTTTATTTTTTAGATGGTTGTGTTACTGTCATGTACCAGCTTTTTGTGTAGAACTATGTTTTATTTTTTAGATGATTGTGTTACTGTCATGTACCAGCTTTTTGTGTAGAACTATGTTTTATTTTTTAGATGGTTGTGTTACTGTCATGTACCAGCTTTCTGTGTAGAACTATGTTTTATTTTTGCAGATGGTTGTGTTGCTGTCACATACCAGCTTTTTGTTTAGAACTATGTTTTATTTTTGTAGATGGTTGTGTTACTGTCATGTACCAGCTTTTTGTGTAGAACTATGTTTTATTTTTGTAGATGATTGTGTTACTGTCATGTACCAGCTTTTTGTGTTGAACTATGTTTTATTTTTTTAGATGATTGTGTTACTGTCATGTACCAGCTTTTTGTGTAGAACTATGTTTTATTTTTGTAGATGGTTGTGTTACTGTCATGTACCAGCTTTCTGTGTAGAACTATGTTTTATTTTTGTAGATGGTTGTGTTACTGTCATGTACCAGCTTTTGTGTAGAACTATGTTTTATTTTTAGATGGTTGTGTTACTGCCATGTACCAGCTTTCTGTGTAGAACTATGTTTTATTTTTGTAGATGGTTGTGTTACTGTCATGTACCAGCTTTTGTGTAGAACTATGTTTTATTTTTAGATGGTTGTGTTACTGCCATGTACCAGCTTTCTGTGTAGAACTATGTTTTATTTTGTAGATGATTGTGTTACTGTCATGTACCAGCTTTTGTGTAGAACTATGTTTTATTTTTCAGATGGTTGTGTTACTGTCATGTACCAGCTTTTTGTGTAGAACTATGTTTTATTTTTGTAGATGATTGTGTTACTGTCATGTACCAGCTTTTTGTGTAGAACTATGTTTTATTTTTTCAGATGGTTGTGTTACTGTCATGTACCAGCTTTTTGTGTAGAACTATGTTTTATTTTTTCAGATGGTTGTGTTACTGTCATGTACCAGCTTTTTGTGTAGAACTATGTTTTATTTTTGTAGATGATTGTGTTACTGTCATGTACCAGCTTTTGTGTAGAACTATGTTTTATTTTTGTAGATGGTTGTGTTGCTGCCATGTACCAGCTTTTTGTGTAGAACTATGTTTTATTTTTGTAGATGGTTGTGTTACTGCCATGTACCAGCTTTTTGTGTAGAACTATGTTTTATTTTTGTAGATGGTTGTGTTGCTGTCATGTACCAGCTTTTTGTGTAGAACTATGTTTTATTTTTGTAGATGGTTGTGTTGCTGCCATGTACCAGCTTTTTGTGTAGAACTATGTTTTATTTTTTAGATGGTTGTGTTGCTGTCACATACCAGCTTTTTGTGTAGAACTATGTTTTATTTTGTAGATGGTTGTGTTACTGTCATGTACCAGCTTTTGTGTAGAACTATGTTTTATTTTTGTAGATGGTTGTGTTACTGCCATGTACCAGCTTTTGTGTAGAACTATGTTTTATTTTTGTAGATGATTGTGTTGCTGTCATGTACCAGCTTTTTGTGTAGAACTATGTTTTATTTTTAGATGGTTGTGTTACTGCCATGTACCAGCTTTTGTGTTGAACTATGTTTTATTTTTCAGATGGTTGTGTTACTGTCATGTACCAGCTTTTTGTTTAGAACTGTTTTATTTTTTTAGATGATTGTGTTACTGCCATGTACCAGCTTTTGTGTAGAACTATGTTTTATTTTTGTAGATGGTTGTGTTACAATCATGTACCAGCTTTTGTGTAGAACTATGTTTTATTTTTGTAGATGGTTGTGTTGCTGTCACATACCAGCTTTTTGTGTAGAACTATGTTTTATTTTGTAGATGGTTGTGTTGCTGCCATGTACCAGCTTTTGTGTAGAACTATGTTTTATTTTTAGATGATTGTGTTACTGTCATGTACCAGCTTTTGTGTAGAACTATGTTTTATTTTTCAGATGGTTGTGTTACTGTCATGTACCAGCTTTTTGTTTAGAACTATGTTTTATTTTTGTAGATGGTTGTGTTACTGTCATGTACCAGCTTTTGTGTTGAACTATGTTTTATTTTGTAGATGATTGTGTTACTGTCATGTACCAGCTTTTTGTGTTGAACTATGTTTTATTTTGTAGATGATTGTGTTACTGTCATGTACCAGCTTTTGTGTAGAACTATGTTTTATTTTTTAGATGGTTGTGTTGCTGTCATGTACCAGCTTTTGTGTAGAACTATGTTTTATTTTTTCAGATGGTTGTGTTACTGTCATGTACCAGCTTTTGTGTAGAACTATGTTTTATTTTTAGATGGTTGTGTTACTGTCATGTACCAGCTTTTTGTTTAGAACTATGTTTTATTTTTTCAGATGGTTGTGTTACTGTCATGTACCAGCTTTTGTGTAGAACTATGTTTTATTTTTCAGATGGTTGTGTTACTGTCATGTACCAGCTTTTGTGTAGAACTATGTTTTATTTTTTAGATGGTTGTGTTACTGTCATGTACCAGCTTTTTGTGTAGAACTATGTTTTATTTTTTAGATGGTTGTGTTACTGTCATGTACCAGCTTTTTGTGTAGAACTATGTTTTATTTTTGTAGATGGTTGTGTTACTGCCATGTACCAGCTTTTTGTGTAGAACTATGTTTTATTTTTGTAGATGGTTGTGTTACTGCCATGTACCAGCTTTTTGTGTAGAACTATGTTTTATTTTTGTAGATGGTTGTGTTACTGTCATGTACCAGCTTTTTGTGTAGAACTATGTTTTATTTTTTAGATGGTTGTGTTACTGCCATGTACCAGCTTTTTGTGTAGAACTATGTTTTATTTTTTAGATGGTTGTGTTACTGCCATGTACCAGCTTTTTGTGTAGAACTATGTTTTATTTTTGTAGATGGTTGTGTTACTGTCATGTACCAGCTTTTTGTGTAGAACTATGTTTTATTTTTGTAGATGGTTGTGTTACTGTCATGTACCAGCTTTTTGTGTAGAACTATGTTTTATTTTTGTAGATGGTTGTGTTACTGCCATGTACCAGCTTTTTGTGTAGAACTATGTTTTATTTTTGTAGATGGTTGTGTTACTGTCATGTACCAGCTTTTTGTGTAGAACTATGTTTTATTTTTGTAGATGGTTGTGTTGCTGTCACATACCAGCTTTTGTGTAGAACTATGTTTTATTTTTGTAGATGGTTGTGTTACTGTCATGTACCAGCTTTTTGTGTAGAACTATGTTTTATTTTTGTAGATGATTGTGTTACTGCCATGTACCAGCTTTTTGTGTAGAACTATGTTTTATTTTTGTAGATGATTGTGTTACTGTCATGTACCAGCTTTTGTGTAGAACTATGTTTTATTTTTTAGATGGTTGTGTTACTGCCATGTACCAGCTTTTGTGTTGAACTATGTTTTATTTTTCAGATGGTTGTGTTACTGTCATGTACCAGCTTTTGTTTAGAACTGTTTTATTTTTTTTTAGATGATTGTGTTACTGCCATGTACCAGCTTTTTGTGTAGAACTATGTTTTATTTTTGTAGATGGTTGTGTTACTGTCATGTACCAGCTTTTGTGTAGAACTATGTTTTATTTTTTCAGATGGTTGTGTTACTGTCATGTACCAGCTTTTGTGTAGAACTATGTTTTATTTTTAGATGGTTGTGTTATTGCCATGTACCAGCTTTTGTGTAGAACTATGTTTTATTTTTAGATGGTTGTGTTGCTGTCACATACCAGCTTTTTGTGTAGAACTATGTTTTATTTTTGTAGATGATTGTGTTACTGTCATGTACCAGCTTTTGTGTAGAACTATGTTTTATTTTTTTAGATGATTGTGTTACTGTCATGTACCAGCTTTTTGTGTAGAACTATGTTTTATTTTTAGATGATTGTGTTGCTGTCATGTACCAGCTTTTTGTTTAGAACTATGTTTTATTTTTGTAGATGGTTGTGTTACTGTCATGTACCAGCTTTTGTGTAGAACTATGTTTTATTTTTAGATGATTGTGTTGCTGTCATGTACCAGCTTTTGTTTAGAACTATGTTTTATTTTTGTAGATGGTTGTGTTACAATCATGTACCAGCTTTTGTGTAGAACTATGTTTTATTTTTGTAGATGGTTGTGTTGCTGTCATGTACCAGCTTTTTGTGTAGAACTATGTTTTATTTTTGTAGATGGTTGTGTTGCTGTCATGTACCAGCTTTTTGTTTAGAACTGTTTTATTTTTTTTTAGATGATTGTGTTACTGCCATGTACCAGCTTTTGTGTAGAACTATGTTTTATTTTTGTAGATGGTTGTGTTACAATCATGTACCAGCTTTTGTGTAGAACTATGTTTTATTTTTGCAGATGGTTGTGTTACAATCATGTACCAGCTTTTGTGTAGAACTATGTTTTATTTTTGTAGATGATTGTGTTATTGCCATGTACCAGCTTTTTGTGTAGAACTATGTTTTATTTTTTAGATGGCTGTGTTACTGCCATGTACCAGCTTTCTGTGACAGTCTTCCAAGATATGAAACGACATTGATATTTGGTAGAACATTGTTGAGATCTGTATTTCAAACTATGAGAAGACAACTCCTGGACAAGTTTAGAGCTGAGAAAGAAAAATGCCACCAGAGAAGAGGACACTTGTTTTAACACACTTTCCAAGGTTTTTGCTTTTTAAATACTTAATCTGTTTGAAACGTTATTTATTTCTATCAAAAATGGGTCTAATGAAATTGACACCTGTCTGTCTGTCTATCCACCCAATCTGTCCAAATGTCATTTGATAAATCTTGTTTTTCACCAATTTTCATAGATTCTTCAGTGTAAAGTTTGTTGAAATATAAGTTTTTATTTTTATATAATTGAATATTTTTGGTTATTTTATATTGTATATCAGTGAAAGAAATATAACTTTTCTGCTTTGTATCGATCTGATGAGTTAAGCCCTTTTCAACTGATTTTAATAGTTTGTTCTTTTGTTGTGCTGTAACACCACTGTCCCAGGTTAGGGGAGGGTTGAGCGCTCACAAACATGTTTAACTCTGCCACATTCTTCATGTGCCTGTCCCAAGTCAGTTCAGTGGTTGTTGTTGGTTCATGTCTGTCATATTTGTTTTTTGTAAATTGTTTTGTTATAAATTAGTCCGTTAGTTTTCTTAATTGAATAGTTTCAAATTTTTCATGTCAGGGCCTTTTATAGCCGACTATACGGTATTGGTTTTTCTCATTTTTGAAGGCCGTACATTTGCCTATAACTGCTTACATCCAATTCATTTGAATTTTGATGTATATATGTCTTATTGGCAATCATACCACATCTCCTTATTTTATATTTATTACAATTTTATGAATCATATGTATGCAATCTTTTCTAAATTTTCTAGAATTACCCATATCAAGTGAAGGTCTTTATGTAACCAAAAATTCCGTTCCAACCACTATTATAAAGACAAGTGTATAACCATAATTTCTCAGCTTATGGACCTCTAATATTTCTGAATTGTATCCCTTGATAGCTTAAACAATGACACTAATAAGTGTAAGAGAAATCTGGTTTGCTGTCATTTTGATAGCCTCTTGTTTTGTAGATGTATTCCTTAAGAAATATTGAGTATTTTCTGGAAATTCTTTAAATATTTCAGTTCAAAACAGAGTTATGGTAAAAGATTCTGTTCTGTCATTTACTTGTTTAAACAGTAATGCTAAGGCCAAAAGAGCATCATCATCAAGAATTGATTTTGTCACCTTTTTTCTACAATTTACTAGATCATTTTGAACACAGCCACTTGAAACAATAAAACCTCAGTTTCTATGTGTTTATCTTACTGCTGAGGGACAGATGCAAGTTTGCTAACACATCTATATTTGCACCTATTACATGTCCAACTTTAAAAAAAACGATTTGAAGATACCATAATTTTTCATTTGTGAGCTGATTGTGATAAAGCAAATAGCAAGTTTTATAATGAATAGGAGAAAAAAATAGTATTTTAATTAATTCAGTCATACTACTGTGGATTCATTAATATTCGTTGGATATCAAATTTGTTGAGTTCGTGGGTACAGATGGACCACAAATTTAAATGGTCAACGAAGTACAAATTTTCTATAGGCTTGCATGCAGACTTTTGTAAAACCACGAAATCAAATATCCATGAAAATGCAATTTTTCCTTTATCCACAAAAATTGGTACCCACGAAAATAAACGAATCCACAGAAATTGATTTTCAGCTATTCTATTAATTTAATTTATAGAATATTGATTCTTTTTATCTTCTTTTTTGTAGATTCCTTTCCATGTTAGAGGAAGAAGTTTATGGTGCTAACTCACCAATATGGGATGTTGAATTTTCACAGAATGCTGCAAACATGGCTACTTCTCCACCAACCACACGTAACAAACTATTGCATACATATGTTTGAAAATTTTATGAAAGTAAATTATTTGAAGTTTTCAAAATTGTTTAATGAATGACTTTTTTTGGTTGAATTTGATTATTATAGTTAAATAATAGGGAATAAGAGTCAAATTACATGTTACCAATGCCTTTTCAAATGAAGATCTAAACATTGAAGTGCAGTTGTTTCAAATGTAAAATAACTATGTTTTCTGAATATTATATTACCCAAATAGTTTTAGGAGTAGGATATAATCACTGCTTTGCTCATTTTAAGACCTTTATTTTCCATCATAAACTGTAAGTTTTTCAGAATTTTTTTTAAGTTTCTTTTGATATCATTAAGATAAATACAGCAATTTACAATTTGTATTTACAGCCACCACACCTACACAAGCTACAGGAATGAGTGGACTAAGTCGCTTCACAACATCTGGTACCCTGCCCACCCAGTCAGCTTCCGTAGGAGAAACATTTACTGCCATCACTTCACCTAGCTCTACACCAGGGAGGAGGTCCTCTAGATCTGACACAGGTGAAAATGCATATTTTTTACAATTCATTCAGAGTAATGGGACTTACATTTTAAACAGGAAGAAGCTTGTCATAAAGACATCCTTTTCCTGTTTAGGAAGAAAGATTTTGTAGTATATTATAAAGTATGAATGATACATAAATAAACTTAAAATCAAGCATGAAATAAAAGGAATCACATGAAAACAGATATTGAATGCATTAAGTTAAAAATAATAGAAAAACATAGGATATGGGGTATCCATCCATGACACAAAATCAGTACATGCAAAGCAAAAAAAAAACACAAAAAGCAAAGGGAAAAACCGTATTACTATGGATTTATTTATTTTCATGGATACCAATTTTCGTGGCACGAGGAAAAATTGTATTTTTGTGGCTATTTGATTTTGGTTTCTGACAAATTCTGCATACAAGCATAAAGAAAATTTTTACTTCGTTGAACATCTAAATTCATGGTTTACTGTTACCCACAAAATCCACATAAATGGGAATCCCACGAATAATAATAAATCCAAAGTATGTAGGCTAATTATTTTATTTTATACTAGAAGTACTTATTTCTTGATTTGGGAAAGAAAATTAGAGACATTATGCTGTTTAATATTTTAATATAATTATAAAGCAAATATTCTTACTTTCAGGCAGTGAATTAAAGAGAAAATTAGAGGAATCTTTTACCATAGAGGATGTAAAGAGAAGGAAGATAGATGGAGATGTGTTACCTGAAGTAGTCGCTGAGATTGTGGCTACTATTACAGAACCTGAAAAAATGTTAGGACCTGATGTAAGCTGTTAATTATATCCTCATAAGAAAATTTTATGATAGTGTTCATAACCATAGTATTGTGTTATTCCTCATTCATAACTGTCGTTACAGCCAATCCTTTTTCAGTTAGATTAAAACACGAGCAAACAGTATTTGAAGAAATGTTGTATATTGGGCAAAATCAAGATAATAAACAAAGATCATTGGGCATTTCATATTCCAAATAGATATTGTACCGGTTGGATTAAGTGATTGATTGATACAGTTCTGGTGATTAAAATTAAGAAATGATTCCTTCATGTCATGCTCTATGCTCATTTTAACATGGGTAGGCATTATATTTGTCGATATTTTACACTGAGCGTTAGCAAGGTGTAAAATATGGTCAGATATAATGCCTACCCATGTTAAAACGAGCATAGAGCATGACATGAAGGAATTATTTCGATTCTAATAGGACAAATACAGGATTTTTATAGGTCGAAGCATACGAAAGTACCTTAAAAATGTTTGGATGTTCATGTTTCATCCCCGTGGAGTATGTACATTACATTTTCGTATTTAATAAGTTAAAAGCTAATAACAGGGTAAATATATGTTGTTTGATAAACAATATATAATAAAAGTTTATATAAGCTGCTAAAATGTATATATTTTATTAGGATTACAATGAAAATAATGAGAATATAAACAGTAAGTTTGTGCACATGTGTCAAACATATTTTGTGCTAATTAGAACACGGCTTTGTTTACAAAGCGTTATAAGGACATCATATTAGAATAAGAAAATATACCTTTAAGGTCAAAGTAAAAATTCATTCAATATTAAGACTCTAGGTCCAAATGCATTATTTGTATCTTGTGTATAATCAAATGAAGGATTTCAACTATATGACCGTTTACATACACCACATGTCGCTTTTAAATTTTAAATGTTCAGCACATGGCCAAGTTCAAAAAGTTAATATACATGGCAGTGGTTCCAAATACACCAGTAGTTTCTCATGTATTCTTTTTTAAACCTATGAAGGATATTAAAAAAAAATGGTTGGTATAACATTTCATTATGATTATAACATTAATGCAAAAATATTTGTCTTTCTTTAGTCATCCATGTTTCCTGCCCATGCTGCCAGAGATGAGGCTGCCAGACAAGAGGAATCTAAAGGTGTGATAGAATTCCATGTTGTAGGAAACAGTCTGAGTCACAAACCAAAACGACAGACATTGATATGGTTGATTGGATTACAGAATGTCTTCTCACATCAATTACCCAGAATGCCTAAAGAATATATCACAAGACTGGTGTTTGATCCGTAAGTTTTGCTGTGTAATATTTCTTGGGGGAAAATTTATACTTATCTGTCCATGCATAAAAAGAATGGTCACAGACAATTACTTGTAGTATTTATTTGGGCATGAATACATGACTTGAAAATATAGACATGAGATGTGAATCAATCGAATATCGAGAGCTTACCACAGCTTAAAAAAAATTGTGGGGAGACCTCTTGCATATACATAACTGTCAAAGAAACTTTGAACAGCATTCTTTTTTGTTCAAGACCTTATACTTCAAAGAGCAAAATGATACATAATTTTATTTCAGAAAGAAATAGAAAATTACTTATGAAAGACTTTTGATTTGACAGTTTCTAATGTTACTTCTAATTAGCTGATATTGTCTTTACAGGAAACATAAATGTTTGGCGTTGATCAAGGATATGAAGGTTATTGGAGGGATTTGTTTTAGGATGTTCCCATCTCAAGGTTTTACAGAAATTGTATTCTGTGCAGTCACATCAAATGAACAAGTGAAGGTATGATACAATGATGAATACAATGTGTATGAGATTATTGTAGTTACATTGTAATTTGTGTTTTTTGCCTTAAGTATTCAACTTATGATGTGGTCTTAGAAAAAAAAGGTATGAATAGCAGATGACAATTCAGTTCTTCTGCTTCTTAAATTGGATCTTCTTATAGATTAAATTCTTCCTCGCCATGCTTGTCCAAATTTAAAGTATTTCTTTACTAAATTCCTTCGTATAAATAAGACAAAACTCTAATATAGATTTGGTTGCACTCAGTAACTTGTTCTTTTCTCTTGCAAACAATGTTTAATAATATAATAATTTAATATGATTGCATACAAGAAAATTGTCCAACACATCATTTTATATATATATATATAAATGAATTCAAACTCTATATCATCCATATTCATATATATGACAATAAACAGTAAACTGTACATTGTAGTTACTGTGAGCACCTTCGATGAACTAACAGCTCAACAATTTCTTTATATAATATAACAGAACCCCACCCTTTAAACCGCCAAAGGATTTCATGTGCATATATAACCAATATATTTAAATCCAAAATAACAATAACCTGTTTTACAACTTCTCTAACCAGTTTTGAATATATTTAACTTTATTTAACACAGGGGAAATCCCTTAAGTCAAAAGAAAAGAAATATATTTAACAATGGTTTTTCAAATGAGAGACGACAGCACTTAGATGAGATGTAGTCGAGAAATATCCTCAAGTTTGGAAGACAATTGTTAATCTGTTTATTACTATTTTCCTAGGCAACGTCAATGACGTAGGCTCATGATGTCATACATTCTCTTTCTCTCGGCGGAGAAAAACTCATATCAAGTAGAATGATTTGAAAGATTATAACAAAAAAATAAATTAAAGCAAAATTTTAGAAAATAGCAATAATAGGCTATATCATCTTTGTGCTTTAGTTAAAATACATGTATGAATTTAAGTCCAGTATAAAATAAGAAAATCTAGTATTTCATAGATTTACAAAGTCAGAGGATTGAGATATAACTCATTGAATAGGAAGTAATTACCTGATTTCTTACTTAGTTATAATTGATCAGAAGAATAATTATAGATGAATTGCTATTCAATTATTTAAACATTGTCAATTGACTAAAAGTGATAATTTTTATTATTGTTTAAAACAGTCACTGTAAATGTATAATGGTTTGAAATATTTAACAATTTAATAAGTACTTAGATGAACCAAACTTTAAACAGATATTTGCCAAATAATATTTTGCTTTTATTCAATCCAGTTGAAATGAAGATTATAATAGTACTTTTCAAACTTGGTCAGTGTTCAGTTATAACAATATAGCTTTAAGTATGATTATTTTCAAGTTGAAAGTATTTTAATGTAAATTTTGATAATTTTAGGGATATGGAACACATATGATGAATCATTTAAAAGACTACCACCTTAAACACAGTATTATACATTTTCTGACATTTGCTGACGAGTATGCTATAGGATACTTTAAGAAACAGGTAAGGTTTTTTAAAGAGGTTTCTGTTTAATGTATGCCTGTCACCATGGGAATATTATCATATAACATTGCCTATGCATCTGAATGCCTCACACAATGACTTATACTTGCTTTAATGGATCTAAACAAAATTTTTACACAGTGTTTGGTTCTATGAAATCTGATTGAAATACATCTCCTGTATCCAAGCTTCACAATAATCTGACAAGGCTCTGTTCTAGTTTCTATTCTGATAATTACTATATTAAATAGTGAAAATTTACCTCCAAATTTTTAAAAGTGTGTATTATTAAGACAAAACCTGGGTATCCTGAATAGGCCTTCAAAACAGGAAAAAGAACAGAGAGCTGTCAGATCCTTGAATGTGCCACTAAGTGTCTGAAGGCATATACTGTTACCCCTATCCATCATTTTCCGTCTGAAATCAAACAGTTGTCCAGACTTTTGTTGTTATAACTGCAGATATTGAACTGATTTTTGGTACAATTTTAAATGTATAGTGATGACTTTCAGATCTAGTTTGAGCTGGTCTGGTTTAGCAACTTTAGAAAACTTCATGAAAATTGTACTTGTCCTGTTTTTGTTTTTGTTTTTTCATTCTTAAATACTTTAATTTTGCCATTGACAAAATTTGTTCTTGCCACAACAATGGCCATGTGTGCTGACATTGCATTGAACTGCTTTAGAGAAAGATAATAGACCTTTAATTTTTATTAAAACTAAGAAAAAGTACAAACAGTAAATAGTAATAATTTAACCAACAACAAAAAAACACATTTTGTGACTATATGTATAAAAAATAAAAGTATAATTTATTCTTTTAGGGATTTTCCAAGGAGATAAAGCTACCAAAATCAGCATATTTAGGTTATATAAAGGATTATGAAGGAGCCACTTTGATGGGATGTGAATTGAATCCTAAAATATGTTATACAAACTTTTCTAGTGTCATCAGGAAACAGAAAGAGGTATCCATACATCATTTGTATGCATATGTTAAACATTTTAGAGTCATGTGTTGAATAAGATAAAAAAATATTACACAAAATATAATTATTTCCTATGTAATTTTATGACTGTAAGTAAATACAGTATAATAATCACTATTCTGTACCTGGAATTATAGGCTAAAGTTTATGATAAAACTTATTAAAATTCTTAAAAATAACATATTTAAGGAAATTGATGAAAAGTACTGTATTATAAAATGCTAGGTTGTCAGCCAGTCTAAGAGCTAGTTTAGGATTGTGACATTTGGACAGGGATAATGATTGCTTTTAAAATGCTAATTACTTACATAATTGGTTGGACAGGTTAATCAGGTTAGAATATTAAAAATTCTGCTTTTACATACAAATAAGCAACTTTTTTGTCAAAAAGTAGTGTCTTTTGAAATGAAATGTTTTCAGGACATTTCCACTGTATCTTTTCTTTTGAAATAAAACTCTCTGTAGTTTTGAATATTGAAAAATGATTATCTTACTGTGACAGTATATGATACAACTAGTCTGTAATTATGAAAATATTTTTTTAGCATTCTTAAGAACATGAGATAATGTACAAGCTATTTTATATGATATTATAACAGATTGTTAAGAAGATAATAGAAAGAAAACAGAAACAGATGGAGAAAGTTTATCCTGGTCTGAAGTGTTTTAAAGAAGGTGTACGACAGATTCCTATAGAAAGTATACCTGGTTTACAGGAGATGGGATGGAAAGCTACACCTGAAGAAAAGTAAATATTGTAAAACTTGCAATTTTGAAGGGCTTGCTAAATTTTATTGAAACTAAGAAAATAATGACTTAAAAATTACTTTTTTGGTAAATACTGTAAAACAAGCAAATTGTAACAAATTAACATTGATGGCATTTCTTTTGGTAGTCTCTGTTAGACTTATTCACAGCTTGGCTGAACTCTAGTCAATTTAGAGATTAATATTTGATAAAGACACTGGCCTGTAATTGAAAACCAAATTTTGAACTCTAGATGTCTTATGTGGTTTTTGTTATGTTAAGGTCTCATTGACATATTTTTCACTTCTCATTTTATTTATCAATGATTTCTAAACAAAACACACAATTTGATCAGATTATTGTAAACAGGGAAATTTTCGAGGCAGTTTTAATTTCACGCTTTTTTTTCGCGGTAAGAGTTGAAATGTGAAAATAAAACAGTCACGAATATTTCAAGGAAAGCCGTTTCATAAGATAAAGACCATACATGAACGTATATGAATAGAATATGTACAGGGCCACTGCAGAACACCGGTTTTACACACCACAGATCTATTCCGAATATCATAACTTTAAATTATTTCTAAATGAAAGGCAATGTAAGAAATCACAATTTAACTCATGTTAGCCTAATTAACATGGAAGACATATCAAGCAAGCAGATATTACGGACATTGTTATATATACAATTGTTTCAAATATGTAAAGAGCTGTCAATCAGTTTTACAAGGATTACCTCATTATATGATCTGCTACACAGATCAAACAATCGATTAATTAATTAGCAGTAATCCTGACAACATTTAATTCATTCTAAATATGAGTCTAATATGTCTTTCTTCAATGTTTATTGTGTATGTGTTTTCCGGTTTACAGTACTACATTGAAATGTTTTGCTACATAAGCTGTGATGCAAATATAAATTGAAAATTTGTCTGATTACTGTTGAAGATTTGTTACCCTTGAATTGTTATTTGCAATATGCTAATTTTCAATGATTTTGCTGGTTATAGGCAAATCCCCACCAATGAAATACTGGTACACACTCCGATTGACTGTGCCAACAGTGAAGGATAAAACAAGGATGTTAATTATGCTTGAATCAGCAATTTTTTTGTTGTTGTTATCAAAGTTTGCATACAATGAAAATTTAAAAAATCCACAGTAACAGCAAACAAAGTCAAAGATCTCAGTAGATTTTACTATACAAATAAGTAATTACATGTAACTGTTTTTATTTAGCCCAGAGCCACCAATGGACCCTGAGCAGCTGCTAACGTTGTTGAAGACAATTTTAAATCAAGTCAGAGTAAGTTTATTCCATTGAATGTTAATGTATTATGCTATTTGTATAATGTTTTATGTAAATATTGATTGTTATACCATATTTACCAAACAACATATTTTTAAACCCCGCTTTAAAAAGGGGGTATATTATTTTACCTCTGTCTGTCCATCCGCCCATCCATCCGTCCGTCCATCCGTTAGTCCGTCCATCTGTCCCATGAACATTTCTCGTCGCATCTTTCTCAGGAACTACATCAGATTCATCACTCAACAACTTCCTGGTTACCAAATATTTGGGCGGGTATCATCACTGAGCAGTAGCTCGCAGTTTCACTTGTTTTTATTTTTATGCCCCGCTGTAGCGGAGGGGCATTAAGTTTTACCCTTGTCCGTCTGTACGTCCCAAAGTTGGTTTCCGTTCTCTAACTTTAGTTCGCCTCAACCAAATGTTATGAAACTTATACACAATGCTTATTACCACAATATACAGATAAAGTTTGAATTTTGGTGCCATCCCTTTTCTGTTCTAGAGTTATGCCCTTTACAAATGGAAAAATTGCTACATTTTCATTTTTTTTCTATATTAATTAAGATATTTTTAAAATTGAGTTATCTTCCTTTGTCCATGATTACAGTTGAATCAACTACAATCACTATGCTTCATACAATGCAATGTTTAATTTTGCCTTCCACTGATAAATTAAAGCAATTTTACCCTTCATTTATAAAGATATTTTAAAGTCTGCTTTGAAAATTGGAGTTATCTTCGTTGTCCAGAATGGTAGTTGAATCAATTACAACCAATGCTTTATACAATGCAATATTCAATTTTACTTCCTACTGATAAATTAAAGCAATCTTTACCATTCATTTAATGTTTACATGACCTACAGGGCTGGTGTTACTTTGATAATTTTATAACAAAGATATGTAATATCAAGTTATCAACAAAACTATCAGTTTTTGTTATATTTAATTATGTTACAAAATTTAAATGGTCAAATACACTCAAAAGTATGCCCGTTTAAAAAAAAAAACATTAAGTGTCCTACGAGTTGAATGAGTAAAAACAGCAGTTTTCCTTTACATAGCCTCCTTATAATAAAACTGTCTCAGACTTTGTATATCTTAACTTTTAAATCAGAACTATCGCTCCAATTCTTTCCATAGGCATTGTCTCTACCAACAAGGATGTAGCCTTGTTAGCCACTAAATATAAATACACTGAAATATAGTTCTTATATCTATAGATATAAGAAGATGTAGTATGAGTGCCAATGAGACAACTCTCCATCCAAGTCACAATTTGTAAAGTCAACCATTACTGGTCAAAGTACAACCTTCAACACAGAACCTAGGCTCACACCGAACAGCAAGCTATAAAGGGCCCCAAAATGACTAGTGTAAAACAGGAAAACCAACAGTCTAATCTATATAAAAGCGAGAAACACTTATGAACCACATCAACAAATGACAATCACTGAACATCAGTTATATATGCACAAATGAACTGGCTTATATCTTTATGTATGTCATTAGTTTTGTCAATTTACAGGCTAGTTTGGTCATTTTTACTAAGTAAGAGTACTGACACAATACTAAAATGATCAACAACTGGTGGAGTTTTAATTGGAAGCACCTCCTCTTTAATGCCAGTCTTTATTTACCATATGACCCAACTTTTGACTTGCTTAATTTTGCAGACACTTTATGACACAACTCAATACAGAATTCAGTAGTATGTTAGATTGTTGTTTTATGAATATAGCTGATCTTCCCACAACATTAAAAACCAAAAAAAAACCTGAATTTGCTTGCCTTAATCATATCAAACAAAAGGTTTTCAATAATGAAATAAAAGTATTTGTCTGAAGATAATAATAGTATGCATAACATGCCAGGTAACAATAACTGGTAATTGACAGTAACTAGGGTAACCATGACAACATTTAATGCTTGCACAACTTTTGGTTATTAGTATGTGTTTATCATTTAAGTATATTATGAACATCTGTTGTTGTATATTTCTGATATTTTGTATCTACATACTTTATTTATATTAAACACAGTTTTGAACAATCAAATCATGATGACTTGGCTGCCTGACTTTATTTTCATAAAATCATAACCTTTTGATAAGATTTGCATTTAGATCCCAAGTGGCTGAGTTTTATATAGTTACATAGTATAGTGTTTGAAATGTAATACACACATTTTGTAGGCTCATTCCAGCGCCTGGCCATTCTTAAAACCTGTGGAGAAAAATGAAGCCCCAGACTACTATGACCATATAAAATTCCCCATGGGTAAGTAACACTAAGTAAATATTGAAGAGCTATTTCATTGCATTTAGTCTGCCAGGTTTATTAATTTTCAAAAAGTATAATATTCAGTTTATTTCTACTTCTATTATTGCTCCCTCCAATCTTTGTCTGGCCTGCACACATTTCAAGAATGTAAGGCATATGGATGGTAATTTGGCAGCTATAGCTTTTTGTTTAAAGCTTCAATTATTGAAGGTAGGAGAGCTGGATAATATATGTCTGGTATACATATGGTCTGACCGTCTGAAGTATCTGTATGGATTATGACTGTTTTCCTTGACTCTATTTCCATGGTCCAGTGACTGCTTTTAAAAATATTTTTATTATATGATTTTTTTCTTCAGTTTAAATAAGTGATGGGACAATATATTTTGTATATTAAATCATTGTAAGGTATACATGCTTGTCAGACAGGGTTCACTGGATATCCATCTCATTGCATGGTTCAATGATAAACATTAAGTATTTCTTGATACAGTCTGTTACTACTTTTTTACTATTACTATGGGAAAAAATTGGTCTATTTTCCTTTTGGTGCATAGCTAAGAAATTATATAAATTTAGGATGGTGAAAGGTTCAAAGTTGTGTAAATATTGTTTTAATTGTTATAGATGATTATTAGTGATAACTAAAGAATTATTATTATACCCCCGCTTTAAAAAAGGGGGGATACTGTTTTACCTCTGTCTGTCTGTCCGTCCATCGTCTGTCCGTCTGTCCCATGAATATTTTTGTTGCATTTTCTCAGGAACTACATCATAAGGATTTTGAAATTTGGTTTCAGGGTTTATATAAGTCAGCTATACTGTGTGATGCGTTTTCAGATTCATCACTCAACAACTTCCTGTTTGCCGTCAAGTATTTGGGCAGGGGTATCATCAGTGAGCAGTAGCTTGCAGTTTCACTTATTATTCAGTATATTGTACTTACACACTGCTAATGCTACTGTACAATTCTTAATAATACTTGTTCATTTTTCTCAATTTTGTTTACTTTACTATATACTGAATAAAGGCAACAGTAGTATACCGGTGTTCAAAAGTCATAAATCAATTGAAGGAAAACAAATCCGGTTACAAACAAAAACTGAGGACAACACATCAAATATAAGAGGAAAACAAAAGAACAACAGGAACACTGACGTGCAACAAAAACAAATGCCAACATACATAGAAACAAACTATTTGATAACCACTGCCATATTCCTGAATTGGTACAGGACATTTTAAGAAAAATGATGGGTTGAACCTGGTTTAATGGCTAGCCAAACCTCCCACTTTATGACAATGTTAAAAAATATCGCTAAAATGACAACACTACATGACAAAATACAGCACAAACACACGCAAGAACATTCATCACAGAGAAATGCACAAACAAATAATATAATAGTTGACACAACATGCAAACTGCAGAACAACAACGAACATATTCCATCAACGAAAAACACCACAGGATATCACAAACAATGACACGCTTACATAACTAGCATGCTATCTAGAATTTTATACAATTATTTTCACAATACTCGTCCAAACAATTTTCATGACAATGATGGTACTGAAAGGCAATTTTATAATTATTTGGACTACAAATGATAAGACATAACACATCATCCAACCGAAACCATCAGACATCAAAAATAAATACATGAATGTTGGATGTACAAAATACCGAGATACCTCGTATAGCAATGCACATTCACACTCGGTATAACAGTCATATTCTGGAATATGATAATGATGGTATTGAAAGGCAATTTTATAATTATTTGGACAACAAACGATAAGACATAAAAAAATTATTCAACCGAAACCATAACAAAAACTTCAAAAATAAATACATGATTGTTGGATGTACAAAATTCCGAGACACGTCATATCGCAATGCAAATTCACACTCGGTATAACAGTCATATTCGGGAATAGGTCACGTTCGGTACTTAATTGACACATTCTTTGTTTATTTTAGATTTGAAAACCATGGGAGATAGAATAAAGAATCGATACTATTGTCATAAGAAATTATTTATGGCAGATATGAACAGAATTTTTACTAATTGTCGATCTTACAATAAACCTGATACAGAATATTATAAATGTGCCAATGTAACAGAAAAATTCTTCCAAACAAAATGGAAAGATGCTGGACTAGGAGAGAAAACATGAAGGATTTTTTTAATTTAGTTGATTGAAAACACAAAGATTTTTAAAATAAAATCAAATCTGATATGAACATGGCCATATGATCAGCATACAAGGAAATAAATTGTAGAAAACAAATTAATTGCTATTTCTTTTTTTTCCTGTTAGTATATATCAGTCTCAAACAATGATACGGAAGGACAATGATCATGACTTTTTCTGGATCTGCACTAGATAAAAGTGAAACTATGACAATAATGTTAAATGATGTTATGTTACTGTATAACTTGTCAAATAAAATAATAGCCTATGTGGTATTATTGTTCTCTTAAAGCTGTTACGTCCAGATGGAATGGGGCATTAAATGTGATGCCCAATGAAGAGTGAGTGTTACACTGTCTTTATGTAAAAAACAACTTGCAAAGACATAATTTCTTCCAATATCCAACATACCCTCATTTTCTAGTAGAAGTCAAAATTCTGCCCTTCATTCTGGTTTACAAACCTGTCATCAATAGACTATTTTCATATTACCGACTTTTGACTCGGATTATATAATTTGTCGACTGGTAACCTTGGACATCATGGTACCAAGTCAGGTAAGAACAAGCTAAAGAAGTAAAACCAAGCTTTCAATCGGTACAATTTTGAGGAAAATTACCTGCTTAACATTTTTTTCACTACAAAATCATCGGAAAACAGTAAACTTTCCTCAAATTACACCGATTGTATGTTTGATTTTACTTATTTTGTTGCTCTTACTTGACCGAGTACCATGATGTCCAAGGTAACCAGTCAACAAATTATATAATCCGAGTCAAAAGTCGGTAATGTGAAAATAGTCTATTGTTAATTTGTTCTGGTTCTTAAAATGCATGAAATATTTGTCATTGGGTAGGAAGCAAGCAACACTTATAGAGTTGTATTTGTTCATCTTTTACATGGTCACAAAATAAAATGTCATAATTTCACTATGTTGGAATGATTTTGATAAAACATCATTGTTTCTAAACAAAATAGCACCGTAGTTACACATAACAAGAAAGAGTAGATACCAAGGAAGCAATTGAAAATGATAAGGGCAGACAAAACCATGGCAAATATAAAGCAACAAAAACCCCATCTGATCCAATGTGGCACCTATTGTTTTGCTCATGCAAGTACAAATCAGGTGATTAATTGGAATGGTAATGTTACAATAAAGGAAAAGAGGACAGACTGTGGTATAAAAGTTGGAAATATCTGTGGTCATCTTTGACACCAAATCATGTCTGTAAAACTTTTGAAGAGATGACTTCAACTTTACCACTTGAAACCCTTGATGCAATAGAAATCTTGTAACAGTTACCTCTATCAAATTTACCACTTGGAACCATTGAATGTTGTATCAACTGGGAATATATACTCCATATGGCATATGCATTTGTTGCTGTATTGTTGCTACCCAGAAATAGAAAGTTCACAATAAGAATATTGCAATCATATCTTTTTATGGTAACATTTAGTTCCCAACCAACCCTCATTGTCAATTTCTATATGTTAATCCAGTTATGATGCAGACTTAATTGTGTATTTGGTTATGATGCAGACTTAATTGTATATTTGGTATCCTTTATTTCAAGTTCATTGGGATAGATGCAGCCAACATAATCGCCAATCTCTTAATTGTTCTGTGAAAAGACATCATCTAAACAGGAAAATTGGGTTGAGGGATAATGCTAGCTTCTTTTGATTTTTTTAGAGAAGCTTCATTATGAAGTTTGCCTTGTAAGAAAAAAGGAATATGCCTGTACACAGAGGGGCACAGTTGGATCCTATATGAATGCTGAAATTTTTTAAACATCCTTGAAAGTAAAAAATATGTTGTCAATAAAAAAAGTCTTTTGATGATGCCAGTTTTAGAAAACGTATTGCTGGAATGATCAATCAGAGTCTTTTTGATAAAGTATGATTTGTCTCTAACTAAAACAAAATATTTGTATCTGCATTGGCCATTCTGCTGTATGAAACAATGCTGGGCTAACTCTTTCAATCTGTCTTTAAGTTTAGAATTGGGAATACCAGTGTAAAGTGTAGAGGTGCAAAATGTTTTTATTATAATACACGAGGAAAGGGACTTTGATTATAAGTTCTCTAACACATTATAAGATTTATCAGTATCCACATCTGATTCACATCACCCGAAGAGTAGGTATAGTAACTCTGAATAGATATAGGAAGATGTGGTGTGAGTGCCAATGAGACAACTCTCCATCCAAATAACAATTTATAAAAGTAAACCATTATAGGTCAATGTACGGCCTTCAACACGGAGCCTTGGCTCACACCGAACAACAAGCTATAAAGGGCCCCAAAAGTACTAGTGTAAAACCATTCAAACGGTAAAACCAACGGTCTAGTATATATAAAAACGAGAAACGAGAAACACGTATAAATTACATAAACAAACGACAACTACTGTACATCAGATTCCTGACTTAGGACAGGTGCAAACATTTGAGCGGGATTAAACGTTTTAATGGTACCAAACCTTCTCCTTTTTCTGAAACAATAGTATAACATCACAACATAGAAAACACACGATAAAACATCAATTGGAAGGCTTAACTCAATCAAAACGTAAATTAACACACTATGAACGAATAAATTCGATCTGTGATACCTGAAAGTAAATACATAGTTAATAAAATATTAGGGACAAACATTCAAGGCCAAAAGCAAACAAACAAGTCCAAATAAAGCCATGGCAAAACACTACCGCGAAATATTAAACCCTTAGAAAATAATCACTTTTGAAAAACCGGTTTGAAGCACGGTTTTGATTGCTGATAAAATAGATGTTTTAACTTGGAAAGAGTTTTAATATGTGGCAGACCCAGCATTATAACGTTGTTTGCAAGGACATTTTATAATTTCGGTATCAAGTAGAATGATGGATATCCAGTTCTTCCTGTAACTGACTTATGATTGAACAGGAATTTCTCTTTGTAAGTATCGTGGAGTATATTTTGGGTTTCCAAGTGAATTGTCAACACCTAATTCCTTTACCAACCAGTCAATATAATGTGATTTACTGTCTTTTACTAACGAAACACTTCTGCTTGGAGCCTTTGTGTGTAGGGGCAATAACATATTTTTCATGGATGTAGGACAAGTTTTTAGCCCCATTTGGGTCTTTCAAGATAGATGAGACGGGAGTGTTGATATACCCATCAAGTTTTTTATCCTAATGTATCAGCCACCTCACACAAATTCTGAAAGATTATCGACGACTTTTTTTTTACGTTTATCTATTGTCCACCATGATATTCAACTGAATCCATGATAATTTTTAAGTTGTACATGTTTCATATGTAATTATATTTTACTATATTTATAAAATCTAGGTTTTCATTTCATTGGGGTGAACATCGTCGCCAGTAACTCGGCACACTTTCCATGAATGTGATGCTGGTTGAAAACTCCTGCAAGATTCCTACATATGCAACGTTTTACATAGGTCATTTCAAATGTTCATGATATTCTGTTCGTTATGTACATCCTTGGTAGAAAAGTAAAATCCATGAATACAGCACAGCAGTATTGATATGATAGTTACAAATGGTTTTCAAAAAAGGCTCTGCATTATTTAAGGTTTGCCAGGTTTATTTATTCAAAGCGAAATATTTTGCCATATATTTTGCCATTTACTTTTTGTATTCTGTTACATTCACGTTTCCCTCAGTCATTTACATTGACATTGATTTTTGAGGTCACCAAAAGTAGGTTTTAGTTGTACTCACAGTCGCTTAGGTACACGATTTGGATTTTTTCACTTTTCGCACTGAATACTCAATTTCATATTCTATAACACATACTTAACACTACTTAGCTTGTCTTACCTTTATTTTGGTGAATTTATCTGATAAAATCCCTTATTTTACTATCCATTTTTTAAACGTTTTTAAGTATTAAGAGTACCCCCATTGTTAACTTCAGTGTCGGAGTCGGTAGCCAGTTGTCAGAAACTTATAAACATCTATCAATTAAATATGGTATTATAAGCATCTATGTATCTGAAATAAAATTGCATGTAAAAACTCATCAAAGATACCAGGCTAATAAATTGGTACGACAGACGCGCGTTTGGTCTACACAGGACTCGTCAATACGCCCGAATTAAAACAGTTGAAATTCCAAATCAAATACGAAGTTTAAGAGCATTACAGGAATTCAAATTAATTGTGCCAAGACACGACTAATGTTATCCACGACACACGTACCATTAGTTAATCACACAGTGATTTATTTTATAGTGTTTCGATGAAGAAGTACTGATAATATACTGTGGATATTTTGTATGCAGCTTCTTTAGACTAAAATCCATGCACTGTTTGTAGCTGTATTTGAGATCCCATAGTACTGCTTCATTGGTTGTAATTTGTGAGGAATAATCGATACTAGTAATCAAACTGGACATTGATGAAATTTAACCAGTTTTCATGATAATCTTTGATATAACAAAAGTACAAACACTTGACCTTTTTCATTTTCTGATAAAACTCCTGGATCAACTTCATGTTTGATAAAATATATATGCTATGTATTAACCAGTTCTTGATATATTGTGTTGATCCGAAGTTAAATGAATGTTTTCTCCAAATACAACTTAAACGAAAATGTGTGGTTTTCATCTTTTTTTCAATAAGTCTTCAATCAATTTTCAGAACAACCAACTCTATATCCCAATTTTTCTTTTTCATTTGTAGACGTTTTTTTTTAATGAAATGATATAGAGTAGATATACATGTAGTATTAATCTCCTACCTGCTATTTCTTGTATATAATTGAGTCCTTTTAACCCAAATTGTATATGGAATATTGAAGGACATGTCAAAAAGTTTACCAGCTTTGTCATGCGTGTAACGCGATTGGCAAAATGCTATGCATAAGTGGTAATGTTTGTGTTAGTAGCGTAGATACAATTGGATGTAATCTTTAGTATGAAGTATTTTGTATGCAACTCGTTCATAGTAAGGATGCACGACAGTCAATAATATTTGTATGTTCTTTCGTTGTAAAGAATATTTTAGTTTGATTTATGTTATAAGGCAATGTACCTCCTTTTCCTCACCAGCGGTAACTGGTTAGATAAAGTGTTTTGGATCGTTTTCTTTCAAACACCGTACTTGACTAGTCAACCATAACATGAATTTCTTTTGACCACACTGATTTTGCAAAAGTTCTCTGAATGCTTGATCAGACGATTGAAACATATTTGTTATATTTGATGGATTTTTTAAATATTGACGGCATTCCTATGGAACATATAGTGTACTGTCTCCCTCTTTTTCTCAAATTTTTTCTTCGTAAAAAGCTGGTTTAACGCCGATCCATAAAGGAAGAATAGAAAGAAGATAAGACGATCCGCTTTCTTGGTGATGTTCTTTCACCGATTAAATTTGTTTGGTGACTCTACGAATGGCAATTGAAATGGCATGTCTGTTTCACTATTCCCTTGAAAAGAGAGTGGTGGTCTGTTGAGAGCCTGAATAAAGCAATTATTTCCAATTTTCCCATGAAAACTTGTCATTGTTTACATATCAACATTTTTACAGCACCTGTATATGGAGTATATATCGCAGTCGACATGACATGCCCAAGCGATTCTGCCACAGATGGTTTCGTGATAGTAAAGCTGAAGTCAGTACTCCAAAATTGTTATGACCTCTATCTTGAATGGATTGATCGTTACAGAATATCTGATTGACAGATTACAAAAGATATATTTCTTTCGCCGTAGTCACATTCAGGGATTAATTTCCTTGTTACCTTATGGACCGTTTCTGGGGTTTACAATGTCAGACGGGTATGAAAGCAGAAACTATTTTTATATCAGAAGGACATGACTTCATTTCCAGTTTGAGCAGGGTTTGTATCTGAGTACTGTTTTGTAGATTATTGTCTTTTTTCGTCTTGGATGTGGTATAGTTTTCCTTCATCGACTAATATCTTTTGTCCATTTGGTATTTTATTTTTGCTAAGAGCCAAAGTGTTTTAAAAAGAATGTATGAGTTTCTTGATTTAGGGGTTGTGATTTTAAATTCTTAGCAATGAGGTCCTGAAAAGCAAGACTAACGACACGCTTCATTTTCAGAGTATAAAAATAGAACTGATATCGTATTGCAACATAGGGATTTGAGTGTCACATGCACTTGTAATTTCAACATTATAACTGTTCTGTTCTAGAGTATTCATTCTAAAAGTAAGTTACCAATTTTCAAAGCTTACATAGTACCTATTTTTATGGAACATATACATGCAATATGGAAACCATTTCGGAGTCGGTTTAATTTGTATGTACGAGTTGATGATGTCTCATGTATTTGAAGGACGATTTTGGATTTAAAAAGAAAGGATATAAAATCTCGCGGAATATTAGGGAATAAATTGTTACGATGTTTGTCTTAACAGTTGCTGAAAGGTCTTCACGTTCAACACAAAAAATATCACAAAAGGTAAGATAAAGCTCTCCGATATTCATTGATAATCACGCTTTGTGTGTTATTACGAACGTGCGCGGTAGAACAAAAAAGTAAACATAACACTTGATACATTATGAGCATCCAAGAGCTTTTTTGGATTTACCTACTTCGAGAACGCTCAAACCTAAGCATTTAAAAGCCAGAAATGTGTGAATGCTATTGCGTAGAAACGTTTGGCCAGGAGCTATATGACCATTACTTATATATAAGCTGGTCATATAAATTATATCATTCTTTGCCTAACAAAAGGCTATTCAAAACAAACATGTTCTGTTTTCATAATGCTAGTATTAGAAATTCTAAGATTTAAGGTGAATTTTGATATAGTGCAATATAATGGTGGATGCAGAGTAGTAAAGATGATATGTGCTGATTTTAATAATTTAAAAGTTCGACACAAATTAGCTTTAAAAAGGGGGTACAAATTTTCAATAAAATATCAGATGTTGTCTATAAAATCCCGATGATATCACTCGTTTTTGTGTGTTTCCTTGATTTGTCTATTCCTAATCGATTTACAAGATTTTAACATCGGTAAATACTGTTGCCTTAATTTAATTAACTGTTTACAAAACTTTTAACTCTTCGAAATACTAAGGATTTTCTAAGCCAGGAACAGATTACCTTAGCTGTATTTGGTAAAACTTTTCGAAATTTTGGGTCCGAAATACTCCCTTTTTTGTTTTGTATTTTTTTTTTTTCCCCTTTTTATTCAGATGTCCCTGATTAGTCTTTTGTAGACGAAACGCGCGTCTGGCGTACAAAATTTAAGGCCTGTAACCTATGGTGAGTTTATTTAAACCAGTGATCATTTACAAAATTTTTGACAGTACTCAATGAAATCTCGAGGTTATGCATACAATTTGAATCAGTGACCGTTTACCAAACTTACAACTGTCTGTCCTTGCAGAGTAAATCCAGTCTGGTAAACACTCGTGAAAGAAACCAGAACTATAATTCATCAAGCCAGACGCGCGTTTTGTCTACAAGACTAATCAGTGTCGGTCGAATCAAAACAGCTGGAAGACCAAATTAAATACGAAATATGCATTATTTAAGACAGTGTACTTTCTTCGATTGAGTAAAGGCGAAACTTGAGATCACTTATAGGGTACTAGCAACTGTATATCATTGTCATACTCATGATTCATTAGATATATTATAAGTAACAGTTAAGATTATTGGGTTGTAAATTAACAGGTCAATGATCATGAGTAATTATTATTGTTACTTTTTTATTCTCTTTATAGTTGTCGTCAAAAAAACAACCTTATCGAATTAATCAACAAACAAGGGTATCTTTCATTTAAAGTAGTTCATACAGATATTGTCAGCAAATTTGGAGTTTTAATGTAAATCTTTCCGTTTGAGGAATATATTCTTGATAGTTTTAGATTATCATCAACATTCAGAAGGATGGACGAGGGAAAAAGAATTACACGGAATCTATCATTTATCAAGAAAACTGTAACTGAAATTGATAGTGTTATAGATATATTAATAGAAGAGGACATTCTTGGGATGGGAGAAAGAAATCTTATATTGCTGGATGAGGATCCTATCCATTCAGTATTAGAAATAGTTCTTAAGAAACAGGCATATAAGAAGTTTACAAAGGCATTACAGTGCACTGGAAATGAAAGAATAGTTGCAAGACTTGAAGCAACAGACTTACGTTTAGGTAAACAACGGTGTAATCATTGATGATAGGTTACTTTCTGTTAAGAAAAACTGTTTGTGCATACTTACAAATTTATTCCTTTTTCACAATTCTTATGAGAACTCTTCGTCATTATATAGGCTATGTAGGCTAAGTAGGCTACCGACATGGTTCAAGAAACCTTTCATTTTGTTTTGGTGTTGTTTTTTTTGTTTTTTTTGCAACAAAATTTGGTAAGTGGGGTCAAATTGACATTGTTTTATAAGGTTAAACAGTGAGAACAGACGCAACATAATATTAAACATATTTATGATTATTTATAAGTGCACATATATAGTTCACATTATTTTATAACTATTGTTACTGAAAAATGAATGTACACATGATAAATGTTTCACAATGTTGTAATATGAGTTGAAGTGTTACAGTTCAACGAAAGTTTTACGGACGCAATCAAATGTTGGTTGGCCGTTATGAAATATCTATTTCACAGATAATGATGAATATGTTCCAATTGCCGCAAACACTTTCCCGTCCTCTTTTCCTCGAATGTGACATCACCAAATCAGAACTACAACCGTGTTTGTACTCAAATGAGCAACATGGCGGTCGTCACTTGTGAAGCAGGGTATGTGTAACCTTCAGGACCACCCGAGAATACCCGGGTTTTTGATTGAGTTCATGTTGCTCAGTCATAGTTTTCTATGTTGTGATTTGTAAACTATTTGTTTGTCGTTGGTTGTTTTTTGGTTTTTTTTTGCAAATGCGTTGTGAGTTTGTCATCGATTCATGTGTTTGAATATCCTGAATATCCCTTTGGTATATCTTGCCTCTCTTTTTGATGAAAGAATAAGTTTATCACATTTATTTTCAGAAAAAGAATCGAGTATGTCAAGTACAGACCAGGTAAGTACACAGTTAGGCTGAAAGTTCTCTTGGCAGTACTGTTTGAAAAATTATCCTGAAAGTGAATACAAAAATGTTAATTTGATACACCATTTTCGATTTTCGAAAAAGTTTCTTACCAAGAGTTCGCGAAAAAATGTAACGTCGAAAACCAATAAACCAAAATACTAAAAAAATATGACACCAAAATTCATAAAAAAGGAAGCCAAACCTATCAATGGAACACCCCAACTTGTGCATTTTAGGAAAATCAAATTGTCATCTTTTGTTGCCTGAAAATTTCAAATGCGTATATTTATAGTTAACAGTGACCTATAGCTATCGCGTGTGATTTTTAATAAATTATATACTATTTTTAACAAATATAAGAATAAAAAGAAGTGCTATGCAACTTTTCCCCTAAAGTGAAAGGTTCATCATCATAAAATATGCATACACTAAATATGTATTTAAGGACATACGATACAGTTACAGGGAAGTAATGACGTTGTTAACGTAAAATGTTATTTTAATTCGCGACGTCAAACTGTGATATATCGGGAAAAGGTGCATTTTTTCGACCGATTTTAATCATTAGCTTGACAACAAGTCTTCTAGATGGACATCTCTTTTCAAAATGACATTTGGTTTGATTATGTTTGAAGATTATTTGTACCAATTTTTATGAAAAAAACACCGATGATTTTTTTAACTCAGATAAATATATAGCAAAAATGACGTGTTTTTTTCTAAAATCATAGAACTTTGATCAAAATAAATTATTTCCAAAGAGTTGTTACACAAATTTAGAGCATATTAATGTAAAGAAGATTTTCCAAATGTTTTCACAAAAGTCCGCTTGTGTTTATCTTTTGAAACAAAAAAGTTAGGTATGTCTATCCAAAGGATAGAAATGTCCCAGAAGCCGAAATTTTAGTAAATTTCTTTAATTGCGACCCCATTTATTTCTAAAAGTAGCACATGAAGGTATATTTTTATTACATATTTGAATTTACTACTAGGTGAAAAGTAGCTTGTATGCAAATTTTCGTAAAAAATCACCGTGGGATCAAAACTGTATGGTATGCCCTTTAAGTGATATACATTATATGTATTAAGTGAAATTAAAGAATATTTATATGTTTCTAGGACAATATGGACAATATGTATACAGATAATGAATATAAACAACACAAGGCTTCCATGCTACAGAATGAACTTGACAATTTAACAAAAGAAAATTACAATCTCAAGCAACAGCAAGCACAAATTCGAAAAGATCTTAATTGTAACCAACAGAGATTGTTAGATCTCAACCGAGAAGCTTGTAAATATCAAAAGGAAAATTTAGAATTGAGTCAGCGACTTTCCAATCTTAGAAGGGGTGACGTGGTTAATTCTGTTTTTAATGATCTTGAGGAAGAGTTAAAGAGGAAAGAGAATAGAAACACAAGAATTAAGAAAGAACTTGATTTAAAAAAGGACGAGGTAACGCATTTGAGAAATCAGTTAGATGATCTGAGAAAAGAAGTCGACGAAAAGACCGACCAAATAGCAATGCTTAGCAGGGAAATGAGACATTTACGTGAGGAACATATTTCAGCGAGAACTGAAAGGAGAGAACTCAAACTTAAAGTTGAGAACATCAACAAAAATTTTGATGACAAAATGCAAAACATGATGAATGTCATATCAGAGAATAAAGTTAACAGGACACCAAGACAATCTACCTTTACACGCATATCAGCACATTCAAGGAATCAAAGCAAAGATAGGTGTCGAAATAGGGAAAGTTCGATTTTGCCAACGCTTCAAGGAAAAACACCGGGTACACCGAAGTCAAGCAATACACATAATTCAACCAGAGATACTCCCATCAGTCCTAGAGCGAGAGTAACACGTCCACATCAGTTCATCTCGCCTCAATTCGTGTTTACAGCTAAACCTCAAGCACAATGGAAATAATATATTAAATTAACTTATTTTCACAAATTTGCATGCATTTATTCATTTTTTGTTGTTGTTGCATATATGATTATATACTATGAAACGCTTTTTTATTTATTTGTTCGGCTTATTTTCAACTGTTAGTTTATGAAATGCCTGAGGAATTTAACACTTTATAGTTTCTTAATAATTTCTGAATTTTCAACGTAGAATTTAAGAATGCTATGTTATAAATAATGCAAGTGTCGAAGCACTGACTACTAAGCTGTTGATACCTCTGGGACTTACTGTCCCCAGCAGCGGTCACGGTCGACCCAGTGTTACTAGAAGCTTACATATTCTGAATTTACAAACACCAAACAATCTTTTCTTGTAAATATTAAAATGTGACTAAAATAAAGACAACTAACAAACATTCATACAAACTAACAAAAAAAAAGTAGAAAACTATCTATAGTAACATAAGTCAGATAGTCCTATTTCGTGATAAGACAACTCAAAAAGAGGCAAGGACATATGTGAATTTAACAAAATATGAGACAGAACGAACGATTAAAACAAATAACACGTAAGATCTGAGCAATATGAATTACCAATAAAAATGTGGAAATAGTGTGTTCTGATAGTGTTAGTGAACAAATTACCGTATGTTGCATACATCGTGCGCTGTTATACTTTTTACGAAGAAATGGTGTTTATCAAATCGAAAATACCAAACATTTGCTGCATTCGATTGCGAATATCTTGACTTCCAGAAATTAACCCTTAAAAGGATATGTCTTTCGATAAATCATATGAAATATCTCGCATCCGAACATCGAAATGATTCTGGAACAGCACACTATTAATAATTTACCGAGCAATACGAATCTTATACAAGAAAAATATTCAGGAATCAAACCAGAGCATGAGTTATGGAGTATTTTGCTTTGTAAGCGGCATCTTATCATTCCATATTTTAAGTTGAATCTAGTCAAACTCGGGGGGAAAGAGCTTATGATAAGAGCTCATTCAAAATCAGAAGGGAATCGCCGATTGAAGTAATCTATTTTGATCATGGTAACTTGCTAATCGGAAGCACTATTTCAATTTCCGTTGTGCCAATTAATCAGGGCAATGAGTTCCCTGTGACTTATTTATCTTTGAGAGAAAACTTTGGTCTATCGGTTTTTTATCTGAAAATTCTACACAGAAAGGATTTAACACATGAAAGATCATACTTGACACACAAAAATAATACGTTTGTTGCTCGTAAATATATAGATAATGCTGGATTGTTTCTTCGACATGTGATGCATATTATCATGAAATTGTACATTTTCTGCTAGACAAATTTAATTTCGGTGCAACTTATTGTATGACTGTTAGTCTTTTTTGCTGCTAACTGAAATTAAGAAAACAGTTAAAAACATTGCATCAGTTGCACACTTATATATACCAGTATCATTTAGACAAAATTCTGATGCAGTAAAATTTGTGTCGTTAATGTTATTACACGCGTTCATAATTTCTAAACTTGGAAAGTGATCATACTTTTACGGGTTTCTTTTGAGTCAAAATTAAAGGGGAATTTAGCTACTATTTCGTTATGGCTCTAATTTTCACATTCTTTGTTTTTGGTCAATGAACAAGAAGAATGAACATTATGTTGACAAGCCATGTAGTAATGCATGTCAAATTATATATGATCATGATATTTTCTAACAGAAATTTTGCCAATGAATATTAATAGCAATGATTCACGATGACAACTCAACCCTCGTTAAATACAATTTTAAAGGGGCCTGTTAGATCTAGAAGTAAACATTTTGCCGGCAAGATGTCGGACGACGACAAAGTTCTTACTAGAAACTTGTCCTTTATTAAGGACAACATAACAGATATGGATGGTGTAATGGACAAATTAATTGAAGATGACATACTCAGACTAGAGGACAGGTCTAGAATTCTTATTAATAGAAACCCGCGTCTTCAAATTCATGCGGTATTGGAAATTGTTGTAAAGAAAGGAGCTTATGACAACTTTATTAGAGCATTAGAGACCTCTGGAAATAGCCACATCATAGAACGTTTAGAAAATATAGATTATAACTGTGGTATGTATGTACTTGGTAAAGTATATTGTAGGTTAAAATTACAGAAAACTGTAAGATAGTTATTTTTACGTAAGTTTTTTAAGTTAAATTCGCAAATTTTGTACTAAAATTATATTGCAACGGCATTATTGAAGATGTATAATTGTTCTTTGTTTTGCTCCATTTTGTACCAATGAAAATTCAACCTCTATGAGAAAATGTTCATAACAATCTATATTTTACTCTTTCAAAATATTATTTTACATTCTTCTTAATTATTATAGAAAAAACAGACTTGTCAAAAGACAATAAACAACTAGGACTTGACCAGGTAATCATTTAACTTTTACAATGTTTCACTTATAGATCAATGACAATTTAAACAATATTGCTGTCTAAAAAAGATTTTGTTCTGCATTTTTTAATGTGAAAATACTCAAAAATGTTTCTCGGATTTATCTTTTCTTTTCTCAACCAACCCCACCCTCCACACACACACAATTCAGCAAACATCTTACTAGAAGGAAGAAGTCCAGGATGCAATATTTTTGTAATACTCAGCTACCTTATATCCCCTATGCTCACTTGAAAGATCAACTGCGTTTTCTCATATGACAGTCCGTTTTCTACCAAAATGGAAATTGGAAGATACAATTAAGTTTCTTGTTTTAGGTCACCAGAAACGTCATTTGATCTGCACATTTACCGATTGATTCCTATATGAACTATTATGACAGTTTTACCGAGTGTGGATTCGCTTGCATGGCGGGAGATGCATGCATAGCAGGAGACGGCAAACCTCTCGGCGTCACGCATCCAGTCTTGCTCCGTTTGGAGTTCATGCGATCCCCACAGGGTTTTTTTCGTTTGTCTTGATTTATATGTTCTTACTGCAGGGGCGTTTCTATGATAGTTGAAAGAGGGACGTAGAATCAAATCTCTCGCAGAGGGGGGTGTGGCGTACGCCTCCTGGACCCCTGGACCCGCCCATTGGTAAGGGAGCTACCATTTGATTTTTATGTGATTTTTGAGTAAAAAAGGCAGGATGAGACACTTAAAAAAAAGTCGATATTTTAACATCGGTAAACTATAAAGTCGCCAGGACCGAATAGAGTGAAAAATAAAAAGGCAGGACAGAGATTACAACTAAAAAAATGCAGGACAAAATTTTCATCCTAGCCCCCCATAAAAATCAAATGGTAGCTCCCTAAACTATAAAGTCGCCTCTGAATTATCAACTGATTTTTAATTGTCATGCGTTGCACAACGTGTGCTACTAGTGGAGCAGCAGAATTGCGAAGCATCCAAGTTCATCCGGTTGTTGTTGGGGAAAATCAAAAGAAAAAATGTAAAAAAAAAAAACAAATCATAACACAAAAAAAGTACAAATACCCATTTAAATGTACAGAATATGTTGAAAATATAATTCTACTGGCGCAAACAAAAGAAAACAAAATGTTGAAAATTCAAAGGATTAAACACGATTGAGACCAAAAAGCTAAAGCTACAGTTAATCCAATAATATAGCAGGATAATCAGTGGCGGATCCAGAGGGGGGTTCCGGGGGTTAGAACCCCCCTTTTTTCTTGACGATTAATGCATTTGAATGGGGACATATAGTTGGAACCCACCCCCTTTTCTATCCTGGGTTGGGAACCCCCTCCTTTTATAAAATGACTGGGTCCGCCCCTGATAATAATAATGATTATAATAATAAAAGATAATGTAAATTTAACGGGTTTTAAGTTCCATTCTAAGTTATAGTGTTATTTATACATTTTAGAGCGATGGATGTGGTAATAATGGGAACCACATCCAAACCAAACAAAGTGACAAACTCCAGAAGCAGCTTAAAAATCTGCAGAGTGAGAACGAACACTTGCGAGACCAACAAAAAAGTGTGAGGATGGAACTGGATTCGAAACAAAAGAAAATGCAAGAACTAAACAGAGAAGTAAACGCGTTTAAAGCACAGAATAAACAACTGAATGAGAGACTTAAACTTCTCTGTAATAGCGACAAACTTAAAGACAGATTAAGTAACATCGAACTAGAACTAAAAGAAAAAGATGAAGAACATGAAATTATAGAGACAGAAATACAAGAAAAAGAGAATGAAGTACAACAACTTCAAGACGATTGCAACAAACTTAGACTGGAATTAGCAGAAAAGACTGACCAGCTTGTAGTTTTAAGCGAACAAATGAAAGCACTGCGAGAGGACCTTGGAATTGCAAGGAAAGAACGTTATGACTTAAAGGTGAAATTAGATGAAATGAACATGAATTTAAATGAGAAATGGAAGGTAATGATGAATGTGTTGGAAAATAAATTAAGTCAGAGTCGACGAATACCTACGAGACTATCATCCGAACAAAAAGAACCGATGCTTCCAACAATAAGATCAAATCAAACAACACCTCTGAAAATCGTGGATAACCGTTATAGCTTAACTCCAAAGGACAAAATCAAATCACGAACAATACAGGCACAAGCTGTGTCCCCGAAAAATGCTGTTAGAGATAAAAAGACAGCTTTCTGTGGAACAAAACCAAGATCTTTCAATAAATTTTTGAAATAAATCTGATGGAAGGTTATACAATCATGTTTTCTTATTACTTTTCCTGCCTAACGAATGTTATACAGTAATATTTTTGTCGACAACCGTTGTATTTTTAAAAATTCACATGAATAAATACAACATTAAAAGATAAAACAAAACAAAAATCAATGCTAATAATTTCTTCAAACAGCAAAAGTTTACGAAAAAAAATAGCCAGATGTCAACGATAAGCAGGCCATGTGCAGTCTCTAGTGGCTGTATCCATGATCTCGGATTTGGTGTTTCAAATTACGGGCCTAACATTTTTTACCGACATGATTAGGGCATGCACCTCCTTAAACCCATCCTGAGATCCTAAACCATGCTTTTGAGTGCTCCACTGTTAAAGGCCTTAGGCCTCAGTCATACATTTTACTGCTGTCCTTGATAGTACCATTCCCGATTGAAATTTGTAAATAGTCTGATTAAGATCCTGTGATTCGTGGTTGTGTTTAATTGGCAATCATACCATACATCCTCATTTGATATTGGAGAATTCTAAAGTTCGTGTGTCCTTGTTGATGCTCTTCTGTTGGAATTACTCTTGTTCAATGGTAAACCTTCTTTAGCTACAGTTTAAATCATATATGATACCAATCCAAACGTGCATGGCGAATAGTTTTCGTTCTCGATAAGCTATTAAGTGATATGTCAGATACCGTATATAGAGGGTTATTTTTCGCAGGGTGTTAACTTTCGCTAAAACTGTACTATGTTTCATTTTCAAGCAGTTTATGATGTAATGTAACTTACAGACAAAAACGATATTGTTGGGAATTTGTTCGCAAGGTGCTTAGTAACATTTTGGGTTCTTTAAAGATGGGAGTGAATTCTTTCATATGAATTTCACTACATTATTAAATGTAGAGCATTTTTATCTAATAGAAGTACTTAAATTTCTATTGCAATCTAAGTCATATAGGTCCATCTTTTACAATATTCGGAATATGTTTGTACACGTTATCTTTTAGTAGAAATATTGATAATTGTTCTTTGTATGTAGCCGGAATAAATCATATATAGATATAGGAAGATGTGGTATGAGTGCCCATGAGACAACTCTCCATCCAAGTCACAATTATTAAAGTAAACCTTTATGCATGATACAAACATTGATTTCAAGCAAAACTTTATGAATTGTGGTATTGCTAAATAGTATCTTGTTAATTAGGGATTGGGGAATTGTTAAATAGTACTACGATCTTGTTAACTGCCATATTATTTAATACGAATATCACCTCTTAGCTATGTAAAACCTGGGAGGTAAAACTTGTGAAAATGTGCCGATTTGTCCATTTTGTAAATGACCGTAAGTTACATTTGATTCAGTCAGGGGCGGATCCAGAACCTCGATGTCCTGGGGAGGGGGGGGACACCATGAAACCAAAATTAAAGATTTGTTTAGATATGTATATATTCGAGTGTGGGTGGTGGTGGTGTCATGTATTCGGGATGATGGTGGTCGTGTGGGGGAGGGGGTCGGGTCTTCATTTCTATATTTTTTCATTATTTTGGGGTCCATTTCTTTCTTCACTTTTATTTGCTGCCAATTGTCCTCTATTCTTTGATAGTTCATCACACCTTTAATCTGTTTTCAATATTTTTGGGCCCATTTTTTTCTAGTCTTTACTTTTTGACCATTATTCTCTAATCTGTAAACCCTATTCATACCTCATTAATGGTAAACCATTCATACCCTCATTCACGGTAACCTATTCATACCCTCATACATGGTAATTGAAACAAAACAAAATATACACATATTACTGTACTCAAGTAGGTTTTCTAAAAATGCAATATCATTTTAATAATGATTATAGAAAAGGCACAGACCATTCATGTTTTGTGGAGGGGGAAGGTTTTTTTTTAAAGACAAATAGTTGGTTTCCATAAAAAAAATAAGGGGAAAAGAAACACGACATTCAGTTTAAAAAAAATGCTGTATGTATTGAAAAAAATCGTTCGTTGTTTAATAAAGTCCGAAAAAGACTGTTCCGAGAAAGACACATTCCCCAGAAACCGTATATAATGCCGGAGTGTTTGGTAATAAAGACGTATCTCATATCGATACTAACATTCTTGACACTAAAGATCTATTTTTACATATTCTTTTAAGAACGATTTTGGTTGGTAATTTCTTTCCTCCTGATCAGAAGATTTCACTTGTTAATCGATCTTGATCCTGTAAAAAAATGTAATATTGTATTAGAAACCAATAAATATATTCGTATTAATTCCAATCAGCATGTTCATGTATACATGTAGTTTACATAAATGCTTTTGGTGGATTTACCGGGTGGGTGGGTGGGTGGGTCCCGCCCCAGTCGTGGTCACCAAAATTGATATTTAACATTTTATTAAATTGAGTTAACGTTTAGCTTAGTTTGTAACAAAAGCAGAATTGTTATTATTATTATTAGTATTAGTTGTTGTAGTAGTGACATCTCAAAATTTTCTAAACGTTAACTCAATTAAAATGTTAAACATCAATTTTGATTAGTATATTGAAATGTTGCCTTGTAAAACTCGGATGAACACTAGAACGAATGTTAATGGACAAAACATGGAAAAGGAAACTACAGAAAAAGCAAAGAAAAGGAAAATCGATGAGGACGACAATGAAGATAAAGCTAGAGAAGAAAGTGTAACATTTGCTGGATTTAAAGTAAAAGCTGTAATAAACGAAAATGCGAGACAAAAATACCTATTTCTTCACTGTAAGAAAAATGATGAAGATGCTGTGGTGCTGTTGGAGAAAACACCTTTTGATTCATCTATGACAGATCAAATTTTGTCAGACAACACAAAAATCAGAGAGACTTTACAAAATGATATTTATCATACATATACAGCTTTTCTACCTGCAAATCTCAATGGTAATAATTAAAATTAGTAAAAAGGTTGCTTAACACTGTAACTATTCATGTACATTGTATATAATTTGCATCTTGGTCCTATATGGATCTGTATCTATATGTTGATATGTCTCTGAAAACTGACAATCTGCACATTCGCCTTTGATATACATTTTGTATAAACAACCATAATCAGTGGCGGATCCAGAGGGGGGCGTAGAGGCCCCCTTTTGCTTGAACTTTTTTTTTTTTTTTTTTGTAAAATGATGAATCAAACTAGACTTCGTGAACTTTGCCTTTTCCTGGTCGTGTATTTAATTTTTATGCGACAGTTCTTTACTTATAAAGATATTTTTCGCTCTTATTTACTGTAATATATTATTGATTATGTCAGTCATGTGTTTCGCTACGGTGGAGTTAATCAGTACGTTTGAAACGTCACTCAGTTATTTTGAAATTCAAGTTCCAGTAACACATTGCTTAGGCTGAGGATGACAAGCAGGACGCCTTCAAAGCGACAAAGGATTGAGCAAGAACATAATGACTTCTATTTCATATTTCCACTCAATAGAAAGTAAAACTCTATTACACTCTCATGAAAAAAAAAAAGTTCCACGGCAATATTATTTACCTACGAAAATATGTTTTAACCCCATATGCCCCAGCCAATTAATAACATTGCTGAATAGTGATCCCCAGTCAGTAAGCTCTTACTAGATATATTTAAAGTCTAAGGTACGGACCATTTGATTTGATAGGGCAGTCTAAGATATTTTAGAGAAAAAATTCTGACCCTGATTTTTGCCTTAAACAAAAATTCTGGCCGTATCTGTAATGAAAACAATTATCATGTCCCCTTTTTTGCTATAAGAAAAAAAAAAATCCAAATCCAACAGAATTATTCAGCATTAAATGAACATGGTGAATACAAAACGGGCGTATTTTTTTTTTTTTTTGGGGTTGCATGTAAATCCCATATCTGACCGGAATGTCTGTTTCGCCGAACTGATATACTGAATACTTTTTTCAAGGCCCAACTGCAACCTGCCTGCTGGGTGTGGCCTTTATGTCTCCATTTGTCGACCGTCTTTCACAACTTTGTTGTCATTTGATTTTCAGACTCATTCGTAGCCTTTGGTTGATTTGGAACCCCTCACTTCCCTTGTTGAGTGAAACATTTCAACCAAACATTTCAATGGCGTAGCAAGGCCTTTTTTAAGTGTACGCCCGAACCTCGGCGAGGGGTCTGGATCCAGGGTGTAGCTCTGAAAGGGGCTCCTGTGGGAGATACCCGCCACGAAGCTCACGCGTTACCGAGAAAGAAATACAGGAGATGTGGGGTGAAAGTGCAAACCACATATCGTATCTCAGCTTCCATAGACAGTGAATATAAGAATGAAAACTTTAGACAAAATAAGTACATTTATCAAACAATCAAATGTTAATGTTTGTACGATATTGTGAATAAAAGTTACCAGAATTGTATAAATCATTGCATATGCAGTGTACTGCTAGAACCATTACAACCCTGTGCTCTCAATTTTTGTAGACAAATACCATTTTGATTCATAAATTCAAGTAGCAGAATTGCAATTGCTTCTCCAGTTGTAGCTTTGGCGTGATTGAATCCTAAAAATAATTTATGTAAGGGAGCTACCATTTGATTTAGGGGGGGGGGCTAGGATGAAAAATGTTGTCCTGCATTTTTTTTAGTTGTAATCTCTGTCCTGCCTTTTTATTTTTCACTCTATTCGGTCCTGCCTTTTTTTTTATTACAGATAGTTTATCCTGACTTTTTTTACATAAATTGTCATCCTGCATTTTTTTTTGCCAAGTTGTTCATCCTGCCTTTTTTACTCAAAATTCCTGTCCTGCCCTTTTTTTAAATTTCATCCTAGCCCCCCATAGTGTTGCCATAAAGTTACTTTTTTTCTTCAGTATGGCCATGAAGTGGTATATTCTGTTTTCACAAAGGATGATTACATCAACTATTTTTGAAAGTATATGTCGGTTTTTTGTTAGAATCTCATGATGAAAGGATGACAGTGAAGAACTTGAGAAGCTATTGCCTTGGATATTGAAGTTGCAACATCCAAAAAGTCTTGTCCAAATTTTACAAAATCATGGTGAGAAGAATCATCTTGCAGGTGTTGTTTAATATGTAATATCATATCATTTAATTCAAAAAGTTAATTTCGTCACTGAAGAAAATATAACAAGCCTCATATGCTTTAAACCAATTCTTTTAATTTGTTTAGATTTGAATATTTTTTTTATCAAAATTCATGTGTACGCCCATGCGTTTTGACGTAAACGTAGCTACGCGCCTGCATTTGGATAAAAATTGCTTGTTTGTCTTTGTTCGTGTCGGTCGTATTATAAACTTCATTGAATAGCCGTATATGATCATGTTTACAACAAGTAATCTGTGAAGTTATGCTTACTAACCATACAACAAACGAGAATTTTCCATGTCCATTTTTTACTGACAAATCCCACATCAAATATATTAGTACATAGCTTTAGATCCATTCAATCATTTTATAATAGACAATTAATGGGGAGAATGCAGCATGAAAAATGTCCAACCCAAGCTTACACTTTAACTATAAAATATACATACCCCACGTTAAGAACCGTCACTTAAAATGTGCATTTTACACTTATTTTATGTTTTTAGCCCAAAAAAATTTTCGCCTCGCTCCGCTCGGCCACTTTTACATACTACGTCCCCTTTCCAAAATCTTGGATCCGCCCCCTGATAATTATATTAATTATGATGTTACAGTCTTTCATATTATAATCGGATCCAGATTTTACCTACCGTCCGTTACAAATTTTTCATTAATTGCCCCTTCTGATTTGGATCTCTGCCGATTTTGGGTCTGGATACCCGGTGTGATCATGCTAATTATGTTTGATTGCAGAACAACAAATACACTAATTCCTTTTTGGATTTGGAGTCCAGAGCGATTTTCTGATTTGGCTGCCCAAATCCGAAAGCTCCAGACTCGGACTCAGCATGCTCAGTTCTTATTTTGATTTATTTAGATTTTAAGCTAATATCAGTATTTCTCAAAGATTTATTTAGGTTATATGTTTTGAATATAATTTTTCTTATCAGTTGTGGACAAATCCTTCAAAGCTTGACAGAAATCAGTTTACAAATGAGGACATGAAGAATCAAAACAATAATGTGAAAATAAGATGTGATATGAGACATAGAAGTTAATAACTATAGGTCATTATACGGCCAATGATACAACTCTCCACCAGAGACCAAATAACATCATGAACATAGCAGAAACAACTATAGGTCATTGTACAGCCTTCAACAATGAGCAAAACCTATTCCACATAGTAGGCAATAATTTGATTTAGATTAGATCAACAAGTTGAAATTATAATTTCATGCACAAAAAATATGTTAAGCATAGTGATACTGTATCATGTATACAAAATAACAGTGTGGCTGAAAAAACTAGGTGTTTCAGAACGACACGAATGTCCCCCTTCCAAATAAAGCTTGAAGCCATTTTTAGGAGTGGAAATTTGAGAATTTTGAAAGTCCAAAGCCTGTAATTTCGTCAAAAATCAGCAAACCAAACATAAACTCGATATGATTATATGTAACTCATCATAGTAGACTCACATACTAAAAATCAGCTCAATATGTGAAGGCTTTTAGAAAAAAGTCTCTATAACGGTTATTTTCATGAAATTTTCAAAGTCCAAAAGCCTATAATTTAGGCAAAAATCAGCGGAGCAGAACCAAATGTAAACTTGATCTGTAACTCATCATAGTAGACACACATACTAAACATCAGCTCAATATGTGTAGGTGTTTAAAAAAAAAGTCTGTGTAACTGTCCGTTGTGGAATGACAAAATTAGGGAATGACGGATAAGGGTAACACTATATGGCCCCGACCACCTTGTGGCGGGGCCAAAGAAAAAAAGGAGCTTTACAAGTTGGAAGTCAAAATGATGTGACTGAAACACAGCTCATCCTCCATAGGTCATTAGACAAAATTATCAACTGTTTAGTTATGTTTGCTGCATATTTCAGGTGTGAAAGCTACAGTGATCTGTCCTGCCTCAGAAAAACATATCAAGAAGTATACTGAACAAGAGTCGTTTGTAATACAAGAAACAGCAGAATTGTATGCCAAAGTCACCTTACCATACTTAGAGAAACATTCATTTAGCACACAGGTTAGTTTGTAGAAATAGGTTTAGTGCATATAACAAAGTCACTTTACCTTTCATTAAGAAGCATTCATTTAGCACACATGTAAGCTCTTGAAATGAAAAGGAGATATGCTTTATGGTATGGTTGCCAATGAGACAACTATCTACCAGAGTTGAAATGATGTGAATGTAAACAACTATAGGGCACTATAGTAAGCTATAAAAAGCTCTGGCATGATAAAATGTGAAAACCAATGGCATGATTTATGCCAAACACAATAAATGAAAAATAAAAATAAGTCCGACAGCAACCAACATGCACTGACCACTGAATTACAGGCTCCTGACTTGGGACAGGCACATACAGAATATGTCAAGTTTAACAAGTTTAATATAAAAATAATTAGATGTGGTATGATTGCCAATGAGACAACTATCTACCAAAAACCAAATGACATAGAAGATAACAACTATAGGTCACTGTATGGCCTTCAACAATGAGCAAAACCCCTACCATATAGTATTGAAGCTATAAAAGGCCCCTAAATAGCAAATGTAAAACAATTTTTATTCGAGAAAAACCATTGACCTGATTTATGTACAAAACAACAAAGGAAAAACAAATATGATATACAGCAACAAACGACAACCACTGAATCACAGGCTGCTGACAAGGGACAGGCACATACAGAAAGTAACCTGGGACAGTGGTATAACAGTATGACAAAAGAACAAACTATAAAAATCAGTTGAAAAGAGCTTAACTCATCAGATTGATACAAAGCACATAAAACCTTAAAACAATGCAAAACACACAAAGTACAGATCTGAGAGTACTCACAATTACTGGAAGCTAGTTCAAAGTCATTTACAACTAATGACAAATCATGTGTAAACATGTTTGTGAACACACAACCTCCCTAACATTTGCCTAACCTGGGATTGTGTTATAACAGCATAACATAAGAACAAACTAACAATCAACTCATCAGTCAGTGTAAGTTGTAAGTTTAGTAACTACCAGTATGTCTTTTTGATTAGGTACTTAAATAATTTGAATTTGATTTTGAATTCAGACTGTGATGAGCCGACTTTACTTACAAGTATATTATATTTTAAAATTATTTTTGTCTTTTCTGACTTGCATAATAAAGTATTTGTTATTGTTAAAAAAAATTGAACAAAGCAAATACAGATTTCATGATTTCATGATGACCACTGACTGTAAATAAATAATACCGATCTAGACTTGATTTCCATTAGCTTACATATAACTTACATTACTGTACCAAACTTCACAGGAATAGCAGGAAGGAGCTGTAGGGGGAACAAAAATCATATCCAGAGGACAAAACATAAATAAGACAAATAAAAAGCAATGAGACAGTTACTGATGAACAAAAACTGTTGTATAGAACCATTACACAAACAATTCAAAGGGCCATCTACCAGTGTGGGCAGAAACTATCTAACTTGATGGAAATATGTTAGGCAACTTTCAAATACTGTTCTTTTATTGATATACTTGATACTAAAATCATGCAGCTTTTGTAATTGAACGCTTTGTTTGCAATGAGTTTATTATATTTTGAAATAAATTTTATTTGCTATTTTTGAATGTGAACTTAAATTATTTGTATTGTTGTTTTAGTGGGTATACAACATCTTGGAAAAGAAAAAAGAAGCAGACAGAATTGTGTTTGAAAATTCTGACCCAGATACAGGGTTTATCCTATTACCAGACATGAAATGGGATGGCAAAGACTTGAATAGCCTTTATCTACAAGCCATTGTACATAAGCATGGACTCAAGTCTGTAAGGGATCTTAACAAATCACATCTACCTTTGTTAAACAACATATTGGAGGAAGGTGCAGTAAGTAATCATTTTATAGTTCACTAATTTTGGATATTTTTTCATAAATAATTATCAGATGAAAAGATGAATATTAAAAGACCTTGAAAATAATGGAGATTACTGGTTGCTGTTTACTTAATGTTGAGTGGAAAATATCTTGTGCATATTCAAGATGAAAAAGACCGGTATAAAAGTGTATCAATTGCCATGTTTGAAAATATCACAAGATTGTTCATATCGTGAACCCCTTTTTATCAGTCTTAATTTGAAAGCATAAAGTAAGATTTAATAACTAAGAAAACAACTGAAATTTAATCTAAGTGAATTTCACCCTAAAAAATGTTCATCAAAGAGAAATTTTGACACACCTGCATTTGATATGTAACCAACCCCCTTTCAGTTTGGCTCAATAGAATATGAGTTGACACCTTAACATTTTAGTTGCTAATGATATATCTGTATTTTCAGGATGTGATAGACCAAGAATATGGCATACCAAAGTCAAAACTAAGGATATACATCCATTACCAGCCTTCATATTATCATTTACATGTTCATTTTAATCATATCAACTTAGAATCTCCAGGATTTGATGCTGACAGAGCTCATTTATTGGTGGATGTTATTGAAAATATTGAAATGAATGACAGTTACTACCAGGATAAAACCCTAGTTTACAGAGTCCGAGAACAAGATGAACTCTATAAGCTATATCAAGATGAAGGATATTTCGTTGATTTTCCTATAAATACTAGCTTGTCATCAAATTCATCTTTTACCGCAGCATCATAAATAGATGTAAATCTAGTCTTCATTCTTTGTATGAAATATTATTGTTTTTAATGACAGTGTAGTACACTGTATATTCGTTTCATTTCAAACATTTTGCTGACTCATAAAAAAAGAGATGTAGCGGTTTATTTGAAATTTCAAACTAAAGGCAGTTATTATCATTATTTTTTATATACATGTATTGTAAAATTATTCATGCATTTATAATTTGCATCCATAATGACTTTTAAAGCTGCAAAACTATTGTGATTTCAGAATGGTCATTGAAAATTGATACATTATATAAAAAATTGAGAGATCATATTATTGCAATGTATTCCTTTCAGCTTTTTTTTTGATTGAATCAAAACATTACAGGTTTTTTTAACTTTGCAATATTAAATATTTTGAAGAAGTTTTTAGAATTAGTCTTAATGAATGAATTATAAACCTGGCATAACACATTTCATATTTTTTTCACACTGCATATTAGAATAGATAACGATCTGAAGAATGAACATAAGCACTGATTTTTCTGATGGGCTTTTCTATACAAAACTAAGGTAGGTAGTTAAAGTTGCTGGATATTTATTCATCCTGCACAGCCAAATGGGCTCACCCTTAAGTATGGATCTTACTGTGGGTAGAAGTTCAATTAAATATAGTTCTATACGTACCCTATGCACACTTCCTGTTTCAATCCATTTATAATCATAATGTGGTGTGTCTGAAGTGCTTTTCTGAATTTACCTACAGGTACATCAATTTAACACCAAATTTTGAAAGCAAAGGATGTATAAATACTAGCATAGGTGAGAAGCAATATGATGATGATGATAGATTGGTGTTTAACATCCAGTGGCAAATATTACCTGCAAATCAGAATGAGAACATGTTAATGAGATATGAATATGAATCCTGCCTTGTACTAGACATACATGTTGAGCCATTTTTTTTAACGTGCTAGTTCAAATGTTGTCACCAGTTAGCAGAAAGAACTGTCACACTACACACACACATTTTTCCATACCAACACATATATATTGTTACTCCTAAATGCAGCATGCTTTGCAGAGGAGCAGGAAATACTTTGGTTTGACCCTGTTGGGGATCGAACCCATAACCCATAACCTCTCACACTGTACCAGTTAGGAGCTAAACTGAAAACTGGGGTATGGTCTAAAAATTAAAATAAGGCTTGAGACTTTTTGAAAGGTTCCCTTTTACTGTGGATTTATTGTCTTCATGGGTACCAATTTTCCTTGATACTTTTTTTTTAAATTTAAACATATTTTATTAGCTTAGGGGCCCCTCATTTTTACTGTCTCATTTGTTGGGGGAAAATGCAAATGAAAAAAAAAACTCCCATTATAAATAATTAGATATATATAGATTCTACCACTGCATCGAGTGTAATACGATATTTATCCACTCTAGACAGTTAAATTTTCAAATTTAAAACGCGAGGCTTGCGGCGTTTAAATATTGAGAATTTAACTGTCGAGAGTGGATAAATATCGTATTACAAGATTTGGTGGTGGAATCTGTTTCTAATGATTTTCAAACAATATGCAGGCAAACTTATTCCTTCTTTTCGACTGAGCTGCAAAATGATGTGTTCTTTCTATGTGGCGTCATCAGGCATTGTGGACAAATCCTTCAAAACTTGACAGAAATCAGTTTACAAATGAGGACATGAAGAATCAAAACAATAATGTGAATATAAGATGTAATATGAGACATAGAAGTTAATAGCTATAGGTCATTTTATGGCCAATGATACAACTCTCCACCAGAGACCAAATAACATCATGAACATAGCAGAAACAACTATAGGTCATTGTACGGCCTTCAACAATGAGCAAAACCTATTCCACATAGTAGGCAATAATTTGATTTAGATTAGATCAACAATTTGAAATTATTATTTCATGCACAAAAATATGTTAAGCATAGTGATACTGTATCATGTATACAAAATAACAGTCATTGTGTGACAGTGTGGCTAAAAACTAGATGTGTCAGAACGACACGAATGGCCCCGCTTCCAAATAAAGCTTGAAGCCATTTTTAGGAGTGGAAATTTGAGAATTTTGAAAATCCAAAGCCTGTAATTTCGTCAAAAATCAGCAAACCAAACATAAACTCGATATGATTATATGTAACTCATCATAGTAGATTCACATACTAAAAATCAGCTCAATATGTGAAGGCTTTTAGAAAAAAGTCTCTATAACGGTTATTTTCACAAAATTTTCAAAGTCCAAAAGCCTATAATTTAGGCAAAAATCAGCGGAGCAGAACCAAACGTAAACTTGATCTGTAACTCATCATAGTAGACTCACATACTAAAAATCAGCTCAATATGTGAAGGTGTTTAGAAAAAAAGTCTGTGTAACTGTTCGTTGTGGAATGACAGAATTAGGGAATGACGGATAAGGGTAGCACTCTGCTATATGGCCCGACCACCTTGTGGCGGGGCCAAAAAAAGGAGCTTTACAAGTTGGAAGTCAAAATGATGTGACTGAAACACAGCTCATCCTCTATAGGTCATTAGACAATATTATCAACTGTTTAGTTATGTTTGCTGCATATTTCAGGTGTGAAAGCTACAGTGATCTGTCCTGCCTCAGAAAAACATATCAAGAAGTATACTGAACAAGAGTCGTTTGTAATACAAGAAACAGCAGAATTGTATACTAAAGTCACTTTACCATACTTAGAGAAACATTCATTTAGCACACAGGTTAGTTCGTAGAAATAGGTTTAGTGCATATAACAAAGTCACTTTACCTTTCATTAAGAAGCATTCATTTAGCACACATGTAAGCTCTTGAAATGATAAGGAGATATGCTTTATGGTATGGTTGCCAATGAGACAACTATCTACCAGAGTTGAAATGATGTGAATGTAAACAACTATAGGGCACTATAGTAAGCTATTAAAAGCTCTGGCATGATAAAATGTGAAACAAATCAAAAGAGAAAACCAATGGCATGATTTATGCCAAAGACAATAAATGAAAAATAAAAAGTCCGACAGCAACCAACACTGACCACTGAATTACAGGCTCCTGACTTGGGACAGGCACATACAGAATATGTCAAGTTTAACAAGTTTAATATAAAATAATTAGATGTGGTAGGATTGCCAATGAGACAACTATCTACCAAAACCAAATGACATAGAAGTTTAAAACAACTATAGGTCACTGTATGGCCTTCAACAATGAGCAAAACCCCTACCATATAGTATTGAAGCTATAAAAGGCCCCTAAATAGCAAATGTAAAACAATTTTTATTCGAGAAAAACCAATGACTGATTTATGTACAAAATAACAAAGGAAAAACAAATATGATATACAGCAACAAACGACAACCACTGAATCACAGGCTCCTGACTTGGGACAGGCACATACAGAATACAGAAAAACAAATAAGATATACAGCAACAAACGACAACCACTGTATTACAGGCTCCTGACTTAGGACAGGCACATACAGACAGCATCCAACGACAACCACTGAATTACAGGCTCCTGACTTGGGACAGGCACATACAGACAGCAACCAACGACAACCACTGAATTACAGGCTCCTGACTTGGGACAGGCACATACAGACAGCAACAAACGACAACCACTGAATTACAGGCTCCTGACTTGGGACAGGCACATACAGACAGCAACAAACGACAACCACTGAATTACAGGCTCATGACTTAGGACAGGCACATACAGAATGTAACCTGGGACAGTGGTATAACAGTATGACAAAAGAACAAACTATAAAAATCAGTTGAAAAGAGCTTAACTCATCAGAATGATACAAAGCACATAAAAACCCTAAAACATTGCAAAACACACAACGTACAGATCTGAGAGTACTCACAGTTACTGGAAGCTAGTTCAAAGTCATTAACAACTAATGACAAATCATGTGTGTGAACACACAACCTCCCCTAACATTTGCCTAACCTGGGATTGTGTTATAACAGCATAACATAAGAACAAACTACACAATCAGTTGGAAAAGGCTTAACTCATCAGTCAGTGTAAGTTGTAAGTTTAGTAACTACTAGTATGTCTTTTGATTAGGTACTTAAATAATTTGAAATTGATTTTGAATTCAGACTGTGATGAGCAGACTTTACTTACATGTATATTATATGTTAAAATTATTTTTGCTTTTTTACTTGCATTTAATGAATGGCTATTATTTATTTTGAATTTATTGAACCATAAAATTAATTTTGACTCTTCACATTGAATAATCTGCAAAGCGGATTATGTAAAATGTGAAGAGTCAAAATTAATTTTATGGTTCAATAAATTCAAAATAAATTATTGCCATTCATTATAAATAAATTTCTATCAAAAATAAGGCTGAAAGAACTTTTATATTATTTATATTAACAATAACAACGTACACACACATTGGCGTATGAATACACAACGTCAAAGTGGGCGTGTCGCCATAAAATTGACAATATTGAAAATAAAAGTAATACTTTTAACCAATCAGAAGACAGTAAATACACCAAATTTATTTATAATATAGTATTTGTTATTGTTAAAAAAATTGAACAAAGCAAATACAGATTTCACGATTTCATGATGACCACTGACTGTAAATAAAATAATACAGATCTAGACTTGATTTCCATTAGCTTACATATAACTTACATTACTGTACCAAACTTCACAGGAATAGCAGGAAGGAGCTGTAGGGCAGGGATGGGCACGATTACTGACAAATGTAATCGATTAATAATCGATTACATGAAGGTATTTAGTGCAATCGATTACTCAAATTTTTGTATGTAATCGATTGCAATCCATTACTTTATCAAAAGTAATTACATTACTTTTCGATTACTGTCAATTACATGCTTCAAAATTTTAAAAAAAATACAGTAAGTTAAACACAATTATGTTGATCAACTTTTGTATAGTTGAAATTTAGAACTTTACCAAAAACAGCATTTAAAGCATTGTTTCCAAATTATAAGTTGATAGTTGTTATCTAGATGGAATCTCTTACTGAGGATCAGAATTATTAAAAAATCTTGAATTTTGACTTTCAACATGAATTAGAGATGACATCGCATTCCATCAATCACTTATATATATGTTTAAGGTTTTTCCATAATTTTGCTTTCGTACTGAATTAAGTTAGCTTTTTGTTTTATTCATTAAAAGCAGGTATATTTTAGCATAGTTATTTACAAGTTGTAAAACAAATGTTGGAAGTTTTCTGAAAAAATATAAAAAGTAGATTAATTAGTTCAGCTAATTTTAAAGATCAAAATTTATAATTATAATGACAGACATGATTTAATCCTTTTGTTGGATAACCACCTTAATTATAGGTTATAAAACTGCCAATGGAGTACAATTATAACCTGGGGCAAAATAATGTAAATCTCCATCTTAATTAGACAAACAGTAATTGAAATAAAAACAAAGTATGTGTCTTATATAGTGATTAGAAGACTTTGATCATCTGATTAGTAAAGACAAGAAGTTTGTTAAGATTTTTTATTCTCTAATAAAATTATAAACAGTATATATTTATAGTGTCAAAGAGGATACATGTATCTTTTCTGAAAATAATTTCAATGCATAGGCATTGGTTCATTATTAAAAGGATTTTGTGTACTTTCTTATTTTTATATACATGTATATCACAACATTATAAGAAATCAACTGTTTATCTATTCTAAGCTTAAATCTTATTGAAAATTATGCTTTTAGGAAATTTAAAACAAATAGCTTACTACTGTAAGGAAGTACAGAACTTGACTTAAGACACATTTCTTATTTTAAATCTTATTTTCTTATTTTAATATAAAATGTGTTGACTTATTGACAAGCACACAAATCCATTTGTTTCAAAAGCTAGATATGAAGTAAATTATGGTAGGGGGTCTGGTTGATCATAATGCAGCTTGAGACAATAGATAGAAATATAAAGGCAGTTGATAAACTCTTAAGTCATATCAGTACTTCAAAGTGATGACTACATACATGTTTTCATTTACAATAGGTTATATTTCATCAAACTATTTTACTTAAGTAATCGAATGTAATCGAAGTAATCGATGAAAGTAATCATCGATTACTTTCGATTACAGCATGATTTTGCTGTAATCGATTAAATTACGATTACATGTAATCAAAATGTCTTCGATTACAGATTACTGTCGATTTATGGAAAAATGTAATCAATTACAATCGATTACGATTACCCCATCCCTGCTGTAGGGGAACAAAAATCATATCCAGAGGACAAAACATAAATAAGACAAATAAAAAGCAATGAGACAGTTACTGATGAACAAAAACTGTTGTATAGAACCATTACACAAACAATTTGAAACAAATCAAAGGGCCATCTAGCAGTGTGGGCAGAAACTATCTAACTTGACGGAAATATGTTAGGCAACATTCAAATACTGTTCTTTTATTGATATACTTGATACTTAAATCATGCAGCTTTTGTAATTGAACGCTTTGTTTGCAATGAGTTTATTATATTTTGAAATAAATTTTATTTGCTATTTTTGAATGTGAACTTAAATGATTTGTATTGTTGTTTTAGTGGGTATACAACATCTTGGAAAAGAAAAGAGAAGCAGACAGAATTGTGTTTGAAAATTCTGACCCAGATACAGGGTTTATCCTATTACCAGACATGAAATGGGATGGCAAGGACTTGAATAGCCTTTATCTACAAGCCATTGTACATAAGCATGGACTCAAGTCTGTAAGGGATCTAAACAAATCACATCTACCTTTGTTAAACAACATATTGGAGGAAGGTGCAGTAAGTAATCATTTTATAGTTCACTAATTTTGGATATTTTTTCATAAATAATTATTAGATGAAAAAATAAATATTAAAAGACCTTGAAAATAATGGAGATTACTGGTTGCTGTTTACTTAATGTTGAGTGGAAAATATCTTGTGCATATTCAAGATGAAAAGACAGGTATAAAAGTGTATCAGTTGCCATGTTTGAAAATATCACAAGATTGTTCATATCGTGAACCCCTTTTTCATCAGTCTAAATTTGAAAGCATAAAGTAAGATTTAATAACTAAGAAAACAACTGAAATTTAATTAATTTCACCCTAAAAATGTTCATCAAAGAGAAATTTTGACACACCTACATTTGATATGTAACCAACCCCTTTCAGTTTGGCTCAATAGAATATGAGTTGACACCTTAACATTTTAGTTGGTAATGATATATCTGTATTTTCAGGATGTGATAGACCAAGAATATGGCATACCAAAGTCAAAACTAAGGATATACATCCATTACCAGCCTTCATATTATCATTTACATGTTCATTTTAATCATATCAACTTAGAATCTCCAGGATTTGATGCTGACAGAGCTCATTTATTGGTGGATGTTATTGAAAATATTGAAATGAATGACAGTTACTACCAGGATAAAACCCTAGTTTACAGAGTCCGAGAACAAGATGAACTCTATAGGCTATATCAAGATGAAGGATACTTCGTTGATTTTCCTATAAATACTAGCTTGTCATCAAATTCATCTTTTACCGCAGCATCATAAATAGATGTAAATCTAGTCTTCATTCTTTGTATGAATATTATTGTTTTTAATGACAGTGTAGTACACTGTATATTTGTTTCATTTCAAACATTTTGCTGACTCATAAAAAAAGAGATGTAGCCGTTTATTTGAAATTTCAAACTAAAGGCAGTTATTATCATTATTTTTTATATATTGTAAATTGATTCATGCATTTATAATTTGCATCCATAATGACTTTTAAAGCTGCAAAACTATTGAGATTTCAGAATGGTCATTGAAAATTGACACATTATATAAAAAATTGAGAGATCATATTATTGCAATGTATTCCTTTCAGCTTTTTTTTTTGATTGAATCAAAACAATACAGGTTTTTTTAACTTTACAATATTAAATATTTTGAAGAAGTTTTTAGAATTAGTCTTAATGAATGAATTATAAACCTGGCATAACACATTTCATATTTTTTTCACACTGCATATTAGAAAAGATAACGATCTGAAGAATGAACATAAGCACTGATTTTTCTGATGGGCTTTTCTATACAAAAACTAAGGCAGGTAGTTAAAGTTGCTGGATATTTATTCATCCTGCACAGCCAAATGGGCTAACCCTTAAGTATGGATCTTACTGTGGGTAGAAGTTCAATTAAATATAGTTCTATACGTACCTATTCACACTTCCTGTGTCAATCCATTTATAATCATGATGTGGTGTGTCTGAAGTGCTTTTCTGAATTTACCTACAGGTACATCAATTTAACACCAAATTTTGAAAGCAAAGGATGTATAAATACTAGCATAGGTGAGAAGCAATATGATGATGATGATAGATTGGTGTTTAACATCCAGTGGCAAATATTACCTCAAATCAGAATGAGAACATGTTAATGAGATATGAATATGAATCCTGCCTTGTACTAGACATACATGTTGAGCCATTTTTTTTAACGTGCTAGTTCAAATGTTGTCAACAGTTAGCAGAAAGAACTGTCACACTACACAGACACCTTATTCCATACCAACACGTATATATTTTTACTCCTAAATGCAGCATGCTTTGCAGAGGAGCAGCAAATACTTTGGTTTGACCCTGTTGGGGATCGAACCCTTAACCTCTCACACTGTACCAGTTAGGAGCTACATGTATATGACAAAAGGGACCTAAACTGAAAACTGGGGTATGGTCTAAAAATTAAAATAAGGCTTGAGACTTTTAAAAGGTTCCCTTTTACTGTGGATTCATTTGTCTTGATGGGTACCAATTTTCCTTGATACTTTTTTTTTTTAAATTTTAAACATATTTTATTAATTATCACCTGTTACATCAACCTTTAGTTGTCTGGGGAAGCAACTAATGGGCCCTGCATTTTTACAGTCTCATTTGTCGGGGAAAATGCAAATGAAAAAAAAAAACTCCCATTATAAATAATTAAGATATATCTATATAATTCTCATCTAACTAGATATTTATACATTACAACATATATAATCATTTGAATAACGATTCATTCTATCTGTATATTTTTTTCACAAGAGCTACCTGTATATATGTAAAGGAGTTTTGATTTTACAGTACTTCATTCCGTTCTTTTGTTATGCTAATTTTCCTTGATACTTGATTTCGTGTTTTTAACATATTCTGCATACAATCCTATATATTTATATCCCCAAAAAATAATGAATCAACAGTACCTGAAATAACAAGCAATTCTTTGGAATGCAATGTCATCTGATAGGGACCATCTTTGTTTCCTTTCAAACAATTCTGTACAATTCTCAATATTTCCTTGTTTTGCAACCTCATTTTGAAAAAAAATAATTTGATGAAAAATATTAATAGTTTTTCAAGAATAACTTGCACAGTTTTATATCTTGCCTTGACAAAGTCATGGACATAAGACATAGGTGTTCTGTTTTAGCCATCAACAATTTGTTCAAAGTTTGTGATGATATTTAACATTATGCTGTACATGTATTAGTATTGGCACATCTCATTTCCATGAAGATTATTTGGCCATAACCCCAGAGTCATTGTCTATTGACTTTGAAACTTTTGCTTAGCTTAAATGTTAAAGTTTGTGATAAAGTCAGTTAAAGTTAGTCCATGATATTTGGTATTCAGTTGTATTAGCATTTGCAAATCTCTTACCAATGGAGATTATCTGACCCCTAACCATCAGGCATGGCATATTGAGTTTTAATGTTTTGCATAGTTTACATGTTTAAGTTTGTGATTAGGTTAGTTTAAGATGAATCAATAATGCTTAGTCAAATATATTTCGATTGCTGTGGCTTTAACACATCTCATTTCCATGGACATTATATGCCTCCGCTCATCCTATTTTATTCATATTTTAATGTTGAGATAAATACCATTTAAAAGGAATAAAGATCGGAAATTTTATAGACAAGTGATTAATATGAATTATAATCACATCACAATACAACTGCTTTCAAATTCAGTGAAATATATACTCTCATACATACCCAAGAAAAGTCCAATGCTCTGTAGAAGAACTATTAGTGCTTTAACATTGACTGAATAACCTGACCGACTTTTGTTTTAATTGTGACCCTTGGTTAAAAATTTGTTGCTGGCCTCTACATGTGAGATGCTGAACTATTCACTAAAAGACACGGTTTCAATTGCTTAAGAGTTTTGTCAATTTTTGTCCCCCGTGTAACGCGTTGTGGGGGACATGGAAATACTGGGCGTCCGTCCGTCCGGTCTTGTTAGCGCTCTCACAGGTACAATTCTTGGTAGATTTTTATAAAACTTATACGGTTGGTTAATATAAGCAATATCTCGGGCAAGTTCTATAATGGTGGAAGATCATCTTTTTTTAAAAGAGTTATTCCTCTTGGAAATATAAAATATGTGCAACGCGGGGGACATTGGAACTCTGTTCTTTTATTTCAGGGGATTCTGTTTCATTAGTTGATACATCATATCCTTTCTTTCCATTAAATCATATTTTTTTATGAAATACCTGAAAATTTTGAAAATGACCATGACCTTGTGCTATGACCCAGGCCTTTGTTTCGATGCCAGAAGGTGAGAATCAAGCCAAAAGTCCTCATGGTATCTGTCTGGTATGGATATAGATTAGAAAAAAAAAATGAGGAAGATAACTCAGATCCTTACAAGGTAAATTTAACAAAGTTGCAAATCAAAGCTGTCAACTGAACTATTCCTGTATCTTTTACCAAAGCAGATCCAGCAAGGAAAAAGGGAGGAAAAATAAAAATTAAAATATATGAAGCTCTTCTTACCCGTTTTTAAAATCAAGGCTGCATTTTAATTGCAACAAAACATAAAAAAAACATACACTTGACGTCACAATTGAATTCACAACACCAGTTGTGTTTTGAATGACACTGGAGAACCAAATAGGCACTTCTGTGGGAGTTACTTACTTCAAATTCAATAAAATGCTCCCACAGGCGCAGCTTGATATGACCGCAGAGGTCAAACCCTGAACAGCTGGGGTAAGTATGGATATAACATTCAAGCTTGATACAGCTCTGACTTCCGATTGTGATTAAATATTTGACACAGCATAGGTTTCTGACACACAATGAGTGTGGTCTAAGAACTCAAAAACTTGAAATTGGACATTTACCTATTATGGTCCAATATCCAAAATCTAAATACATGTTTAGATTCAGCATATCAAATTTCAATTTTTGATGAAATCAAACAAAGTAACAAAGTTTAATTTTGTACCCTTTGGACCTTAAGGTGGACCAATTTATAACAGGGCCCAAAATCCAAAAACTAAATACACAGTTAGATTCAGCATATCAAAGAACCCCATATATTAAATTTTTGTTGAAATCAAACAAATGAAATTTTTAATTTTGGACCAACTTGAAAACTGGGTCCCAAATCAAAAATCTAACAACATGGATAGATTCAGCATATCAAAGAAACCATAGAATTCATTTTTTGTTGAAATCAAACAAAGTTTAATGGACCCTGTGGACCAATATGAAAACGGGCCCAAAATAAAATATCTAAGTACATGATTTAGATTCAGCATATCAATGAACCCCAATAATTCAATTTGATGAAATCAAACAGTTTAATTTTGGACCCTTTGGACCAATTTCCAAAATACAAATACACGGTTAGATTCAGCATATTTAAGAAACCCAAAAGTTCAAGACTTTGAACTTAACCCAATTGAAATTGGTACATATGTTTTTTACACTTGAAATCTTGAAACACTTCTTTTTATGAAGAAAAAAAAGGCTTTATCAAATTAAAATTGCTCTCTTTCTTATATGTCTGATCTCCTTGAATACAAAAAAAATTCCTATCGAGTAGAAATAATTCATTGCTGCAGTGATTAATTTAAATTTTATCGAGAGTAAAGCATTATTTAAAAAAATAACGCTTGGGTTTAAAATTTTATGCAATCAGAGCAACCCATGTTAATACCCAAAAATAAACCATTGCTGCTGTTACAATTATTTCTTAAATCAAGGACATACCTTTGACCTTAAATCTCAAAGTAAATTTGTCAAGACTGAATTTGTAATAGTTCATATATACCCTATATACCATACCAACATCACCTCCATATCTTGAGAGTACTTTTTCCTAGATGACTTTAGAAATTAGAAGAATGATAATAATAAAAACCTAGTAAATAAAAATATTTCTTAGATGGAACATTAATAAAGGGGATCCAGTATGTATTACTGGTAACAGATGGGCCATTCACAAATTGGTAGGAATTGTAAATAAGAGAATGTCTTTTGAGTCGGGCGGCTTACCAGCTTATCACTTGTTTCTATAGCTGGTGTTGCAATTGGCTGGTTCACTAGTGTGTAATGTTTACCTATCACAGGAGTATGTGTCAAACAGCTAGACTTTTTATCCAAAATCAAGTGGGGACCATTGAATCAAGTGTATGATGACTGATCACAGATGGGCATTTAATAGAGGCATCTACATAAATAAGGAGATGCTGTTTGATTGCCAATGAGACAAGTCAAAATGATGTTGATCTAAGCAATTATAGGTTATCATATAGCCTACAATCCTGAACAAAACATATACCATATATAAGGCTATAAAAGGCAGTGACAAATAGTCCAAGGGACAAAGGTCATCTGTTATAAAAACAAAAGCTCATTTAAGATATTTAAATATTTATTGTAACATAAAAAAAATAATATTATGAAAAATGTAAAATTCTCAAGCTTAAAATGAGGTTAAAACAACTTAATTATCAAAACTATTGTATACAATGTACCATGTACCGAAGCATTTTTCTGAATAATAATGTAACAATATACAGCATTACAGCAAGCATATGTGCTAACTTAAATCTTACAAATGGTCTATTTGATTAAAAATTTTATGTAAAGCTTTTTTATAAAATATCAGCAGTTGAAAACAGACAGGCTTAGTTGAATCTAAGGTTCAGTCACCTAAAGCAAGATATTTCATTTTGACAATAGTATCAGCTGTTAATACATTGTCAATTTCAAAGTGAGCAGACCAGTGGAAGAAAAGTAGTTGAAACTAGTAATGCCTTTCATAGAAATTAATAAAGAAGTGTATAAGGGTTCAAAGTAATTATATCATGCACCTGAACTACTCAGTGTTAGTATATCAATGAATCTAATTGAAGCAATAACAATGTACTAATGAGATGTAAAATCTACTCTAATACTTATATATCACATTTAATGAATAATAAAATTTGTTAACTATAACTATAAGTAATAAAATAATACATAATTACTAATTTCACAAGTATTCATTCATAAATTCATAAATCATATTGAATTAGAGAACTAACCAAGTCGGAAGACATGTTTAGTTAATAAAACTCTGTTTTGTTACATATGCATTGTATTGTATGCAATAATGAAAAATACATTTAAAAGACTACCCGTACTTAAAGAGGAATCAAAATAGGTGTTTACTTCATTAGTGATATATGACAATATTTGCTCTTACTAATCGTGGATTAGATGTTGAGCAAAGGATTCCTTATGAAAATGCAAATATGGTTAATGTTTAAACATTTTATTGTTTCTAATCTATCAGTTTCACTTTCACAAGTATGAATATGTGATTAATCTTTTTTTCAAAATCCTGGATCTTAAACTTCTGATTACCAACAACCTTAGGAGATAATATCTTTTTGCTTTAAAAAAGGAATACACAAACAAAGCAAGAACAGCTGTATATAAGTCAAATTTCAACAACTGTCCAAGTATCTTTCTAACTCTACACAAATTATTGAAAAAGAAAAAAAAAAACTTTATTTTGTAAAAAAAAAATTTAAATAGAAAAAAATATTAACAAATAGATTGTTATTGCATCTCACTAAAAGTTCTTGCAATTGAATGAATTTTATGTTTCTAATGTTGATGACTTCCTCATGTCTAAAGCTCATTTGCAAGGCATGGTTGACTTATCATTAAATAAAACCGAAATCAATCATTTACCAAGAACAATAAAAGCACACTTATGACAGATAATTAAAGGTCAGTTGTTGACCTCAAATAAATGTATAAGTTGGGATGATGTATTCAATCTATAGAATTGTGGATTACATTGCACACCAGAAGAAGCAAAGGTCACTTATTAATATGATGATATGAACTTAAAAGAATAATTAAATACAAAATACACAAATTTGCTGTGACACTTCTGATTCAATATGGTACCTCGGACAACATCCTGATATAAAAACAAAATTACAAAAGAGAGATAATTTCGTTAATTAGAGAAATTTCTTATTCATCAATATTTCTTTTAACCTTACATAAAACTAATTATTCTGTGAAGACTCTTTTTAATATCTTACAACATTTTCCTGCTTTTTTTGGTCCTTTCAAAATTATTCCAAGGGTTCTATTGTGAGACTAGTGAAAGTTTTTTCTACATCTTTCATCTGCCAAAGGTTATTGGTTTCACAATATTATTGTGTGTGTAAAAACGATAATATCTAATAAATATAGTAAAATATTGTAATGCACATTTTAGCATTAAAATATATACACAATTGATTGTATGAATATCAAGGCATTATTTAGACAGATCACTGTAAAAATACATTGCACATCAAATATTTTATAAACGTACAGCATTAAGATTTTCAGATCTTAATGAAAATGATATCAATCAATAAAAGATTAGAAAGTAGTAAGGGCACAACACTTCAAAGGAACTGATATGTCGTTACTACTTTTTCATTTCTATGCTGAAGTAGGACACCCTTCATGTCTTTGTTATTCACCTCTTAGGAGTCTGACAAACCTTAACCACCAGGCGTTGATTTACCCTCTTACGATGGTTTTAATATGTCTCTTTGAAAAGTTTTTTTCACAATACATTGTTTAAACAGGGGCACAGATAGCTTCAACTGGTTTGTGATGTCATGAAAAAGATGTGTCATATTGGAACTTATCCATATTGGAATAAATAGCAATAAGATGTTTGCAGCAAAGTAAACAACATCATTATGCTAGAGTTACATTAATAATCGCTTAATTAATTTTAGTATTTATAAAATATATTTTTCCTCAAGGAGTTATAATTTATCTGTTCCAACATTTTGCTGTATCACTCCACAAGTCCAATAATGTTGACTAATTTGTTCAAGTAAAGCACAGAGCAGCCTGATTCAGAGAGTCCAATTCTGAATTATTTCATATGTTCCCAATCCATTTGTCTTGGGGAATAACAATTTTTTGTACCGAATAACAAGGTTTTAAATCATAATTCTGGGAAAATGATGAACACATTAAGTCCTTTAATTTAAAAATGTTTACATAGGTGGAGCTGTTGTTCTAGGTCTTGGTTTAACACCTCTTTTCTTCATGTACAGCAGAAACTGGTCAGGAATTTCAGCCAAAACTTCTTTAGCAAGAGCAGCCTGACTTGTGAGCATACTGGTACCATTTCTAATAAAGTCCCGGAAAGGAACAAACTAAAATAAATAGACAGTGAATAATTTTCATTTTTTATAAAGTCTCGAAAAGGAACAAAGTAAAATAAATAAGCAGTGATTAAATTTCATTTCTTATAAAGTCCCGAAAAAGAAAAACCTAAAATAAATAAAAGTGAATAATTTTCATTTCTAATAAAAGTACTACCGGTAAAATACTTGATGAATTTCTAGGAAAATTAACAGTGATCTTGAAATGCATTTAATACAATAAATACTAAAAATAATTCAAAAGTCACTATCTTTTTTTTAATCCGTTATATGTGATAAAATTTCCATGTCCTTTTATGAGGGTCTGGATGGGTCCTTCATTTCTTTATTCTTTAATTTTTATAGAACATTTTTCTCTATTCTTTATTTATTATGCCCATTATTCTCAATTCATTTCATTTTAGCACCCAATTTTTCTCTATTCTTTATATTTTTTGCCATTTTATTCTGCATTACATTTACCTGCACAATATCTCTATCAGCATATTGTCCATTATAGGACACTCTTACATCATCACCATCCAATATGTTCATTGCTAGAATGTATAAAAGGGAAAATGCTAAACTTGGATTCATAAAACAGAAGATTTGAATATAAAAATAAGAAGATGTGATATAATTGCCAAAGACCAAATGACATAGAAGTAAAACAACTATAGATCACTGTATGGCTATCAACAATGAGCAAAACCTATTCCGCATAAGCTATAAAAGGCCCCGAAATAACAAATGATAAACAATTCAAACAAGAAAACTAATGGCCTCATCAGTGTGCCTGACTTATGAACAAGGTTTTTCAGGGCAAATGTTCAGACCAAACTGAAAAATGGTTTTACACAGTGTATATGAATAAAAATCACATTTTCTCAGGTCTACAAAAATATCATTTAGTCAAAGTCATCCTTTTTTGGAGCAAGCTTTAAATAATCTATGTACAAAATTTACTTTGCTTCCTTATTTCATATTAGTAGTATTCCTATATCATAGATTATTGACTGAGAGTAGAGGTTAAAATCTGCTCTATCATCCTCTCAGCTATGTGTTAAAAAATTATTATACTGAATGTTCTGAAGTAGTAAGCACATATTGACCCTGCTATAAATTCATACCACATCTTTTATTTTCTTTTCTGGGTTGTGTAATTTGTCTTTTGATTATTGGTTTTGGTTTGCAAGTTTTTTATTGATCGATTCATAAATGATTATCCCTTTTAAAAAAAAATTTGCAAGCTTGTGCAAAAAATATAATATTCTAATCATGGCAATCTTCACCAATAATTAAGTCAATAACCTTCAACAGTTGTTTTTAATAATATTTTTTTTTTCAAATTTTGGATATATTTACCTTCAAAATCTGCATCTCCAACACCAACAATTATAATAGACATAGGTAATCTGGATGCCTGAAAAATAAATAGATATATATCATTCTAATCTTCAATTCTAAATACGGTAAATGTTAGTACATATGATAATGTAACCCTGTATTCACTACTCTTATGATAGGGTTATGATTCTGTCTCATTACTTACAGATTAAAAAAAAATCCTAACAGAATTAATGCCTTTAAGCATTCATTCAAAAATTCAATGAAGTTCATATTTATAAATAACGATTTTTATAATCTATTTTTGTTAGTAACTACCGGTAATATAAATGTGACAACAGAATGCATAAAACTGTTGATATTTAGGAGAATGTTGAGCAGGATCTGCCTACACTTCAGGAGCACCTGAAGTGACTATCAGTTTTTTTTAACTTCTTTTTTTTCTTTTTTTTGGGGTTGGGTGGGGGTAAGGGTTGCTGTGTCCTTAGTTTTCTGTGTAGTGTTTTGCTGACTGTTGTTTTTCTTTTTGGCCATGGTATTGCCTGCTTTTCTTTTTGGCCATGGTATTGTCTGCTTTTCTATTTGGCCATGGTATTGTCTGCTTTTCTTTTTGGCCATGGTATTGTCTGCTTTTCTTTTTGGCCATGGTATTGCCTGCTTTTCTTTTTGGCCATGGTATTGTCTGCTTTTCTTTTTGGCCATGGTATTGCCTGCTTTTCTTTTTGGCCATGGTATTGTCTGCTTTTCTTTTTGGCCATGGTATTGTCTGCTTTTCTTTTGGCCATGGTATTGTCTGCTTTTCTTTTTGGCCATGGTATTGTCTGCTTTTCTTTTTGGCCATGGTATTGTCTGCTTTTCTTTTTGGCCATGGTATTGTCTGCTTTTCTTTTTGGCCATGGTATTGTCTGCTTTTCTTTTTGGCCATGGTATTGTCTGCTTTTCTTTTTGGCCATGGTATCGTCTGCTTTTCTTTTGGCCATGGTATCGTCTGCTTTTCTTTTGGCCATGGTATTGTCTGCTTTTCTTTTTGGCCATGGTATTGTCTGCTTTTCTTTTTGGCCATGGTATTGTCTGCCTTTCTTTTGGCCATGGTATTGTCTGCTTTTCTTTTTGGCCATGGTATTGTCTGCTTTTCTTTTTGGCCATGGTATTGTCTGCTTTTCTTTTTGGCCATGGTATTGTCTGCTTTTCTTTTTGGCCATGGTGTAGTCTGCTTTTCTTTGTCTCCTGGTTTGTGATTGCCCCTTCGTATCTTGTGCCTCTTCTTTTACTTTTCAGCATGCATTAACTTTTGAGTAAAATAAACTTCCAAATGATATTTCAATGGCAGTCCTTTATTTTCACATTGTTATTTAACCCTTTCATACCAAATGTTTCTATTTCTAGACGGTCACAATGCAAACAGAAAAAAATAACGTTCTAACAAATTTCTTGACATAGTTGATCCATAAATAGTATAATAAACATTAAATGCATTCCAAATATTTGTATCGGGCGTATTTATACTGTCAGACACAATGTTTTTTTCAAAGAATGTTGATAGAAAAACTTGTGACGTAACAAAATGGCGGAAACAAAAACAATCGCTGTCGTGTGTTTCATTTCGAGTTAAAACATTTAGAAAACTTAACCTGCGGTGATGAAAGTAGTTGAACTTGTACAAAAGTAATATATGTACGTATATTTTGGAGTTGTGAGAGGGATAATTGTGAAACAACCCGAAATCGAGACTTTGATTGTCGTCAGCAGGTGCACGGCTGTAGCTTTTTTATTTCTCTGCCGTTTTACAGTCAATCGTTCATTACAGAATGGATTTCTGTAAGTATGAATATGCAAGATAACAGGAATTACCAAAAATATTGGACAGTACAGCAGACCAAACAGAGAAAACAGATAACAACAATGACCTAAACAGAGCCCAGTCACAAACCATCAATAGACTCCTCTGAGAAAACAGATAACAACAATGACCTAAACATAGCCCAGTCACAAACCATCAATAGACTCCTCTGAGAAAACAGATAACAACAATGACCTAAACATAGCCCAGTCACAAACCATCAATAGACTCCTCTGAGAAAACAGATAACAACAATGACCTAAACAGAGCCCAGTCACAAACCATCAATTGACTCCTCTGAGAAACAGATAACAAAATGACCTAAACAGAGCCCAGTCACAAACCATCAATAGACTCCTCTGAGAAAACAGATAACAACAATGACCTAAACAGAGCCCAGTCACAAACCATCAATAGACTCCTCTGAGAAAACAGATAACAACAATGACCTAAACAGAGCCCAGTCACAAACCATCAATAGACTCCTCTGAGAAAACAGATAACAACAATGACCTAAACATAGCCCAGTCACAAACCATCAATAGACTCCTCTGAGAAAACAGATAACAACAATGACCTAAACATAGCCCAGTCACAAACCATCAATAGACTCCTCCAATAAAACTGATAACAACAATGACCTAAACATGGCCCAGTCATCAACCATCAACAACAGACTCCTCCAATAAAACTGAAAACAAACAATGACCTAAACATAGCCCAGTCACAAACCATCAACAACAGACTCCTCCAATAAAACTGAAAACAAACAATGACCTAAACATAGCCCAGTCACAAACCATCAATAGACTCCTCTGAGAAAACAGATAACAACAATGACCTAAACATAGCCCAGTCACAAACCATCAATAGACTCCTCTGAGAAAACAGATAACAACAATGACCTAAACATAGCCCAGTCACAAACCATCAACAACAGACTCCTCCAATAAAACTGATAACAAACAATGACCTAAACATAGCCCAGTCACCAACCATCAACAACAGACTCCTCTGGGAAAACAGATAACAACAATGACCTAAACATAGCCCAGTCACAAACCATCAATAGACTCCTCTGAGAAAACAGATAACAACAATGACCTAAACATAGCCCAGTCACAAACCATCAATAGACTCCTCTGAGAAAACAGATAACAACAATGACCTAAACATAGCCCAGTCACAAACCATCAATAGACTCCTCTGAGAAAACAGATAACAACAATGACCTAAACAGAGCCCAGTCACAAACCATCAATAGACTCCTCTGAGAAAACAGAAAAAAAACAATGACCTAAACAGAGCCCAGTCACAAACCAATCAATAAATGAAGAAAGTGTCGTTTGAACCAATTATTTGGTATAACCGCACGGCCTCCAACAATGAGAAAACCCATACCGTGTGTGAAGCATGAAGAAGTGAAACAATTTTATCGAGAAAACTAACGACCTTATATAAAACAAAATAATTTCTGTAGAAAAAATTTGAGACATAAACCTCGACAACCACTGATCTACATGCTCCCCAATGTGTGACAGTTCATGGTCTAACAGCAGTACGTAAGAACTATAAAATCAGTCGAACTCGTAAGATCGGTACGATGCACAGAAACCATTAACGTAAAAACAATAGAAACAACGCACAAATACTGTAAGCTAGATCAAAGCCCAGTACAGCTAAATTATATTTTGAAGAGAGGGCAGGAAATATGTGAATATGAATTTACCTTGTGAAATTCCTTATACTTGAAGTTAGATTAAAAGGGTCTGGGTGGAATTGCATACTAGTAGTGTAGTATAACATGTATAATTATATTAATTATTTCGACATAACTTATTTTTCTTAAAATTGTGGTTTAAAAAGGTAAATAACATAACACGTGACTAAATCACACTTCAGGTGACTTCTTACCTTTCACCTGGTCAAGTATGCTATAGGTGTCAAAATTTAATTTCGAAAACAACAGCCTCCAATAAATGTTTTGTATTGTGTAACACGTAAATAATATATTGAATTGAATTGTTTACATAAAAGGGGAAGTAATAAAATTGTTAATTGAATATCCTAATGCAGAAAAAGTGTGTTAAAAGATTTGTCACTATACAAATCACTGGTGTGATGTATGACTATCGTTTCCAACCAAAAAATTATAAGCATTTAACTCTTGGTAGTAATTTATACCTATTAAATGTCTCTCGCAACAAAACATTTTTTTGAAATGACCTCATGAACGCCTAATTTGACTTTTACTTCCGTTTTTCTGCTTCTGGTGCACATAATTATAACATTACCGTAACAGAGAGAAAAGGAACAATCAGATTATCAATAATTAGAAATTTATGCTTTAAAATAGTTTTATTTAAATAAAAATGCAGAAAGCAGTTTCTTGATTTATTCATCAAACCATAGAAGTATTATATTGACTACTTCCATGATCAGACTAACCCATATGTATGGTAACAATCAGATCGGTATTGTCTGAAAAATCGTCGTTGTTGGACTTTAGTATCCTTTTCTTGGTTATTTTCCACACACAATGGCTAAAATTGATGAGGTCAATTGTCTTTGTAGTTTGTCAGTAATCGTGAAAAGTGCTGTCAATACCGTCCATGGTGTATCGACATCGTCCAAGCTTGTAACCACTGACGTAAGCACGATCACGTGACCGTTATCTAATTAAAATCATTCATTTTGACAAGCGCTTGATTCTTTGACCTAAAAATGCCGATTGATCAGATTTTGATCAACAAAATTGTATAAAACATGTTTTAAGACTAATATTTATTAATTTAATGATAATAAAAAATTTAAAAATCGTGTCACGTCTCCTTTAATGCCACTATCATCACACTTCACAAGTTTTTATTAGTGGAGGAAGCTGGAGTACCCAGAGAGATGCACCAACCTTCAGCAGGAAAACTGGCATTACTAGTAATTGATTTTTTCCTATTATTCATAATTTTGTATATATGACTCACTTGTACAATGGCATTTTTAGTTTGTTCCATGTCAGTAATTACTCCATCCGTTATGATTAAAAGTACATGATAATTTGATCCGTCTTGTTGTTGTGCTGCAAAGCTGAAAAAAATAAAACAAATTAATTTCATAAAAATCCAGTTGGTGTTTAGTATTTTAGGATATGACTAATCCATTTTCTAGATAGGGTAAGTCATTCTTTTGCTATAGGAAGCCACAAAAATCAACGAGATAAAACAAGGAAATTAAATATTTAAGCTCCTTTAAAAATTTTATTAAAAAACTGGTTTAAGAGGAGTTATGGATAAAAATGCCCCTTCATTAGTAAGAACAGCAAAGACCAAGTTTGATATGGGAAGCCCCTAAAATTAGAATAAAAGGGCATGATCTCTGAAAGTTTCTTTGAAATCCAGAGAGAAATAGAGAAAAGAGAAATTACAGATACACATTGTTGACTGATTTTATTGGAGTAACAGAAACAAAATGATCATCACCTTTATGTAGGTATGGAAAAGATCTCATTTTTCTATGGAAAACCCCAAAACCATTAAAAAAACATAAAATAGGAAGAGCACAATGCAATCAGGTAATAAAAATACTCTGAACATTACAGAGGAGTTGTAAACTAAGTGCCGACCTCCTTTTTATAGATTTGGCAAAGTTCAATTTTGCTATCAAAACCCAAAAATCATTTAGATTAAATAACAAAATAGGAAGTGCACAATTGCATTGAATAAGAAGAAACCGAAAAAAGTATCCCTGAAACCAATCACTGCTTCATGAGAAGTTACAGATACAATATGCCTGTCCCTTTGCTAAATATGGCAAAATTCATGTTTTGCTTTTAGAAACTGTAAAAATCATTTGGATTAAAGATAAAATAGGCTGTAAACATTGCCATTAGGTACTCTAGACTCTCTGAAAGTTTTACTGATATCAAGGTGGTGGCTAAGACTCATACAAAATCACAACTTCCTTTTTGAAGACATTGTAAAGTCTAAGTTATGTAAAGGGAAACCCTTAAAATCATTTGAATAAAAAAATTAAGGCAAAGTTTCATCATGCAATTTAGTACTAATGATTCCCTGAAAGTAACAATGCAATCTAGTCACTAATTTTGGAGGTGTTACATATGCAAAATGCAAAATGGCAAACTTATGGACAACATACAAACAAAGGGATAAAAATACAAACAGATAGTAAATAAACGAATGGACGAAATTACATAATAATTGCTATGTACTTTCATTTTAGTAAGCTGCATATGATTCTAAAGCAATTATAAATTTTCAAATACAATTTTAGCTGTTATTTTTACTCACAATAGCTCATTTGACTGAAAAATGTTAAACATGAACTTCCGCTGTGCTTGTCAAACCAGTAGTAATTTTGTTATATCAGTTAATGATTTAACAAATTTTGATCTTCCCTTTTGAATATTGTCATTATAAATATTGAGAAACTACATAAAAAAAGTAAAATAACAAAAATAAAACAACCTTTGCTAAAAATAAATTGACACATGTTCTCTTATGTTATTTTAACCAAAATGATCCTGAAATTTGCTTATTTTTGCATAAAAACCCTGAAAAAAACACTTCTGAAGTCATTTAATGATGTACTAGTCAAATCATGCCATAAAGTCTAAAACTAATTCTGAAATTTCCTAAAAAGTTCTATCCTTTAGTTTTACTGTGCATTTATTCATTTTTGTGGGTACCAATTTTGATGGATTGAAGAATAAATGTATTTTTGTGGATTGTTGAATTTGTGGTTTTCACAAACTCTGCTAACAAGCCTATAGAAAATCAGTAATTATTGTTATAAACCAGTTATTTTCTTACATTTCAGCGGTTTGCATCTAATTAATTTAGTCAAAAAGATTTAAATTATCAGAAATACGTTTACAAATATGATTTGATGAAAAAATTTAAAAGGTGAAAATGAAAAATCGTCATAACTACGTTGTTTGAATCAGAGACATGTCTCTGTTTGAACTAGTACATGTGTGCGTGTGCGCAGGTGTGAAATTTAATTATGCATCCTAATTTCTTCAAAAAATGCTTAAATTGTCATTGATACCTTTATCTCACGTTTATTTCGAATATTTTCTTGAAGAAATAACGTAGAAAGAGCTACTTACACTCATTCGTGCTTTGCAAACGTACACGGAATTTACGTATCCGTCTCTGGTCCATGTTTTACCATTGTCAAGATAACATCCGGTATTAGATTAAAACGAAGTACAGTTTTTGACAACGTTATTTTGCACAAATAAAGAGTCTAAGGCAGATACAAGTACGCTGATGTTGCACACTTCGAATGATGCACTGTCAATTTAACAGTTTACGTCAGAACTTCGAATTTGAATCAAAGAAAGTTTAATATCGGTTTTCTTTTAATGTCAATCATAGGGATGGCCAACTCGGCAACTGATTACCATAATTGCCTTTTGTTTATTTAGTCTTAAGGGATTAAAATCGGGATAATATATAAAATGTCCGGCTGGCTAAAAATAATTTTGGAAGTCCTGTATAAACCTATGACGTAAGTTTCATAAAAATCAGGCAAGAGCTGTACACTTTGAGAGCACTAACAATGCAATTTTCCATATAATTAATATTTCCGAGGGCATAACCCTTTTGAAAATAGTTGATCAGCACTGATATTTGAAATTTTCCCTGACATTGCTGATATAAATCTATGATACAAGTTTTATAAAAGTCTGGCAAGAATTGTAGACATGAGAGTGCTAGCAATGCAATTTTCCATATAATTAATATTTCCAAGGGCATAACTCTTTTGAAAATAGTTGATCGTCACTAATTTCAAACTTGTTTGAGACATTCCTGATGTAAACCTATGATATAATTTTTATAAAAATCTGGCAAGAATTGTACATGTGAAAGCGCTAACAAGACCGGAAGGACGCCCTGTATTTCTATGTCCCCTGCAACGCGTCGTGTGGTGAGAAAAAAAAACTGTGATTTATAATGGGGAGAAAACTCATATCATTAAGATTATGTTTTGTTTACTTACTAAATTTGTGATGTTGCAGATAACAAGTGCAATGATCACATTTTATCTGTTTATTTTCATATCTTATTTCAAAATTTAAACATTTCAGCTTTCTTGTCACTTCATAATGCTTTTCCAAGTAATATCTTTACAATATATGAGAACTTTTGCACAAACTGTTCCTTTTTGTTGTTGCTTATTCTCAAATAAACTGACTTAAAATTATAAGGACAATGTTTAAATTTTTATTCTTTTTTCATGGTGGATTTACATCCCCAGAACATAACTTATTATCACAAAAAAGTGTTTGCTCCATGTGATTCTTACATATATTACTTACCCTGCAACCCTATTTATGACAGGAGAAAAGTTTGTTGGTCCATATAATTGTACATTTTTTAAGGAATGATAATAAGCATCTAACACTCCCTTGATACCCTGACACTGAGGATCAGTAGGATTGAAATTCTGAAAAATAACAAAACGAGAATTTCTATATACCGGTACTGTAAATTCAGAAATTATTGTGTGCATTTATTATTGCGATTTTTTAAAAATGGACAAAAATGCGAGATTTATTATTGCATTCGCATTAATAAAAACCTTGCAATAATTTCTGAATTTTACAGTAGTCTAGAAAGCATGCTGATAAAATACATTCCAAATTTAAAACATTTGACTGTATTTAGAATTTGATGAGTGCATTTACTTCTGCAGATCTTTGAAAACAATAATGTTAGATGTATAAGTTGTATATACTAGAGGGTTAAAAGCAAAAATCAAGATGTGCTTTGGATGCATGAAATTTGTAGTGTTAGTTTCATTTTCTAGCCCTGGGTCGATACCTCTGCTGGTAAACTGTTAGTCCCAGAGATAATCATTCACTCAGTAGTCTGAGCTATGTGACTGACATGATTTATAGAATGTATTTCCGTTAAAAAAATTAAGAAATTATTAGAAAATAAGGTTTCAACTCCCTCTGGCAAATTTGACTTTAGGTTTTTAATATTCATTTTAGTTCTCATTTGGTCATATAGCTTACTAAGTATTTATACATCCCTAGATTTCAAATTTTTAAAGTGTTATTTTTATGCCAGATCACCAATCACTGTGATGTTTGTACCGTCAACATTCAACATTTTCAGGTATACAAAAAAATTTCCAGCATAATAAGTTACTGGGCAATACTAGATAAACAATAAAGCAATCCTTTAAAAGAAACAGTTATACTAAATATGAAAAACCTCCATTTGGTATCCCATAACATAAAATGACTTATTAACTCAAAATGATAATTAAATATTGCATTGGAAGAATCTTCACAAGCAACTTTTATGTTTTGTTTTAAGGTATCTATATAGAACATAAATCTTACCAAAGCAAAGTCATGATGAACAGAATTATCACTCATTCTAGCACCAAATCCTAAGGCAGGGAACAATTTATCACTGAAAGGGAACAATAGTGTAAATGCCAAGTGTGTATGTGGGAAATAACAATTAATACATTTACATGCATTGAAATTGCATTTTTCATATGAAATCAAACAATGTCAACAAAAAGTAGAGGTAAAAAAAAAGTTGACATTTAACATGTTTTTTTTAGGGATCTATATGTTAATAATGAAAGCATTGTGGTTGTCTTTCATGATTATTTTTTTTTATAGAAAATAATTAAGTATTAAGTTTTTAAATCTAACATTGCCTTATCAAATTAAAACAAAAAGAACATTATTTTGTTTTCAACATTTGCTTAAGATTAGAGGTTTCTGTATGAAAAAAAATGCATTATTTCACTAAGTATCAATAAATTTACACTAACTTTATGAATAACGGTAATAAAAAAGACTATTCTTTGCTTTGTGATTATTGTCATGTTTTTTTTATGAAATTTCAATGTTATGTGCATTAAATAACACTCTCTAAACAGGATCTTATTTTTTTTCATATTGCCAACATTCCAATATAGAACTTTAAAGTAAATACCTGTCATAGTCTTGAATTATCTCCCCTACAGCCATGATTGCAGCAGAATACTGATTAGGAGAACCATAAGGATTAAGATAATGTAGTGATGATGGATTACTTGGGTTTCCATTGGATGCAGTGAAATCTATAGCTACTGTGAAATTCATTTGTGTGCTGCTAAAAGAGAACATAACATTATCAAAACTTAAATCCTTATAACAAATAACTAAACATACATTAAGTATATATTTGGATTAAAGATTCAAACTTCCTGCACCTAATGCAAAACTGCAAAATAAAGCCTCATTGTTAAATCTTGTAATTACTACATGTATTTAGATATGAGCCCAAGCCTTAACCCAAAAGATATATATTGCTTTAAACTATCTTATACAAAGACAATAACGTGGGTTAGAATCTTTTTGGGCTTTGGTTCATATGTCATTTTTCAAAATGTCATTAGACTTATGACCTTTACTCAAGTCTTTAATATACTTCTTTTTTTTTCTTTGTAGAAATTTCTTTGAAGTTGTCAACAAAACATATACATGTACCTTTCTTCCTATTTTTAATGAAATATTTCTGTAATCAAAGTTTAATAAAGAGCTGCGCCATGACCGCATGATATGCCCATCGCTTTTTCGAAGAATAAAGTTCCATAACTCCTCAGTGTCATATTCGAAATTTTAAAAAACTAAAGGGAGGTTATTTTAATAGATGTAAACCAGTCACCAAAGTTTCATGAAAACTGCTCAAAACCCTTTTGAGTTATTGTCCCAAAACTGGAAAATCACCCCTTTTTTATGAATAAAATCCTATAACTCGGAAACAAAAAATCTAAAATTTATAAAAATCGAAAGAGAGCTTACGTCAATAGATATAAACAATTCACCAATGTTTCATGAAAACTGCTCAAAGCATTTTTGAGTTATTGTCCGAAAACTGGAAAATCCCCCTTTTTTAATTAATAAAACCCCATTACTCTGAAACTTAAATCTAAAATTCATAAAAATCGAAACGGAGCTCACATCAATAGATATAAACATTTCACCAAAGTTTCTTGCAAATTGGTGAAAGCATTTTTGAGTTATTGTCTGAAAACAGGAAAATCCCCCTTTTTTAATGAATAAAACCCCATAACTCGGAAACGTTAAATCTGAAATTTATAAAAATCGAAAGGGAACTCACGTCAATAGACATGATAGATATAAAGAATTCACCAAAGTTTAATGCAAATTGGTTAAATTGTTTTTGAGTTATTGTCCGACATGGTGACCACGGACAGACAGACGGACGGAGGGATAGATGGACAGACAGACAGAAGGACAATGGTATACCATAATACGTCCCTTAAACGGGCATATAAAAATATGATACGTTTTGGTCTTACCCTGTCTGGATGTAGTCTAAAAATGTATGTTGATATTCTATCTTGTTTGACATTAGATACACCTAAAAGCAGAAAATTCAATATCCAACTAACAAAATTGTGGGTTTTTTTTCATGATTTTATGCAGTCAAGTTAGTTTTAATATCACATAATCATCTTCAGATGATACAACATACTATCTAAATTATCAGTTCTATCAATAAAGTTTAATCTTAATTGCCAGTGAATACATTTATATATGTCAATAAACACAGGACAACCACAGACGTTAATAACAGTAATTACCAATTAAAGACAGTACATTTTCACAAAAATTTTTTTTTTTAAATAACATGTAAAAAATATATACTGGAAATTGCTACAAAAATCCAATAACACAGCTTCTGTAAATTGATCACTGGCAAATAACCAAAGATATGATATCAATATTGTTTCTACATACCTGTCCCGAGTCTACATACTTTTTCTTTCTTTCTTTCTTTTTGGGATTTACAACCTGTCAAAAAAGTGAACAAAACTGAAAAATGACGAAACTGTTATTGCACACACATTAAATAACAGAAAATAACAAAACAATGAACAAAAGAACTTCTTTATCCCCAGTGAATACATTTATATATGTCAATCAACACAGGACAATCACAGACATTAATAACAGTAATTACCAATTAAAGACAGTACATTTTCACAAAAATTGTTTTTTTTAAATAACATGTAAAAAAATATAAACTGGAAATTGCTAAAAAAAATCCAATAACACAGCTTCTGTAAACCTTCGAATATTTTGGCAAACTTCTAAAACAGCATATAATTGGTAAATTTTGGTGGTATATAATCAGAGGGGGATCCAGTTTGCGATGAAAGGGGCTTATTTGTCCTTAATTCTAATGTAATTTGTTTGGAACGATAATTTTCAAAGGACGTTGACAAATATTTTGAAGGGTTAGATTCCAGTCTGTAACTAAGGAAAGCCACAATTTTTAATTCAGAATTTTTTTAATTAAGTAATTTCTCAAAAAATAAACAAAAAAATCACATTTTGTGCCTTAAAATCTTCTTTTTGTCAATATTTAAACCATTCAGAAGCATACAAAAAGTATAAATACATCTGGTGTTTATGTTTGACATCAGTAGTATACCTATGACGTCACATTGTTTAGATGCCAAAGACGATGTAACAGTTTCGTGGACTTTTTCATTTATGGCATTTTAAAGCCAAAATATTTAATAAAATGGAAATTATTTTAATATGTGGCATTAGAATGGAGATCAATGTATTGTATACGCGTTGCTAGGTAAACTAAAACTGCGACAGTAAAATCTCAGTTTCAAGAAGACCAAGCTTAAAATACAATAGTTATCTCCTAATTTTAAAAAATAGCGGCAAGTGTAGGAAGGCAATTATTTTATGACATTTTATGCCAAGAAAAACCAATATTTTTTTCTAAACAAAATGGGAGCAGGAGTAGGGGATAAACTCTATATCCATCCCAAATATCTACTATGCATCTAACTTGTCATATATTTTGAACTTACATACTGTTTTTTTACCATAGCCTGGTATGAAAATACAAAACAGCCTTTGTGGATTTTTACATCATTTTTTTTCTGTACAACTTATAATCAATTTCAATTTCCTACTATTATCAATAATTAGTACCTACACTATACTGATTACTGGATCCTGGTCCTCTACTGATTTCACTTATTGTTGTGGTAAATTCTCCAATCAAATCGACACTGTAAAAAAGGAAATATATTTATACATAAAAAACATGGCTGCTTCCAGAAAACAGAAAAGCAGATTAAAGAATTGTTCCATTATAAAGAAGCTAATATAAATCTTAAATCACAAAAGTTTTATCAGACACACTGTTGTTTATTCAGATTTGTCATTTTCCAAAAGTTGAAAATATGTTCATAAATTTCCAAAAGGGATATTCGTTATCTAATCAATCTTAGCTAGAAGTTTTCATGTATTTTAGGTTATCGTTAAAATCAGTCGCTTTGGAATATGTTTACAGGCTTATCTTTTTACACACTGCATATTTGTGGAATAAAGCATGTTATACAAAAGTATTGTCCAAGGGGATGAACAATATTTCATTTTGGAGTGATGCTTATCTCATATGCTTGGAACTTTGTTGGAAGGATATAGATTTTGAATAACTAAAATGAATGTTGAAACATTGGTTGAATTATAATGATTTCTGAAAATGAAAAAAGGTGTTCCTGAAAAAAAAATAATGAGGGAGTTGGGGAGGTTTACTTTGATGAAAGAATTCATAGAAATGTTTTCCAAATACTATTTGCTAATTTGTTGTAGACCCAACAGCCTTTTGAAATTGATATGTAAATGCAATTCCTTTTTGTTACAATATACTGACTTTATTTACCTGCCATCACTGTTCCAGTCATTACATACAACCTTGATTACCCTGGAAAGATATTTACCTGCCATCACTGTTCCATTCATTACATACAACCTTGATTACTCTGGAAAGATATTTACCTGCCACCACTGTTCCAGTCATTACATACAACCTTGATTACCCTGGAAAGATATTTACCTGCCATCACTGTTCCAGTCATTACATACAACCTTGATTACTCTGGAAAGATATTTACCTGCCATCACTGTTCCAGTCATTACATACAACCTTGATTACCCTGGAAAGATATTTACCTGCCATCACTGTTCCAGTCATTACATACAACCTTGATTACTCTGGAAAGATATTTACCTGCCATCACTGTTCCAGTCATTACATACAACCTTGATTACCCTGGAAAGATATTTACCTGCCATCACTGTTCCAGTCATTACATACAACCTTGATTACCCTGGAAAGATATTTACCTGCCATCACTGTTCCAGTCATTACATACAACCTTGATTACCCTGGAAAGATATTTACCTGCCATCACTGTTCCAGTCATTACATACAACCTTGATTACCTGCCATCACTGTTCCAGTCATTACATACAACCTTGATTACTCTGGAAAGATATTTACCTGCCATCACTGTTCCAGTCATTACATACAACCTTGATTACTCTGGAAAGATATTTACCTGCCATCACTGTTCCAGTCATTACATACAACATTGATTACTCTGGAAAGATATTTACCTGCCATCACTGTTCCAGTCATTACATACAACCTTGATTACTCTGGAAAGATATCAAAGGACCAATTAAACAAATGCATTTACAGGAAATACAGCAATTGTACAGTCCTGTTGTAAATCTTTTATTAAAATGATTGCCTATCTATACATATTTCTTACATATATTTCTGAATCAAAACCCACTTAATTTCATTGGCACCATTTTGTACGCGTCAGTGGTCTCATTTCAATTTTGGCATCAACTTAGATGGTTAAGTTTATGAACCCAAGCACCTGAGAACACCTTAGTTTTTGAATGGGTTCATACTTAGCCTTTCATTTTCTACAAAGTGTTTTATAGGCTGTTGTTTGTCTTTTCGTTGCTTTTCCTTTTTTGCCATGATGTTGTTGCTTTTTTTTTCAATTTACGAAATTTACTGCCTCTTTTTTTTAAACATCTTTACACATTTTTCATAGTTCTTCATACATAACTGTAGTACCATAGCCATAAATAAAAATGTTTTTGAATGTAAAATCCTAAAATTCTAAAGTAATCACCTGTAGAATTTAAAATAATTTTTAAAATTAAAATGTTAGTAAATTATGAAGAATAGATGTCTTGCAAACAACTGACAAGTTCTCTTTAATGAAAGAAAACAAAAATAATTACCTTGCATGGTCTCCATTACATAATGTCTTCACTGGCACAGTAAATGGCTGCCATGTTGGGTTTAATGAGTTTTTAATAACCTCTGTACGATGAACAACAGTGAAACTACAACAGTAGATTAAAGTACCAACATATTACAAGAAAAACAAATTGTTATGAGCTAACAGCTTCCTTATGCATACTAAAATCATTTTAAAGACTTATTCTGTTAAAAAATTTACACTGTATAACAAAGAATTTTTTTTTATTTAGTTATAAACTCAACATTTCATATACATTTGCCTTCTGTACATATACAATATCAACTTTAAATGAACATTAAAAGGAGACTACAGTATAAAATTGTATATATTTACTGGTAAGGGTCATTCAATTTATACATTTAACATCTGAAATAATTTCTATATGCATGACTACCTTTTTAACTTCTATTTATAAGGCAAATACAATAATACCTTTGTTTCCACTAAACAAAAATTAAGGTCAGAATGAGGAGTAAACTTTTTTTCAAAAAGTATTTATTTGGGTATAACAGTGGGAAAAGTCCTTGTTCAAAAAGGAATAAAAAAACCTTTCAGGTATGCCCTAAAAATTATAGTCAGTCAGGCTAATAGCAAAAACACACTTACATTTAATCAACATTAAATATAAATTTTGATAATTTTTCAAATGACTCGTTTTAATTGTATGACAGTCAAAAGGAAAAAAAATTACAAGACTCGTATTCCTATCTATTTAAAATTTTGATAATTTTTCAAATGATTCGTTTTAATTGTGTAACAATCAAAACAAAATGGATCATTACAAGACTCATATTCCTATCTTTTTAAAAGCATACCTGCCATCTTCATTTGATCTTTGAAATTCTAAGTAGGGATCCGATTTTCCAAAGAAATCTTTTTTATCTAATTTGTTAGCTTTAAACTGTAGTGTGATGATTTCCTGTAAAAATAAACAGATTCTCAATATATCTACTGCTTGGCTCTTTATCATATCTAAAACTTGTCAAAAGAAAGCACATATTGACTGTTTATCAAATGTTTGTTTGGTATGAGTGTTACAACCAGAATAAAATGCTTCACTGAGCGCAGCTGGATACGACCGCATAGGTCCAACTCTGAACAGTTGGGGCAAAAATGGACACAATATCACAATATTCGTCTTTGATACAGGTCTGAATTTGGATTGTTATTAAATATTTGACACAAAATAGGTTTCTGACACAGAATAACTGTAGTCAAAGAACTTAGAATTTGTTATATGATTTGAATTTATATTTAATTTTTTGCTTTTGTGCAATACACCATGCTGTTGCGTATTTACCCCCCCTTTTATTTTGCCAAAAAAAAAATATTTGAAGAAATTTTCTTTTTAATTTCTGAAATCTGAAATGAGAAAAATTGCCCCCATCAATTTTTTTTCACCTTCAACCCCAACCCCCTTTTTCCTTTTTCCTCAAGATAGAGGTCATACTCTCAATTTAAATTTCTAATGGAGTTTGCAACTATAATTACCAATCTAAATACATCATAAAAGTCTTAAAATAGAAAATGACATACATAGGCATGGCTAAAATTAATATTCCTTTAATAGTAACTTCTAAAAATTAATTGACAGCTAATCACTTCAAGTCAATACAACATCTTTATACATAATTTAAAAGCAATGTAAGGGAGGTAATCCAAATTTTTTTTAATACTTTAAATGTATTTGGATTACCTCCCTTACACTGCTTTTAAATTGTCCATTAACCAAGAAACCATAGTTTTTCCCCCTTTTTTGCCCCTAATTCCTAAATGGTTTGATCCATAACCCTCAAAGTCAATCCTAACCATCCCTTTGTGGTATGGAAACTTGTGGTATAATTTCAGAGAGATTCATACACCGTTCCACAAGTTATTGTCTGGAAACTAGAAAAATGCTTATTTGGGCCCTTTTTTGGCCCTTAATTCCTAAACTGTTGGTACCATAACCCCCAAAATCAATCCCAACTTTCCTTTTGTGGTATTGAACCTTATGGTAAAATTTCAAAGAGATCCATTCACTTAAACTAAAGTTATTGTGCAAAAACCAATGTGTCTTTGGACGAAGACGACGACGAAGACGACGACGCCAACGTCATACCAATATACGACCGCAAATTTGTATAAAAAGCTAATAAAACCTCTTTTGGAAGTAATTTAATGTATGCTCTGTCATTAGTATTTCTTCTTCATCCAGTCATGCTATGTTAAACAATAATTAACATTATGTCAATTAGTAGATGATATTGACAATATTATTGGGTAATTGCGCTAACATTGAGGAATATTGTCCCAAGCAGTATATACAAAAGCTTGCAAGTGCAATATGATATACTGCAAGGGACAATATTCCTCAATATTAGTGCAATAACCCTGTTTAATATAGTATCAAATATAACAGCAACATTGATGATACCTCATCTAATTCATGCAGCTCCGATACCTGCAGAAAGGACACAATGCCCATTTCTGCTTTCTTGATTATATCCTGTTGCTTGCATGCAAATATCATTTTACCAAACTATGGATAATTTCATAAGACTTATGGTTGTCAATTTGCCACAGTCTACACAGCATTTTTATGAATATCCTATAACTTAAAGCTAAAACTCACTTTGCAGTTGCTCATTTCTTCTGATCGAACTGAAAATAAAAAATAAAAAAATGGAGAATGTGTTCATGGGACACAGATGATGCCCCCGATTGCTGTAACGCTATAAATGGCAGACATGGGGTAATTGAAATATGTAATTGTAATTGGTTGTAATTAATTACAATTTCTCAAGTAATTGAATGTAATGTGTAATTGAGCATTTTTTCAATTACAAGTAATTGAAAGTAATGAATTACAATGCCAAAATTGTCTATAATTGACAGTTACTTGTCAATTACAACTCAATTACATTTGAAATTTGGGATCAGAAAGATTGAATCTTGCGTTTTCTCAAAAAATTATGAAAAGCCATGACCTTAGCAAATGTAGTTAGCTGACAGAGCAAAGCCTACAGAATTGTGGTGTAGAGACTGAAAATCATTTTCTAATGGAATGCACGCTTTATGACAATATTCGATATAAACTTTTTCATGAATGTTCAAAATTTATTCAAGATTTTCACAGCCTTGATATAGATAATAAATTTATTGAAATTATGAACTGTTATGATATACAATATTTCCTAATGAAATACATTAAAACATAAAATTTCAATAGGTAATTAAACAAAATTTAATATTTTCAGAATATTGAATAAGGCTTTTCATCATTTTGAGCATTTTTAAACCAGACATCTAGTCCTAACGATTCCTGATAGACAAAGTATCATGTGCACTTCAGATTTATGTTTGTTTTTTCTTTATTCCCGTAACACACCAGATATTTAACTTTTACTCTTCTTTGATACTGGCTGAATTTCAAAATAGTCCCTGTATATCTCATTTGTTACTACTATAAAGCAATGTATGATACTTATGTACATATCATAGAATAAATGCAGGTTTTCAATATTTTATCTAAATTTTCCTTTCAAAAGTAATTGAAGTAATTAATTACATTTGCCAAGTAATTGGAAAGTAATTAATTACATTGGTAAAAAAAGTCAAATGTAATGTGTAATTTAATTGAAGATTTTGTAATTGTAATTGAATGTAATTAATTACAGTGTAACCTGCCTAATCCGACACCTGAGTATTCCAACATCCTGCTTTAACTGACACATTTTTCTGGTCCAAAAATATGCTTATCCTTGCAGAAAAAACCTGAGTATTCCGACATTTTTTTCTGGTCCCCTAGTGTGTCGGATTAGACAGGTTACACTGTACTTTCAAAAGTAATTGACCCCATGTCTGATAAATGGGCATAACTCGAGAACGGTAAACGTGATGCCACCCAAATTCGAACTTGATCTGTATTTTGTGGTAATAAGCATTTTTCTATAAGTTTCATAACATTTGGTTGAAGCAAACTAAAGTTAGAGAACAGAAACCAATTTTGGGATGTACATACAGATGGACAAACAGACAAGGGTAACACTTAATGCCCCCTCCAGTGACAATGGGGCATAAAAACCAATAGCACATGTACTGTCAAGTGGGAAATTTTAGTTTTTTCCCCCATTTATTTTCAAGATTAAGGTTAAATTGCCAAAAATACCCCTTTGGGTAAATTTTATGTTTATTGAGGTTCAGAATAAAGGATAAGAAAAATATGAAAATGAAACCTTGAGAACAGGTTTGGTCCTAGCAACAGTAAAATTTAAACTCCACGAAAATAAACCCACTTACAGTGAGTTTAATCATGGCATTTCATGTTCTGTCGAGTTTACCAGAAGTGAAAATAACACCCCCCTTTCCCCCCAAAAAAATACACAAATTCTGCAATAATATTTCTCAACATTTCTGTTGTGTTTTTGATGCTTAAAATGTCTTAACTACTGTAATATCTAAATCATGAACACTGAGACTGAGATAATGGTCAAATGAAACCGTTCAGTTGCACATGTACATCTTATAATTTATAAATTATTATAAACTTATCATAAATGAAACCTTTCAGTTGCACATGTACATCTTATAATTTATAAATTATTATAAACTTATCATTTACAATTTTTGAGATATAGAACTAATCACAAAAATTAAACCCTACCAGTGGATTATGAAAATAAACTGCTTCGCTAAGCGCAGCTGGATACGCCCACAGAGGTCTAACCCTGAACAGTTGGGGCAAAAATGGACACAATATTCAAGCTTGATACAGGTCTGAATTTGGATTGTAATTAAATATTTGACATATTAAAGGTTTCTGAATAAATGTAGTCAAAGAACTTGAAATTGGTTATATGAATTGAATTTATATTCAATTAAAGATTTCTTGCTGTTGTGCAATACTAAGTAAATCTGTTGTCAGACTATAAACAAATAAAGTTCAATTTCTTCTCAATGTCATATTTGAAATTTATGAAAATCAATAGGGAGATTACATCAATAGCTATAAATAATTCACCAAAGTTTCATGAGAACTGCTGAAAGCATTTTTGAGTTATTGTCCAAAAACTGGAAAATCCCCCCTTTTTTAATGAATAAAACCCCATAACTCAGAAATGTAAAATCTAAAATTTATAAAATTCTAAAGGGAGCTTACATCAACAGATATAAACAATTCACCAAAGTTTCATGAGAACTGCTGAAAGCATTTTTTAGTTTTTGCCTGAAAACTGGAAAATCCCCCTTTTTTTATGAATAAAACCCTGTAACTCGGGAAAGTAAAATCGAAATATTCATAAAAATCAAAAGGGAGCTCATGTCAATAGATATAAACAAGTCACCAAAATTTCTTGCAAGTTGGTGAAAGCATTCTTGAGTTATTGTCAGAAAACTGGAAAATCCCCCCTTTTTTAATGAATAAAACCCCAAAACTTGGAAACGGTATATCTGAAATTTATAAAAAATGAAAGGGAGCTCACGTCAATAGATATAAACAATTCAATAAAGTTTCATGCATATTGGTTACAGCGTTTTTGAGTTAATGTCCGACATGTTGACGACGGACGGACGGACAGACGGTCAATGGTATACCATAATACATCCCGTAAACGGACGTATAATGAGATCAAGGAAATATGATAAATATCATATTGGGCAAAAAAAATCAACATTACAAATGTAGCATATATCATTAACAAGGAACAAAATTAAAAATCTGAAAATGTAGACAGGATCATTGCAAGTAACATGCTATACAAACTGAATCATTAGTTTTAACATGCTAAACAGACTGAATCATTGGTGGTAACAAGCTACACAGACTGAATCATTGGGAGTAACATGCTACAAAGATTGAATCACTGGGGGTAACATGCTACACAGACTGAATCATTGGGGGTAACATGCTACACAGACTGAATCATTGGGGGTAACATGCTACACAGACTGAATCATTGGGTAACATGCTACAAAGATTGAATCATTGCGGTAACATGCTACACAGACTGAATCATTGGGGTAACATGCTACACAGATTGAATCATTGGTGGTAACAAGCTAAGTAGACTAAATCATTGCTGCTTGGATGCTACACAGTCTTAGTCATTGTAAGATGGTATAAAAAGCAAATCATTGCTGGTAACATGCTACAAAGATTGAATCATTGGGGGTAACATGCTACACAGACTGAATCATTGGGGTAACATGCTACACAGACTGAATCATTGGGGTAACATGCTAGACAGTCTGAATCATTGGGGTAACATGTCACACAGACTAAATCATTGCTGTTTGGATGCTACACAGTCTTAGTCATTGTAAGATGGTATAAAAAGCAAATCATTGCTGGAAACATAATATACAGTCTGAATAAATACTGATAATCATGACAATATGCTAAAAAAAAATCCTGAAACATGCCTCACTTACAGAATGGATAACAAAAAAAGTTACTCATACACATAAATTATTTGTGACATGTAATTCAAAATTACAATAATACATCTACTTACTGATAATGTCTCCATTCTTTGCTACTGGTCCCCTATGAAATATGAATGATATATTTAAATAAATTACAAGTTATATTAAGGTCTGACTATTTTTAAATCTGCTCTGGTGTTCTGAGACAACAGTTTTTTTATTCTATACAGATTCTCTTTACATGCAAAATAGGAAAATGTTTGAATAGGTAAATATGTGTTTCCGTAGTAACTATTTAAATCAGTACCATAGCATGTCCTATTCTAATCTGTGTTATCTTATTAAAGGAGCAATACAATTTTCTCACAGGATATTCAAACCTTTTTAATTTTTACTTATTTGAATTTTATGTATACTGTTTGACATAATTTTTAGCAATTAAGGAAGAGAACAATATTTCAAGAATACCACAACACTACTTAGGATGACAAATAGGGCATATATTATGTTTGAAATCTCAATATAGAGATTGAAATGGGACCACATACCAAATATTAGAGTTCCTCTTATTAAATACACCAAATAAGTAAACTTACATCAATGTAAGTCCTTTCCAAATCACTAACACATAACTATAATGGCAGTCTCAACAATATGTTGTATACATTTGAGATGCATAAATACTAATGTAACATTATATGAATAGACCTTATGAGAAAACTTATTGTCAGGTAATGACTACACCGTTTAAGTATAGTAACACATATGTTCTTTGGTGCAACTAGTTATAGTAAATTAATATTGTATTGCTCACTTAAGTGGTCTCTTCATAACACCATTTGGTGATCCAACAATTTCTCCCAATGTCACTTCTAATCTTCCAATAAAATCCTAAAAATAAATGACATCATTATTGTAACCTCCACTTGCCAAGTTTTGTTTAGTTCAGCACAATTAACCTATCTAACAATCTCTAATACTGTAATGCCCTATATATCATCATATTAATATATTGACCCAAAATGCATCCTCATCCAAGCATCTCTGATGAGAGGGATGAGTAGCATTATATGAAGAAGCCAGAAGGCTTTAGTATTATTTACAATTGGGAAAAAAAAATGTTACAACTAAGAATTAATTGAAACTATAATTAAAATATGATATTAAATAAATGAGTTAACAGTAGATTTTGTTGTGCCATCTGGTTTTTAACATACCCTTAAAATATCAGATGCTTTCCAATTCTGAGTGTTGAACTAAATTATCAATATCAAACACTACTGCTTTATTTATAGATAATAAATTGAAATTGTTAAATTTCGTTAACTGTGTTGATATTGATTGTAGCTTGCTTTATGTTCAGTGTCAAATATTTCATGCATACATAGCCTGAATCATTGCTGGTAAGATTTGAGCTTGATGTAACAACTGTCAAATGTAGTTTCCAAAAAGACCAATGTTTCTAAAGTGTTCATAATTTTTTTTATAACTTACATGTGCATCTAGTCTAGATGTTTTAGAATCTACATCATATCTACAAAGAATGAATATTTCATAAAATTTATGTGTACACCAAGTATTTTTTTACAATAATTTAGACTGACTCATTGCTGGTTACTTCATGTCTCATTATTAGGATTATGGAAGCTAACAAAGCTCTTGAGTATATACTGCCAAAATGGAGGTAGCTTACTCCAGTATTAACTAGAATTGTCAAAATAATATAAGATTGTATTTTGCAAGTTAACCTCATCTATTTATGTAGCACTATAAAGTACAACAGACACACGTACAGCCCATTGCAATCCCTGAATTTCATAGACTTCCTTTGGGAGGAACTAAATGTACCTATCATAAAGATTTTGACAACAATGTTTAGTATGTCCATTCATTTTACAGTGCAAAAAAATAATATTTTGGGGAATAAATTTCTAAATTAATTTTAGACATAGATATTTAGATTAAAAATTTCATTCACAAGGTTTTTCTATTTCATTTTGTCTCATTTTGTATTGTCTTACTTCATTTTCTTAGGAATTTTGTTTGTACATTTATTTTCTAGTCAACATCCATTTTCTGTGAAAAGAAACCAATGCATCTACTATACAAACCAAATGCATTTAAATTACACCAAAAATATTTTTCAATTAACAAAGTTCCAAAGTAATAGAAGTAGAAATGGTTCTTGAAGTCATTAATCAAGAAATGTATATCAATCATCTATAATAAAATGCTCCGCTGGGTGAAGCTTGATACGACCACAGAGGTAGAACCCTGAACAGTTGGGGCAAGTATGGACCCAACATTCAAGCTTGATACAGCACTGAATTTGGATTGTGATTAAATATTTGACACAGCATAGGTTTCTGACACAGTAAATGTGGTCTAAGAACCTAAAAATTTTTAATTTACCTATTCAAACCATATCATTATTATTTGCTTTAATATATAAATCAGAAATAACCAATTTAAAATGGAAAATTTTAAAGAAAAAAAAAGGAAAAAAAAATCCCTCCCCCAAATTTTTTGAACCCCCTTATGATTCATCACCCCCAAACTCAATCCCACTTCCCTTTGTGGTATGGTACCTTGCAGTACAATTTCAGAGAGATCCATACACTTGAACACAAGATATTGTCTGGAAACTAGAAAAATGCTTGTTTTTGGCCCTTTTGGCCCCAAATTCCTATACATTTAAGGCAATTACCCCAAACTCAAACCCAGCTTTCCTTTGTGATATGGAACCTTTAGAACAATTTCATAAAGATCCATATGCTTACACACAAGTTATTGTCCTGAAACTAGAAAATGCTTGTTTTTGCCCCTTTTGCCCCTAATTCCTAAAATTTTGAGGCAATTACCCCAAAATCAATCCCAGCCTTCCCTTTGTGGTATGGTACCTTGCAGTACAATTTCAGAGATCCATACACTTGAACACAAGTTATTGTCTGAAAACTAGAAAAATGCTTATTTTTGGACCCTTTTGGCCCCTTATTCCTAAACGTTTTGGGCAATTACCCCAAACTCAATTCCAGCTTTCCTTTGTGATATGGAACCTTGTAGTACAATTCAGAAAGATCCATACACTTACATACAAGTTATTGTCATGAAACTAGAAAATGCTTGTTTTTGCCCCTTTTGGCCCTTAATTCCTAAAATTTTGAGGCAATTACCCCAAAATCAATCCCAGCATTTCCTTTGTGATATGGAACCTTGTGGTACAGTGTCAGAGATCCATACACTAACACACAAGTTATGTCTGGAAGTTACAAAATGCTTATTTTTTTCCCTTTTGGCCCCTAATTCCTTAACTGTTGGCACCATAACCCCCAAAATCAATCCCAATCTTCCTTTTGTGGTATTGAACCTTAGGGTAAAATTTCATAAAGATCCATTCACTTAAACTAAAGTAAGAGTGCGAAAACCAATGTGTCTTCGGACGACGACAGACGACAACATCATACCAATATACGACCACAAAATTTTTTTGCGATCAAATAAAAAGTTACCAATACTATGCCATGTACAGAAATCAGATGTAAATAGATGATGAGCAATCCATGTTTGTTTTTGTGACTGATTGATTGGTGTTTGTTTTGTTTGTATAAAAATAATGTTTATAGTAGACATGTATAATAATCAAATTAAACAAATACTTAGGGACATCTTCTACAAAACTGTTTCATCGAAAAACCAAACACCCATTATTTCTTTCTGATAAATTATACATTGGGACTACATGAAACCCTCCCACACCTCTCCTTTACCAACTTACTGGGACAACATGAATATTTTCTTACACTTCAAACTTTAGTTTTTGACTTTCCTCAAAAAAATAATTCATCACAAACTTCTTCACAAAATCTGGATTCAAGTTATCCTGAATAACCTCTGATCTTCCAAACTGAAATGGACAAAAAAACACAAAATACAATGAAGTTCACTCACAAAAAATTTTCCAATGATTTTTTTTTTGGGATAGTTTAAAATAACAAAAATTAGCATTTCTTCCTGTTATTAATGCACTAAAAACTAACCATGAACAAAAGTTGATACATTGAAAAGTGAGGTCATGTATATCAAGGCAAAATAATTTAACAGCAAACCATATACATGTATTATCTTATTTTGGAAAATAAATTTATATATTACCAGTATTTACTATTGATCTCTCATGCTTTTCTTACACTTTTCTTGATTTTGACATATGAATACCATCAAAGCAATTGAAAGAAATAATGGACAGAATAAGAATGATAGATGGTATGATTTCATAGCAACAGATAGATTATTTCAAATTTGCTAATTTGTTATGCTTATGGTAAGCAATCTTTGACACAGTGTTGTGTTTCACAGGTATTGGTTTTTTTTACATATTTTGTCATGACTTTGATAAAAAATATTTGCATATACTCGTACTTTTATACTGTGAGTATCATGCATAACAAACTTACTTCATAGTACTGATCAGATTTTAGATCTTTACTAAATACTACAACCATTGGATCTGACAATGACACCACATCACAATCTCTTAAACCCTGAAAAAGAGTACTGCAATACACTTGAACACAAGATATTGTCTGAAACTAGAAAATGCTTGTTTTTGGCCCTTTTGGCCCCAAATTCCTATACATTTAAGGCAATTACCCCAAACTCAAACCCAGCTTTCCCTTTGTGATATGGAACCTTTAGAACAATTTCATAAAGATCCATATGCTTACACACAGTTATTGTCCTGAAACTAGAAAAATGCTTGTTTTTGCCCCTTTTGCCCCTAATTCCTAAAATTTTGAGGCAATTACCCCAAAATCAATCCCAGCCTTCCCTTTGTGGTATGGTACCTTGCAGTACAATTTCAGAGATCCATACACTTGAACACAAGTTATTGTCTGAAAACTAGAAAAATGCTTATTTTTGGACCCTTTTGGCCCCTTATTCCTAAACGTTTTGGGCAATTACCCCAAAACTCAAACCCAGCTTTCCCTTTGTGATATGGAACCTTGTAGTACAATTCAGAAAGATCCATACACTTACACACAAGTTATTGTCATGAAACTAGAAAATGCTTGTTTTTTGCCCCTTTTTTGGCCCTTAATTCCTAAAATTTTGAGGCAATTACCCCCAAAATCAATCCCAGCATTTCCTTTGTGATATGGAACCTTGTGGTACAGTGTCAGAGAGATCCATACACTAACACACAAGTTATGTCTGGAAGTTACAAAAATGCTTATTTTTTGCCCCTTTTTGGCCCCTAATTCCTTAACTGTTGGCACCATAACCCCCAAAATCAATCCCAATCTTCCTTTTGTGGTATTGAACCTTAGGGTAAAATTTCATAAAGATCCATTCACTTAAACTAAAGTAAGAGTGCGAAAACCAATGTGTCTTCGGACGACGACAGACGACAACATCATACCAATATACGACCGCAAAATTTTTTTGCGATCAAATAAAAAGTTACCAATACTATGCCATGTACAGAAATCAGATGTAAATAGATGATGAGCAATCCATGTTTGTTTTTGTGACTGATTGATTGGTGTTTGTTTTGTTTGTATAAAATAATGTTTATAGTAAACATGTATAATAATCAAATTAAACAAATACCTAGGGACATCTTCTACAAAACTGTTTCATCGAAAAACCAAACACCCATTATTTCTTTCTGATAAATTATACATTGGGACTACATGAAACCCTCCCACACCTCTCCTTTACCAGCTTACTGGGACAACATGAATATTTTCTTACACTTCAAACTTTAGTTTTGACTTTCCTCAAAAATAATTCATCACAAACTTCTTCACAAAATCTGGATTCAAGTTATCCTGAATAACCTCTGATCTTCCAAACTGAAATGGATAAAAACACAAAATACAATAAAGTTCACTCACAAAAATTTTCCAATGATTTTTTTTTGGGATAGTTTAAAATAACAAAATTAGCATTTCTTCCTGTTATTAATGCACTAAAACTAACCATGAACAAAAGTTGATACATTGAAAAGTGAGGTCATGTATATCAAGGCAAAATAATTTAACAGCAAACCATATACATGTATTATCTTATTTTGGAAAATAAATTTATATATTACCAGTATTTACTATTGATCTCTCATGCTTTTCTTACACTTTTCTTGATTTTGACATATGAATACCATCAAAGCAATTGAAAGAAATAATGGACAGAATAAGAATGATAGATGGTATGATTTCATAGCAACAGATAGATTATTTCAAATTTGCTAATTTGTTATGCTTATGGTAAGCAATCTTTGACACAGTGTTGTGTTTCACAGGTATTGGTTTTTTTTACATATTTTGTCATGACTTTGATAAAAAATATTTGCATATACTCGTACTTTTATACTGTGAGTATCATGCATAACAAACTTACTTCATAGTACTGATCAGATTTTAGATCTTTACTAAATACTACAACCATTGGATCTGACAATGACACCACATCACAATCTCTTAAACCCCTGAAAAAAGAGTACTGCATAATGAAATAAATTGCTTCGCCGAGCGCAGCTGGATACGACCGCAGAGGTCTAACCCTGAACAGTTGGGGCAAAATGGACACAATATTCGACTTTATACATTCTGACACAGAATAACTGTAGTCAAAGAACTAGGAATTGGTTATATGATTTGAATTTATAATCAATTTTGCTTTTGTGCAATATACTTTGCTGTTGTGAATTGACTCCCAAAAAAAATTTTTACTCCCCTTTTTTTGCAAAAAAATATTTGAAGAAATTTTCTTTTAATATCTGAAATGAGAAAAATTGTCCCCCTCCCCAACCCCTTTTTCCAAAAAAAAAAAATTCTTTCCCTCAAGATATGGTCATAATCTCAATTCAAATTTCCAATGGAGTTTGCAACCATAATTACCCATTTAAATACATCATAAAAGTCTTAAAATAGAAAATGACATACATAATAATGGCTAAAATTAATATTCCTTAATCAGCATTTTTAAATAGTAACTTCTAAAAATAAATTGACAGCTATTCACCTCAAGACAATACAACTTTTCTTTATACATAATTTAAAAGCAGTGTAAGGGAGGTAATCCAAACAAAATATTGTACTTTATTTTAATTGTCCATTAACCAGGAAACCTTGTTTTTCCCCCTTTTTTGCTCCTTATTCCTAAACGGTTTGAGCCATAACGCCCCAAAGCCAATCCTAACCATCCCTTTGTGGTATGGAAACTTGTGGTATAATTTCAGAGAGATCCATACACCGTTCCACAAGTTATTGTCTGGAAACTAGAAAAATGTTTATTTGGGCCCCTTTTTGGCCCCTAATTCCTAAACTGTTGGGACCATAACCCCCAAAATCAATCCCAACCTTCCTTTTGTGGTTATTAACCTTGTGTTTAAATTTCATAGATTTCTATTTACATATAAAGTTAATGTCCGGAAACCAAATGTCTTTGGACAATGCTGACGACGACGTGATACCAATATACGACCGCAAAATTATAAAAAGTAGAAAACAGCTCTTGTACACTCAAAAAATGTAGCTGTAGCATTGACTACTTTTGATGTTTTTTTTCACTCTCAGTGGTACAAAATGTATATATACATTTATCATGTTTATATTGTCAAGATTGATCCAGGTGATGATGTCAAAAGAAGGAAACGCTACAGATGTTTGCACTTGTATTTGGAAGAATGGTTCTGTAAACTGAAATACTGTAGTTCTGTCATTAAGTGATATAAGTGTTATATTGTATAAGGATGTAAATAAATATTACATCACGTACAAATGTTAGGTACAGAAAGTGATTTTTTTAAATCAACTGATCTAAGAAATTTTACCTCATTTTAAAGGCATTGTGAAGATATTTTCAAAACAGTTTCACTTTTATCAATACACATAATAACAACGAAGAAATAGCAAATTTTCAAAATGGTAATTTTTACTATTTTAGAACAACTGTTTCTCTCTTTAAAAATAATAAAATATATTTTTTAATCATTTGGGTTATAGTTTTGTTTATATTGCCTCTTTTACATCTTGTTAGTCAATTTCAATCCTCCATGTTAAGTTTTTGGTCAAAATAGAAGCATAAAGCATGAAAATGTCAACCACTCTCATGAAATTCTATCGTCCAAAGTCACATAACATGACTATACCTTTATATATTCCTTTCTTCAGAACATCAGTTGGTATATTGAAAATGTAAAGTAAAACTTTATAAACATTTGAATGTAAAGAAACAAAATATGAATACTACTCTTTATATACAAATGTATATGTTTGTGTGTGTGTACCATGAGAGACGAGAAATGTACCATGAGAGACGAGAAAAGTTTTGAAATATGTCATCTGTCTTTGTATAGTCATGACAGTTTTAGAATGTTCCTTTTCATTAACATTCTATTTAATGAAATATTCTTATTCTTATATAGCATGTATAGTGAATGCTTATAAATAAAATAAACAACAACCTTCAAACAATTATACTACAGGACTAAAATACCTGTTGCACTGAAAACAATGAAAATAAATATAACATTATTTTTATTTGAGATATTTCAAACATAATAATTATGTCAGATCACTGTAAATACTTGTATGTATAAAAGTAAAGTAAATTCATATCTGTATATCAGTTTCAATATTTATACAGTGAAATCTTTAAATCAATCTCATTCAGGACTGAAGTTCAAAACCAATACTATGCCATGTACAGAAATCAGATGTTAATAGATGATGAGCAATCCATGTTTGTTTTGTGACTGATTGATTGGTGTTTGTTTTGTTTGTATAAAAATAATGTTTATAGTAAACATGTATAATAATCAAATTAAACAAATACCTAGGGACATCTTCTACAAAACTGTTTCATCGAAAAACCAAACACCCATTATTTCTTTCTGATAAATTATACATTGGGACTACATGAAACCCTCCACACCTCTCCTTTACCAGCTTACTGGGACAACATGAATATTTTCTTACACTTCAAACTTTAGTTTTGACTTTCCTCAAAAATAATTCATCACAAACTTCTTCACAAAATCTGGATTCAAGTTATCCTGAATAACCTCTGATCTTCCAAACTGAAATGGACAAAAAAACACAAAATACAATGAAGTTCACTCACAAAAAATTTTCCAATGATTTTTTTTTTGGGATAGTTTAAAATAACAAAAATTAGCATTTCTTCCTGTTATTAATGCACTAAAAACTAACCATGAACAAAAGTTGATACATTGAAAAGTGAGGTCATGTATATCAAGGCAAAATAATTTAACAGCAAACCATATACATGTATTATCTTATTTTGGAAAATAAATTTATATATTACCAGTATTTACTATTGATCTCTCATGCTTTTCTTACACTTTTCTTGATTTTGACATATGAATACCATCAAAGCAATTGAAAGAAATAATGGACAGAATAAGAATAATAGATGGTATGATTTCATAGCAACAGATAGATTATTTCAAATTTGCTAATTTGTTATGCTTATAGTAAGCAATCTTTGACACAGTGTTGTGTTTCACAGGTATTGGTTTTTAAATATTTTGTCATGACTTTGATAAAAATATTTGCAAATACTAATACTTTTATACTGTGAGTATCATGCATAACAAACTTACTTCATAGTACTGATCAGATTTTAGATCTTTACTAAATACTACAACCATTGGATCTGACAATGACACCACATCACAATCTCTTAAACCCTGAAAAAGAGTACTGCATAATGAAATAAATTGCCCATGACGCGAGCTGGATACGACCGCAGAGGTCTAACCCTGAACAGTTGGGGCAAAATGGACACAATATTCGCAGACTTTATACATTCTGACACAGAATAACTGTAGTCAAAGAACTAGGAATTGGTTATATGATTTGAATTTATAATCAATTTTGCTTTTGTGCAATATACTTTGCTGTTGTGAATTGACTCCCAAAAAAAATTTTTACTCCCCTTTTTTTGCAAAAAAATATTTGAAGAAATTTTCTTTTAATATCTGAAATGAGAAAAATTGTCCCCCCTCCCCAACCCCCTTTTCCAAAAAAAATTCTTTCCTCAAGATATGGTCATAATCTCAATTCAAATTTCCAATGGAGTTTGCAACCATAATTACCGATTTAAATACATCATAAAAGTCTTAAAATAGAAAATGACATACATAATAATGGCTAAAATTAATATTCCTTAATCAGCATTTTTAAAAGTAACTTCTAAAAATAAATTGACATCTATTTACCTCAAGACAATACAACATTTCTTTATACATAATTTAAAAGCAGTGTAAGGAGGTAATCCAAACAAAATATTGTACTTTATTTTAATTGTCCATTAACCAGGAAACCCTTGTTTTCCCCTTTTTGCCTTATTCCTAAGCGGTTTGAGCCATAACACCTCAAAGCCAATCCTAACCATCCCTTTGTGGTATGGAAACTTGTGGTATAATTTCAGAGAGATCCATACACCGTTCCACAAGTTATTGTCTGGAAACTAGAAAAATGTTTATTTGGGCCCTTTGCCCCCCTAATTCCTAAACTGTTGGGACCATAACCCCAAAATCAATCCCAACCTTCCTTTTGTGGTTATTAACCTTGTGTTTAAATTTCATAGATTTCTATTTACATATAAAGTTAATGTCTGAAACCAAATGTCTTTGGACAATGCTGACGACGACGTGATACCAATATACGACGCAAAATTATAAAAAGTAGAAAACAGCTCTTGTACACTCAAAAATGCAGCTGTAGCATTGACTACTTTTGATGTTTTTTCACCCTCAGTGGTACAAAATGTATATATACATTTATCATGTTTATATTGTCAAGATTGATCCAGGTGATGATGTCAAAAGAAGGAAGCGCTACAGATGTTTGCACTTGTATTTGGAAGAATGGTTCTGTAAACTGCAATACTGTAGTTCTGTCATTAAGTGGTATAAGTGTTATATTGTATAAGGATGTAAATAAATATTACATCACATACAAATGTTAGGTACAGAAAGTGATTTTTTAAATCAACTGATCTAAGAAATTTTACCTCATTTTAAAGGCATTGTGAAGATATTTTCAAAACAGTTTCACTTTTATCAATACACATAATAACAACGAAGAGATAGCAAATTTTCAAAATGGTAATTTTTTACTATTTTAGAACAACTGTTTCCTCTCTTTAAAAAATAATAAAATATATTTTTTTAATCATTTGGGTTATAGTTTTGTTTATATTGCCTCTTTTACATCTTGTTAGTCAATTTCAATCCTCCATGTTAAGTTTTTTGGTCAAAATAGAAGCATAAAGCATGAAAATGTCAACCACTCTCATGAAATTCTATCGTCCAAAGTCACATAACATGACTATACCTTTATATATTCCTTTCTTCAGAACATCAGTTGGTATATTGAAAATGTAAAGTAAAACTTTATAAACATTTGAATGTAAAGAAACAAAATATGAATACTACTCTTTATATACAAATGTATATGTTTGTGTGTGTGTACCATGAGAGCGAGAAATGTACCATGAGAGGCGCGAGAAGTTTTGAAATATGTCATCTGTCTTTGTATAGTCATGACAGTTTTAGAATGTTCCTTTTCATTAACATTCTATTTAATGAAATATTCTTATTCTTATATAGCATGTATAGTGAATGCTTATAAATAAAAATAAACAACAACCTTCAAACAATTATACTACAGGACTAAAATACCTGTTGCACTGAAAAACAATGAAAATAAATATAACATTATTTTTATTTGAGATATTTCAAACATAATAATTATGTCAGATCACTGTAAATACTTGTATGTATAAAAGTAAAGTAAATTCATATCTGTATATCAGTTTCAATATTTATACAGTGAAATCTTTAAATCAATCTCATTCAGGACTGAAGTTCAAAATGCATTGAATCTGAGATGAATGGACTTCAGAACATGGTTTCCAGTTTATTCAGGGTTTGGTTTAGACAAGTTTCACTGTATCAGGCATTAGTTGTTAGTATGACTAGCAGCTTCCCAGATATAATATAATTATTATTTCAGGATATATATTTAGTTGCATGGTGTTCGCTAGGTCTTTTTTTCTCGACATGAAAATACTTCAATACTGATCAATACAGAATGTGGTAGCGCCAAGATAAAACTTGATTAGTTCATGTATTCTATACATGATCATGCTGAAATCATATTAAATAAAATGCTCGCAGGGTGCAGCTTGATCGACCGCAGAGGTCGAACCCTGAATAGTTGGGGCAAGTATGGACACAACATTCAAGCTTGATACAGCTCTGAATTTGGATTGTGATTAAATATTTGACACAGCATAGGTTTCTGACACAGAATGAATGTGGTCTGAGAACTTAAAAATTTTAAATTGGACATTCACCTATTATGGTCCAATATCCAAAATCTAAATACATGGTTAGATTCAGCATATCAAAGAACCCCAAGAGTTCAATTTTGATGAAATCAAACAAAGTTCAATTTTGGACCCTTTTGACCTCAATGTGGACAAAGTTGATAACAGGGCCTAAAAATCAAAAATCTAAATACATGTTTAGATTCAGCATATCAAAGAACCTACAGATGTTTGCACTTGTATTTGGAAGAATGGTTCTGTAAACTGAAATACTGTAGTTCTGTCATTAAGTGGTATAAGTGTTATATTGTATAAGGATGTAAATAAATATTACATCACGTATAAATGTTAGGTACAGAAAGTGATTTTTTTAAATCATCTGATCTAAGAAATTTTACCTCATTTTAAAGGCATTGTGAAGATATTTTCAAAACAGTTTCACTTTTATCAATACACATAATAACAACGAAGAGATAGCAAATTTTCAAAATGGTAATTTTTTACTATTTTAGAACAACTGTTTCCTCTCTTTAAAAAATAATAAAATATATTTTTTTAATCATTTGGGTTATAGTTTTGTTTATATTGCTTCTTTTACATCTTGTTAGTCAATTTCAATCCTCCATGTTAAGTTTTTTGGTCAAAATAGAAGCATAAAGCATGAAAATGTCAACCACTCTCATGAAATTCTATCGTCCAAAGTCACATAACATGACTATACCTTTATATATTCCTTTCTTCAGAACATCAGTTGGTATATTGAAAATGTAAAGTAAAACTTTATAAACATTTGAATGTAAAGAAACAAAATATGAATACTACTCTTTATATACAAATGTATATGTTTGTGTGTGTGTACCATCAAAGATGAGAAAAGTTTTGAAATATGTCATCTGTCTTTGTATAGTCATGATAGTTTTAGAATGTTCCTTTTCATTAAATAAAAATAAACAACAACCTTCAAACAATTATACTACAAGACTAAAATACCTGTTGCACTGAAAACAATGAAAATAAATATAACATTATTTTTATTTGAGATATTTCAAACAAAATAATTATGTCAGATCACTGTTAATACTTGTATGTATAAATGTAAAGTAAATTCATATCTGTATATCAGTTACAATATTTATACAGTGAAATCTTTAAACCAATCTCATTCAGGACTGAAGTTCAAAATGCATTGAATCTGAGATGAATAGACTTCAGAACATGGTTTCCGGTTTATTCAGGGTGGTTTAGACAAGTTTCACTGTATCAAGCATTAGTTGTTAGTATGACTAGCAGCATCCCAGATATAATATAATTATTATTTCAGGATATATATTAAATTGCATGGTGTTTGCTAGTGTTTTTTTTTCACACACACACACACACAAATAATATCTTTAGAGTTTACTGTTAAATACAGTCTGAAAAATAGAGTCATATTAATATTATTTTGAAAGTTATATTAATTATTCTAAGACAAATAGTATTTGTCTAATAATTAATATAACCTTCAACTTGGAAAGTGGCAGTCAGGGAAAGAGGGGTAGGGGAGTCTTCTTGTATCAATATGGGATGGAAGACAGGGGAGAATTGATGACAAGGGAATGAATTGCCATGTTTTTTTTCTTCTTCTAAAACCTTAACTGTGAATAGTGAACGAAGTGAACTGCCGCTACTGCATGGATTCCTATATATGTTTTTAGTTGAACATGTTGAAAAAACATATATTGATTGTTGTTAAACCACATAATTCAGTATCCTTACTATCTCGTGTGCAATGGCAAGTGGTTAAACTATCTTTAAATCACAATAAACTGGCTGCATAATGCAAAAAAAAAACTTTCACACTGATTTCCAATCAAAACTAAACCAAAAGTTGTCCATGCAAGGGAAATAACTCACGACACAAAAAGGAGGGTTATTTATAAAAATTAATTTTGATATGAACACAGCTATCTACATTTATTTATTGGACCTAATTATTCAATTAATATATTAAACTTATTAGAAAAGTACATTTTATGGCTGTATAACGTTCCCTTGTATTTTTTTTAAACGAATGTAACTTTCAAACCCTTATTTGTACCTCAAATATTTCATTGTATTCCCGAAAATTATAATATACAGAATCATGAATATTCATATAATATCTATCAAAAGCAATCAGAACCTTCTGAGACTTAACAAGTTAACAAGTTAATAGAAGGTCATAATCGGAGGTCACCCAAAGATTTTATTTTTACACACATCTGGGAACAATCATTTAGGGTAATTTGGAGTTATCTCCCATTGGTTTGCCATACCTACAAATGTAATTATAGAAATGTTCAAAGTACATTTCCTGACATGTTTATTACAGCAAAGCATGGAAATTTTGTTTATAGTTTCACACCAGTCTTCTTGACATTTATTAAAGATGGAAAAAGATAAGAGTATTGTGATATACAATGTAGCTCAAAACAGAAAACTTTTTGGAATCATTTTAGTTAACTGGAATGCATGATATTGGTTTGACTAGTTTGGTATGATGACCTTTTGACCACGGTTTGTGACAAAAATGGCAACTTCTTCATAGTAATAAAGGCAGTAACTGCCTTTGAAACAGCCCCTAAGATTAATGAAAGGACTGATATGAGTATTTTTATGTATTTTGGTACCACGCCCATCTTGATCCAGGACAGATTTTACATATATTGCAAGTAATTGGCATGTATGTCTAGCAAAACAACTGATAGTTGGTTCAACATATGTTTATTCTGAAACTTTCAACAGAGCTGGACAAACGCCATAAAAAATGGGAAAGTATATAAAACTTCCATTTATGTTAATGTCCAAAATGTGTCCCTTTTCCTTACCAATAACCTTCATTACCTGCATGAAACACTGATTTCAACTTGAGATGATGGAACTGCTGATGAACCGGCCTGAAATTGTTGTCCTGTTGGGTATGCCATCGCGTATTCTTTTAGGAGTATTTTGAAATTTTCTAGTTTAATTTGTAAACAGGAAGTACAAGATTCTAAATTTAGCTGTGGTCGGTTGGGTATGTATTTCCGAATATACAATTTATGACGTTCCATTTTTTAAGATGATTAAAAGATAATATCTTATATTTGGTTAGTTTTTTTTTATATAAATTAATCTTTTACTCGAAAAAATTATCATGATTCATCTAATGTTAATTGATGAATTTAAAAAAAAAAAAACAACAATTTTTTTCATTGACATAAGTGACTGATTATAAAACGAAAGAAGAAACAGAAAGTAGAGATGTGAAATGAGTTTTATTATTCCTCAGCTATTGACAAAACAGGAGGTTGATGAAGTCATTAGGAAAACAGAAGATGTGGTTCTGGTTTTGAGATTTGGCAGAGAAAAGGATGTCACTTGCATGCAACTAGATCATATAGTAAGAAAAATATTAAGAATTAATTCATATAAATCAAGGTTTATTGCCTTAAGAAAACAGGACAGAAATAATATTTATACTAAGAATGGCAAAATCTGAAAATTACCCCGGACGCAAAATCCCATAAAAGGTTTAGCCATAAACCAATTTGGCCATCATGTCGTTTCAGCCTGTTACATGTTTGGCATTGATCAGTTGATTGGTTTGGCCTGTTTTGCTTCTATTCCATGTTATATTGTGACATTTTTCAATTGTTTCAAAGATTATGAAAGAATTAACAAATTCAAGGTTACTACATATCTTTTTGATATAAATGATTAGCCTATTTGTTTGATGGTGTTTAACACCACTTTCATTGAAGTTGTTAGTTGGTTATACCATAGTTGTTACACCATGGTGGTCAGATAAGATTGGTGAAGTAAGCTGGGGTACCCAGTAGAATCACCAACCTTTGGCAGAAAAACTTGCAGTCCTTGTCAATTGAAATGTGAGTGGAACATACCACGCCAGGAGTGGGGTTCAAACTCATATCTTCAGAGTTGACATGCTATTGATCACTGCAGATGAACTACATAGACCACCAAGGTACCTATATATATATATGGTTAGCCATTCAGGGTGAGAATAAGTACAATGCACAGTGTTGGGAGAATCCCATAGCAGGTAGATTTCTTTGAGCTTGCTTTCAATAATTGAATTTGGTGTTTTTTTATGTAGATCTTAACCCTCCCCCTCTTCTTAATCTGGATCAGTTTGCTAACAAAACATACATAAAAGAACATACAATACAAATCAGTACAGGAAAGGCCCTTAACCTTAAATAATGGTATAAGAGATAACAGGTAACAAAACAAGAAAGATTGAATTGGCAACAGACAAAGCACTAGAAATTTTCTTACAATTAACAAGAAATAACAAGAGTTCACTACTATTGTATTTAAATGTTCAGTGAGACACAATCACATTCTATTGAAGTTTGAGCCTAAGTAGTTAGAATCAGGAAGGTCTGATGACTCTGGTATTTTGCAGGGAGTGGGAACATATACAAATGCTTATGAATTCCACAGGTACTTGTGGACAGGTTACTCTTTGGGTGCCCTCCTTAATGATTATCATGAGGACTCTTGTAGTAAATGGATGTACATACGGGCTGTTACCTTTTCAATTTGTACATTCTTACATATCATGCATATGAAACAGCATTAAGAATAATGTTTGGAAAATTATCAAATACTAAGATGAAATTTAAAAAAATGAGAGCATAAACATTAAAATACTGTCAGGTTGAATAAAAAGAAAACTATGAATTTTATTATGGCCTGACTGGTATATGACCCAAACGACTTAGGCCAAAACAAGCACTTTGATTTTTGTTACTTTCTCGAGTAGAAAAAGAACGTGAATGTTTATCATCACAACTTAGTAAAACGTGGATCTTCCTCATATAAATAAACAACAAAATAAGAAGATCATGAAAATGAACTGATGCAAAGTCGTCTAGAAAGATCTTATCACGAAATTAAATATTCGCAAAAATAATTTGGTTTACAGTACTAATTGTTTGTTCGACTGTTCTAGCTTGCACACTAATTTGATATGATTTGAATATCCTACATATTGTGCTGAAAAAGCTGCTATTTATTATTTTTGTGATTTGTCCCTTAGCTTCATGCTGTCAAGGAGAATTTAAAAATTGTGTTATGATGCTGTGCATTGAATTATATTTGTACTATAATCTTGTCTTTTTTAATTCATTATAGCTGTCAAAACTTATTCCAGAGTTGAAGAAAATGGCAGCCATATACACAGTAGATGTTGATAGTATTCCAGTCTACACCAGATACTTTGACATTACACTTATACCATCAACCATCTTCTTTTTCAATGCACAGCATATAAAAGTTGATTGGGGGTAAGAAATAGAAAATCTCGGATAATAAAAAAAAAAGTAGTTCCATGAAATTAATGTTTCAGCTATCTTATAGCACTTCTATTTTATTCCAAATAGAGAAAAAAAAGTTGAGTAAAGTAATTTCACTAAATGGAATGATGTTAGAAATGATTGTCCAATTTGAGTTTATATTTTTATTATGAGTTATCCTCCATGTTATTTTCATGGATTAATTTGCTTATTCAAATATGAGTCAGTTTTCTTATTTCCTTTGAGCTATAAATTTTTCGTAGACTTGGAATTAGAAGAGCAAGATGATTTTATAAGTTCATATGCAGTGATATTCCATGCTACATTTAGGTTAAAGATTTATCAATTGTCCTTATCACTATTTGGGAATCTGAAATACTTGAACTACTAATTGTTCAGTTATACAGTTTGTGATGGTCTTTGACTGTATTATGGATAAATAACTGTTAGGTTGTTACCAAAAGGTTCAAACATACAATAACTTGTCTCGTGTGTCAAAGTAAAAGAATTTTATATGGTAAAGCAATTTTTTCATTAAAGAAAATTTACTTCTTAACATAATTTAGGTTAGTGTTAGATTCATTTGCCGCCATGTTGGAGGGCATTGAATGCTAATTTCTTCATAAAGCAACAAAATTCAATTGTTAAACTGATCGCTAGACTTTAGCAAAAGTTGTTTCATTTGTTTTTAGCCTTTGAAAATTCATCACCACAACCTAGCAAGGATCTTTAAACAGACTTGCCTGTACAACTTGTTTCAATTTGGTTGACCAAGTAAGAAAATCAACCAGTTTGCCCCTCTTACATGTCAGCCAAGAGGAATAACTCCAACTCAAATTACATCAAGGGAAAACTATAAATTAGTGTTTACATTTTTGTGATAGTATAATAGTATTGCACTATTGTTGTCATTGGTGTCTTCTCTCTGTAGACACAACGGTTTCTGTGTAGTAACTTTAATTCAAATAGATTAATCCTCTTGAAATTTTTATGGCAATAATTTTTATACGACTGCAAAAAATTTTGCGGTAGTATATTGGTATCACGTCGTCATCGTCGTCATCATCGTCCTTCGCATCGTCCGAAGACATTTGGTTTCCAGACAATAACTTTAGTATTAGTAAATAGTATTTAATGAAATTTAAACACAAGGTTTATAACCACAAAAGGAAGGTTGGGATTGATTTTAGGGGTTATGGTCCCAACAGTTTAGGAATTAGGGGCCAAAAAGGGGCCCAAATAAGCATTTTTCTAGTTTCATGACAGTAACTTGTGGAACGGTGTATGGATCTCTCTGAAATTATACCGCAAGTTTCCATACCACAAAGGGATGGTTAGGATTGGCTTTGGGGGGTAATTGCTCAAACCGTTTAGGAATTAGGGGCAAAAAACTGAGAAAAGACAAGGGTGTCCTGGTTAATGGACAATTACTTAAGTACAATGTTGTGTTTGAATTACCTCCCTTACACTGCTTTTGAATTATGTATAAAGAAATGTTATATTGTCTTGAGGTGATTAGCTGTCAATTTATTTTTAGAAGTTACTATTTTGAAAATTTTAAAAATGCTGATTAAGGTATATTAATTTTAGCCATTATTATGTATGTCATTTTCTATTTTAAGACTTTTATGATGTATTTAAATGGGTTATTATGGTTGCAAACTCCACTGGAAATTTGAATTGAGATTATGACCATATCTTGAGGGAAAGAATTTTTTTTTTTTCTCCTCAAGATTTCAGAAATCAAAAGAAAATTTCTTCAAATATTTTTTGGGGGGCTGTAAAAGATTTTTTTTTTTTTGGGGGAGGGATGGGGATGGGAGGTCAATTCGCAACAGCATAGTGTATTGCACAAAAGCAAATAAATTCAAATCATGTAACCAATTCTAAGTTCTTTGACTACAGTCATTCTGTGTCAGAAACCTATTATATGTCAAATATTGAATTACAATCCAAATTCAGACCTGTATCAAGCGTGAATATTGTGTCCATTTTTGCCCCAACTGTTCAGGGTTGGACCTCTGCGATCATATCTAGCTGCGCTCAGCGAAGCAATTTATTGGTATTTAATGAAAGTTAAGTATTTAAATGGTGATTTTAGCCCAACTTATTTCAAAACAAGAAACTGAGTACTGGTAGTATCAAAAACAGTGTTTTCACTTATTTTCACTTTTAACTTTGACCTTTTACCTGATTTTGATCCAGTATTTATGCCCCCGACGAAGTGGAGGGGACATTAAGTTTAACCCTTGTCCATCTGTACGTCCCAAAGTTGGTTTCCGTCCTCTAACTGAAGTTTGCCTCAACCAAATGTTATCAAACTTATACACAATGTTTATTACCACAAAACACAGATCAAGTTTGAATTTTGGTGGCGCCACTTTAACCGTTCTAGAGTTATGCCCCTTTATAAATGGAAAAATTGCAAAATTTTTCATTTCCGTTCTGTAACTTAAGTTTGCCTCATCCAAATGTTATGAAATTCATACACAATGCTTATTACCACAATACACAGATCAATTTTGAATTTTGGGGGCGTCACTTTTACTGTTCTAGAGTTATGCCCCTTTACAAATGGAAAAATGTAGCAATTTTTCATTTTTTTTTCCAAAAATATCAGTGTCATTATTCAAGTAATTTTCAAAATTGGAGTTATCTTCCTTTGTCCATGATTATAGTTAAATCAACTACAATCAATGCTTTATACAATGCAATGTTTAATTTTGCCTTCCACTGATAAAACACAGATCAAGTTGAATTTGGGTAGTGTCACTTTAACCATTATTGAGTTATGCCCCTTTATAAATCGAAAAAATTGCAAAATTTTTAGTTTCCATTCTGTAACTTAAGTTTGCCCCAACCAAACATTATGAAACCTATACACAATACTCATTACCACAAAACTAAGATTAAGTACAAATCTCTAACTTTAGTTTGCCTCAACCAAATGTTATGAAACTTATACACAATGCTTATTACTACATAATACAGATTAAGTACGAAATTAGGTGGCGTCACTTTTACCATTCTAGAGTTATGTCCCTTTATAACATGAAAATTGCTGAATTTTTCGTTTCAGTTTTCTTAGATTAGTTTGTCTCAACCAAATGTTATAAAACTTACACACAACCGTTCTAGAGTTATGTGTGTTTACAAATAGAAAAATTGCTGAATTTTTCGTTTTTGTTCTCTACTTAAGTTAGCCTCAACCAAATGTTATGAGACTTACAGACAATGCTTATTACCACAAAACTCAGATCAAGTTCAAATTTGGGTAGCATCACTTTTACCGTTCTTCAGTTATGTCCCTTTATAACTATATGATATGCAAGCGGGGGCATCATCTGTGTCCACATGTGGACACAATCCACATTTATTCTTTCCTATTCCTTATTAGATTTTGTCAATGTAGCAAGTCAATGGATTTGAGATAGGTCTTAATGTTTCTGGTATAAAAGGGGCTCAAACACAAAACAAATGCAAAAAATTTATGGTATGTTTTAGCTCACCAGGCTCTTGAGGGCAACAACAACAATACTTTATTTTAAGAGGGTTACACAGTTAGCTATATAACTAATCTTCCCTGAGGCCCTCATCATAAAAATCAAACAAAATGCAAACATATACATTGCATACATAAGTATAAAAAGACAAGTATGATAAAATGTTATTAAAAAATAAACATGATGACATAATCAGTTTTCAATATTTTTTATACAGCTAGGTTGATTTCAATAAATGATCTGTTATTTTGTATTTGAAAGAATTAACATTTGTAATATTTCTTAACGGTATTGGCAGATTATTCCACAAGAATGGTCCAGAATACATAAAAGATTTTTTGAACAATTCTGTTTTTGGTTTAGGGAGTATGAGCACAGGCACTTGTCACAGAAAATTTTTTTCCTATATACCTTAATACAACACACTGAGACAAGTGCCTGTGAGTATGAGGTTTCCTTGAATAGCATTTCTCAAGGGATATGGATTTCTGTCTGAAACATATTGAAACTTGTTAGTAAGATATGATGGTGCGTCATTTTTTAAGCACTTAAATGCACAGGCACTTGTCTCAGAAAAAAAATTTCCTATATACCTTAATATAACGTATTAAGGTATATAGGGAAAAAAATTTCTGAGACAAGTGCCTGTGCTTAAATGTCATCACAAACTTGTGATATTTTATTCTCTGTTCAACTGTCATCCAGTTTAAGTGTTTGAATAAGGGCTCAGAAGGAGCAAAAGGGTCTGTTTTTAGTATTAATCTAGCAGCTCTCTTTTGTAATTTTAATATCCTTTTTAAACCTTCACTGCTACAACTACTCCACACTATACAACAATAATCAATTAGTGGCAAGATATAACCGTTATAGAATAATTTTCTGCAGTCTAGATTTAGAAATTTCTTAATCTTTAATAGTACATATAGCCTAGATGAAATTTTTGAGCAGATCACATCAATTTGGTTTGTCCATGTGAGGGAAGGGTCAATTTTAATGCCTAAGAGACTTTCGCATGTGGAAGATTGTATCACTTGATTGTTAATAGTTAAACAACTTTCATTGTAATGTGTAATTGCTTTTTGCTTTGTTCCAATAATCATATATTTTGTTTTATTTTTATTGATGAACATATTGTTATCATTACACCATTCCTCAACACCATGTAAATCTTCTTGTACCTTGACTGCAGAGTTTGATAACAATTACCAGAAAGATGTAAAGTTGAATAATCAGCATATAAATCAGTGCAACAATTTTTCATATAGATAGGAAGGTACTAAATTATAATCCTGGTACCTTTGATAACTATTTACACCACTGGGTCGATGCCACTGCTGGTGGACGTTTCGTCCCCGATGGTATCACCAGCCCAGTAGTCAACATTCGGTGTTGACATGAATATCAATAATGTGGTCATTTTATAAATTTCCTGTTTACAAAACTCTGAATTTTTCGAAAAACTAAGGATTTTCTTATCCCAGGCATAGATTACCTTAGCCATATTTGGCACAACTTTTTGGAATTTTGGATCCTCAATGCTCTTCAACTTTGTACTTGTTTGGTTTTGTAAATATTTGATATGAGCGTCACTGATGAGTCTTAAGTAGACTAAACGCACGTCTGGCGTACTAAATTATAATCCTGGTACCTTTGATAACTATTATGTATAATATAAACAGAAGGGGCCCTAACATGGCGCCTTGGGGGACACCATACTTGATATAAAGTTTTTCTGAAAGAACATTACCAATTTGTACTTGTTGAGTTCTTTCATTTTCATTTAAGGGCAATGTGAGCTTAGGGAGCTACCATTTGATTTTTATGGGGGGGGGGCTAGGATGACATTTGAAAAAAATAGGCAGGACAGGAGTTTTGAGTAAAAAAAAGGCAGGATGAGACACTTGCAAAAAAAAAGTCAGGATGACAATTAAGGTAAAAAAAAGTCAGGATAAACTGTTAAAAAAAAGGCAGGATCGAGTAGAGTGAAAAATAAAAATGCAGGACAAAATTTTTCATCCTAGCCCCCCATAAAAATCAAATGGTAGCTCCCTTATGCCATATCTTTTCATTTGTCGTCTTGGTACATCATCTGTCCCTCCTCCTCAGAAATCACAAAGCCAAATGATTTTACACTTATCATTTATGTCTACAAAGATTACTGATTTCATTCCTGTTGGATGAAAAACTTGTCCAGCATAGGTCAAATAGGACTTAGGGGTAAAGCTGCAATTTTTGGCTGATATCTCAAAAATAAAAACATCTAGCACAAAATTGATACTGTTAAAATTATCAGTAGGTCAATATCTATCTGCCCTAAAATTTTCAGAAAATTTTGACCACCCATTTTGGAGTAAGTGCCTCTGAAATGTCCTTTTTTATATGCGACGGGACGTGTTATGTTATACAAATGTCCGGCGTCCATCTGTCCGTCTGTCCGTTGTAAACATGTCGCACCGTAACTTGAGAACAACTTTTTCAAATTTCATGAAACTTAATATAGTTGATGGGCAAACGATCTGCATACTTATTGGTGAAAATAAGATTAAAACTTTTTGAGTTACGGGACTTTGTAACTAAAACAGGGGTGTGTTTTTTTCACATGTCGTGCTGTATCTCAAGAAACGATTTATGATTATTGCTGAAAACTTGACACACTTCTTAGTTATATTAATCTAAAGATCTGTATACTTTTTGGTGATGATTCAAAATTTTATTTTAGAGTTATTGAGTTTTTTGTAAAAAAAGGGGGGTTTTTCACATGTCGCGCCGTATCTCAGAAACTATTTATGATTATTGCATAAAACTTCACACACAAGACGACGTGTGTATGATGCGCTCATGGTGCAGCTGTTTATTAACAGTATTTTGAAGTTTTTGGCTATTATCCTGAAAACTAATATAGATAGAGAGAAACTTAGAATAGCATATATGACTAGATAAGATCTACTGGTACAAATGAATTAACATGGCTGTAATTGTCAATTCACTCCATATAGTAGTTGTTGCCCTAAAATATTTTTGTTACCAATCTTATGCCTTTATGCCTATAAATCTTGAAAACATTTAAACTGAATTTTTTTTTTTAAATTTCTGATTTTACATTTTGGAGTATTGTGACTTTATTCATTAAAAAGGGGGAATTTTCCAGTTTTTGGACAATAACTCAAAAATGCTTTGAGCAGTTTTCATGAAACTTTGGTGACTGGTTTATATCTATAAGAATAAGCTCTTTTCAGTTTTTAAAAATTTCTGATATGACATTGAGGAGTTATGGAACTTTATTCGTTGAAAAACAATGTATGTATCATGCGCTCATGGCACAGCTCTTTATTTGTAATATTCTCTTGAGTGGGTCTAGATCAATTAATCAAAATATTATTAAGTATGTGAAAAATGACTGCCAGATTTAAAAATTTATCCAGGTGAGCAGTTCTGGGGCCTCAGTCATAAAACTTTGATCAGTACTCAGAGTACAAAATTTATGCTCGAAACACCAAATCCAGTAGTTTGATTGGTTGATTTCTGAGGTTGAGTACAATATTCGTGCTTGAAAGTTTTATGACCGCAAGGTCAGGTTCCTGCGAGCTTTTTGTTTTTCAATAGAATCCTTTTAAATTCCCTGCTTAAAATTTTGAAGAAAAAAAACTCTCTTGCTGCTCACAAGGAAGCTATTAAACCAAGAGTTCCAAGTGGTGAAGTTGAAATCGTCACTTCGTAAATTTTATGGACGCCATCACGAGTTGGTTGACCGTTATGGAATATCTGTTTCACAGATGAAAACGGATACGTTTCCAATTGTCCTAACTACAATCCAGTCCCCTTTTCACCGAATGTGTCCTACAGAATTAGACTTATCACCGGGTTATTCTAACATGAGCAACACCACGGATGCCACATGTGGAACAGGATCTGCTTACCCTTCCAGAGCACCTGAGATCACCCCAAGTTTTTGGTGGGGTTCATGTTGCTCAGTCTTTAGTTTTCTATGTTGTGGCATAAATACCATAAAGTTGTGTGTCTGTTGGTCTTTTTCTTTTTTTGCTATATGTTGTCAGTTTATTTTCGACTTATGAGTTTGAATGTCCCTCTGGTATCTTTCGCCTCTCTTAATATAGTAAAACCTGAGCTGAAAGATGCCTGTTTAGTTGAGTGGAATGTATAAATATAAAGCCATTTCAGGTTCGATGTGGGACTTTCAATCTAATGCTTTATGTCGGAGAGGCCATACTCTATGCACGATAAAAAAAAACCTTGAACCAATCTTTGAGGGGTGTTTGTTAATTGGCCTGTTGCAAAGGAAAATTTGTGATCACACATCCTATTATCTCCATCGTGGTCCAAATTTCAGGTCCTCTATCCTGGCTGACTCTTCTATAATGATCTATAATGTGCTCTTGTCCTGAATATCCATGAAACATATGTTAGCAAACAACATTCAATAAATCATGATGTTTACTGTGATGTTTTCAAACTTTAATTTAATACCATTCAGTCTTCATTTTGTTTCGGTGCTTGTTTTATATATTGAGTTAAACCCATGTAGAGATTTACATGTAATATCTGTGTCTAAAGAGAAAACATTTGATTTTATATTGGAATATATTTCTTTGCAGGACTCCTGATCACACCAAATTTATTGGAAGTTTTAAAACTAAACAAGATTTTATAGATGTTGTGGAGATGATCTTTAGAGGTGCAATGAAGGGCAAAGTGATGATCAAAAGTCCACTAGATCAAGAAAATATTCCAAAATATGACCTTGTGTATAAAGATATATAGGGCTTACAATCTGTACATCTGATTACACACACATTGTGTATTTGTGTATAATCTGTTGTTGTTAGTGTATGGGAGTTTTGAAGAGATGTAAGCCAAGTATTCATTAGTGAAAAAGCTGAATAATAAAATGAATTAATTTTACAATGAATTTTTATTACTATACGGTGTACATGTATTGTCATATTTTAGAACTGTTCACAACCCAAAGGAGTATGTTTTGATCAGGCCCTAAAATGGCCCCTATTTCTAACTAAAATTTCAAATTAGAATTTATTGACCAATATCTCAATGAATCATAGCTAACAGAAGGACTATTTACGAAATATATTTTTGTTAAAAAATTTATGTATTGCGTTTCATTCATGACGTCACAAAAAACAGTATTTTTGATATGATTAACCACGAAAATTTAATGAAAACGGGTAAATATCCATTGATTATTTAGACAGGAAACATAGAGTGCATGCATCAACAAAAAAGATCTTTTTACATAATTTTTTTTTTACATAATACATATCTGACAAGAATATTTAGTTTGTTGATGCCTGCACTCTATAATTCCTAGGCCTTAATGTGGTTGAATTCCAGATGATTTTGTCAAATTTCGCAAAAAATATCTATTTTTTTTTACCTATTTAGGATGTAAAAATCAATGCTTTAAAGTAAGACTTTCACAAAAATAGTTCTATTTAACTTTCTCACATGTCTTTTTATCAACTTGAAATATTTTTTATCATGAAATATTGAACTTGATAATCAGGACCTAATATAAACCTTACCGAACTTACACTTTTGTCATTAGCACCTAGCAAGTAATTGGGAAGACAAGTTGCTTTCTTTAAAAAAGAAATGCAATCGTAAACCCAAAATGCATGTTTGGTATTAAATATTAGATATTTTTAAGAAAAGAGTTAGTTTCTAGGCTTAATAACAAATTAATGATTTTGTGCTTATAAAAAGAAATGCAATATGTGAAACTTAATAGCTGTTTTGGGGAATTTGAGATACACAACAGCCTGTGTTTGATTTTGCTTTTTCCACCTGCCCACCCGTGCTCACTCTAGCTATAATCTCTTTTTGTAAAATATTGATTACAAATGCTTATCTGCTTTTTCAAGTGATTGTACTTGCATGTTTTAGATTAAACAAAGAAACTACATGCCCACTCCTATGGGTGGGCAGAGTGGACAAGGTAGAATTTTTGCCCACCGGTGCCCACTCCTTTGGTGGGCCGGTAGACAAAGCAGAATCCACCTGAGCTGTAGTGTATGTTCAAAGTTATTTGAACAAGGACTTGTTATTGTATTATTAAGATCCTTACACCAGCTCTGCAAGGTTTTAGTGATGCTTAGGGTTGTAAGCATTGGCAATTTAAAGTTGTGTGATTTGTGCTATGAAAAGTTTAAGTTCTTACAAATAAACAAACTAAATTGAAATTTAAATTAAAAAAATTTACATATACAAACTGAATTTATCACTGAATACCCTTTGTTAAACATGAGTTTGTTTTAAAATTCACAATTATGAAAATTGTAAGGTGTTCCTTTTTATAATTAGTTAAAACAGAAGTATTTTATATTGTTACTCAAAAATTAATAATTTACAATATAAAAAGCGATAGACATGAAAATAGGGTGTACTTAAGCAAAAATAAGTAAATCACTATCGTAATGTACACCCTATAAAATTGCGATTCGAAACTTTTGGCATGTTTATAAGTTGTTTAATGCTTCATTTTAAACCGATTTTTATTCTAATTTCAAATACTTTTACAGTTATAAAATAAAATGAATAATTCAATAAGTGCCCAATCAATTATGAAGGAAAACATAACATTTAATTGCAATAAAATGCAATTACATAAAATACAACCTAAGCTTGAAATCATTAAAAAAAATCCTCGTTACTGCTAAAAGTGACTCTTTGATAATTTAAAAGGTTTAAGAACAACTATTTAAGGAAAACAATAGGAATAATTTGTTTTTGCGAGCTAACCGCAAAATTATTAATGGATTTAAAATACAGTGAATTGGAAGACACCTTCAATGTCGTCCCTCCTCTGTGTACCTCCGTGGGAGAAAAGATTTTTATTGTTGCGAGCAACCATTTGAAGAAATATAACTGTACTAACTAAAGTTTTGAAAACGTTTTGAGGCGTTTGTTTTTATTTTCTAACTGCTACAGAAGTAGAAACATCGTTTAATAATTCTTTTCTGATCCTATTTGAACTTTCAATAATTCATGCTCATGTTGTTGAAAACATACTTTTATAAACGTGAAAAAAAATTCGTTTAAACAGGTTCAAGTTAGAAACAAATTAATGTTTGCATGTATTGTATTAACAAACGAAAACGACAAAACATTTGCATAGTCAAGTGTATTTTTTTTTTAATATATTTTAGTTGTAGGTTTCGTTTTATTTTATTTTTCATATTCAATATCTATTTAATTACATTTTTAATAACCAATTTTTTTTTATTAAAGTTGCAATATTTAATCACAAAAAATAACTGTAATTTAATCATATGCAAGAAAGACTTCCCTTTAATTTCAGTATAGAAAAATAAATAGCTTGCTTTTTACATCATGTACATCTTCCCTAAACTTAAAATCTAAAATAAAATGCTACTAAAACTCTTTCTAAAGATTTTATTTTTAATTATTCTCGTTCAGAATATAAAGCGCATTGTTTACATGAAATCTTATCTCATATCTAAACACAGCTGGTTTCAACGTTTGACTCTAATTAAAATACTACGCATGTAGGTTAATATTAGCAGCTTGTAATCGTGTGCAAGAAAATATTATATCATAATAAATTTCAGATCATACGTAAAATATCTCTATAGCAACTTAAGATGCTAATGCTTATTCAACAGATTAGTAAGCTATTGCGCATGTATTTGAAAGGTGGTCATAGAAAGAACAGAAGTGTTCGAATAACATCCGTGTTCCGAAAGACTATATCTATCGTCAATATATACTGCGTAAACCCTCAGGGTTTACGCAATAAAGGGTTGTTGCTGTTGTCTTCATCTTTGTTTTCTGTATCTTTTCTTCTATATCTCTGATCTCTCTCCAAGCACAAGCTTAAGCTTATATTATAATATCATTAGGAGATTCTCCTCTCTAGATCTGTCTTTGTTCTTCTGATGAATATTTCTTTCTGATCCTTTCTGAGTTTTTCTCTAAAATGTTTTTTTAACACATTTGATATATTTGAAACATTGACATGCTAAGGATTTGATGTATTCAACTAAAATAAATGATGACTTTTAAACTTGTCTCCCAGTACAGACTAGTGCTTGTAACTTTTCTTAAACTAGCACATAATAATTACTAGGGGACAAATTTAAGATGAACATTCATCAACCAGTTTCTTTCTTATGTAGAAAGGCATCCACGACTTCTGTTACGTTGATACTTTCTCCAAATACCCTCCAAGCACAAGCTAGTGCTAATGCTTATTGACCATTAGCACATAACAAATCAAATCAAATATTTTATTATAGTCTCACATCTCTACATGTACAATACAAACATGAATACAATATCTACAGCATGTTTTAATTAAAAGTACGAAACAATCTTAAAAACATTCGAGAGCCACTCTCAAACGAGTTATGAGAGACTTTTTACATAAAATGGACAAATCGATAAAAATAAGAAACACTTTTTTTTTTGTCTATATAAAACATTCTTCCTTTGAATTAAAATATCATGGCAGATTATGGCAGAATAAAAGCACAAATTTTCATTTGTAAATAAGAATATAAATTTTTCATTATCAATTAAGTCTAAAAAACCACTATTAAAAGAAACTGCTCTAGTAAAAAGCTTGTGTCTTGCATGTGAAGGGCATTTGAGTAAAACATGTTTCTCATCTTCAATGAGTTTCTGTTGCATACATGAATCATTAAAACAAAATCTATTTTCACATAAAATCCATTCATATCTGCCTGTTTCAATTCTAATTGGTGCCACACCACATCGAAATTTAGCAAAGGCGCTTTTATATTTTCCTGGCATATGAACACTTAAATAATTTTCTTTATGATATTCTTGTTTAAACAACCTATAGGTACGCAGTTTACTGCGATCATTTGTGTTTAAATCATTACACCATTTTCTCTTGTACATATCAAAAACATTATTCTCAATATTTTTAATATCATTTTTATTAAAAGTACAGTTTATATTACAAAAATGTTCAATATTAAGTTCTCTAAATTTACTATGAACTCTAAAATTCCAGTTTTTAATTTTACTGTTACATATTCTATTTGCCCATAAGAACACTTTTTTATTTAGTCTGGTATTATTCATTTTCAAAAATCTTGACCAATTTCTAAAAATACATGACCACTGTTTAATTATACATGGCATCCAGCCCATATCTCCATATAAAGATAAATTTGGGGTATATTTTCCAACACCCATAAAAATCGCATGGCTCTATTTTTAATTGCATTAATACATGTAAATTCCCTAGCTCCCCATATTGAGGCACCATATTCAATAACTGACATAACCAGTGTATCAAAAAGTTTTGTAAAAATTGAAAACTCAAAACCACCATTAGCTTTACTTTTGGCAATTAACAAACCTAATGCCCTACTAGCAGACTTAGCAACAGCTTTTGCCATATCTATATAATTCAAATATTCATTTAACACTAGTCCCAGATATGTATATTTTTCTACAATATCTATGCTATGATCATTAAACATATTTTGAAACTTTGTTCTTTGTACTGACTGGGGTCTAAAATGAATAATCTTTGACTTGCTTAAATTTACAACAAGATCATTAGTGTTACACCACTGACTTAAAATGTCTAATATTTTTTGTAAATCTTTTTCATTATCACACATAAATACAAAGTCATCTGCATATACAAGTACAGAAATAATATCGTCATCAAGTTTTATGCCAACATTTAACCTCTTGACCTCATCAATAAGATCATTAATAAAAATATTGAACAAAAGAGGTGATAAATTGCACCCTTGCTTTGAACCATTCTGTCAGATGGCCATTTATTTTAACACATGACTGTACATTATTATAAATAGCATGTAATGCTTTTAACATTTTCGAACTTATACCCAATGACTCAAGTTTGGTGAGCAATAAACCTCTATTAACCCAGTCATAGGCTTTTTTAAAGTCTATAAATGCACAAAAAGTTGAAAGCTTTCTTAATTTTCTGCTTTCAATTATAGTTGTTAATGTATACAAATGGTCAATAGTGCTACAGTCTTTTCTAAAACCATTCTGTTCATCATTTAAACCATCAAGCTTACTAGTAAGTCTAGCATTAAGTACTCCACAATAAAGTTTATATGATGACGGGGCTAAAGTTATTCCCCTGTATGACATAGGATCATGTGGGTCAGAAGTGGACGACTTTGGAATTGGCGTTATCATACCCTTACTTCACAAAGATGGAATTTTACCAGAATCATAACAAATATTAAAAATACGTGTCAATGCATTCAAAGCAGTATTATTTTTAAACAATTCAACTTGAATATCATCTATCCCAGGGGATTTGCCATTTTTAGATAAATTTAAAACATTATAAACCTCATCTATTGTAATTACATTATCTAAAAATTCATAAAAAATAACCTGGTTTGAATTTAAGCTAATATTACTATGATTTTGGTTTAACGCTATCACAAAAACTATTCTTCCATGTATCTATTACTACATTTTGATTGTTACATAATTATAGGAACCATCACTTAATTTTACTTCCATTGGTATATTGTTTTGACGCTCATTTCCATGCGCATAGCTACGTTTACGTCAAAACACCCAGGCGTACACTCAAATTTTGAAGAAAAAAATATTTTAACCCAAATAAATTAAAAGAACTGATTATAAGCACACGAGCCTTGTAATTTTTTCCTCAGTAACTTGTAATTGAAGATAAAAGACAAAGTGACGAAAATTACTTTTTAATCAAATGGTACCATATTATTTTTTTAGGTACTCAAGTTTGGTCATATAGCTCTGCTACTGTTTCGGTTCTTATACATCCTTGGCTTTCAAATGTTCGGCTTTGAGCTTTCGAAAATTCCTGATGAAGGTAAATCCAGAAAAGCGCTTCGGACGTATGAAATTTATAAAGTGTTGTTTTCATATTTTATATTATATATTTGTTCTTTTTCTATCAAAGTCTGAATCTACTGAGAATTCTACTCAGTTTACTATTGTTTAAAGCAATTCATTATCTGCTGAGATACAATATGGCTTGCATTTTTATGTTACAGTTCAATATTTATTTTTACATTACACCTGACCATCTATGAAAATTAATTAGGACATGTGTTCATTAACGAAATTTGAGTGTAAAAATGTGAGTAAATTAGACAAGGTAAAAAAATGAATAGAACGACATGGAAAATTTTAATGGAGACTTGCTTTTTTACTATTTCTATAAAGTTTTGATTTTTTGTCGATTGATTGTTTACCCCATATCTCCTTTCAAAACATATTTTTAGGCAACTGGTTTAGACATTTTTCTCTCAAATAATGACATTAGATTCCAAATCAACACAATGACACATGAATGAATAATTTAACATAAAAAAAACCAAATTAGATTCTAAAAGAGAGGCGAAAGATACCAAAGGGATATTCAAACTCATCAGTTGGAAACAAACAATACCATGGCAAAAAAACGAAAAACTACGAAAAGGCAAACAACAGTATACAAAACACACCATAGAAACAAAAGACTGAGTAACAAGGACCCCACCAAAAACTGAGGGTGATCTCAGGTGCTCCGGAAGGGTAAGCAAATTCTGCTCCACTTGTGGCACCCATCGTGTTGCTGATTTAAGTACAATCCCAGTGATAAGTCTATAATTTGGTAGGTCTTATTCGAGGAAATGAGGACGGGATTGTGGTTATATAAACAATTGGAACATATCCGTCGTCATTAGCAGTCTGTGAAACAGATATCCCATAACGGTCAACCTACTCGTGATGCCCGGCGACTAAAATTTTCAAAGGGATGATTTCAACTTGGAAAACATAAAACTCTTGCTTCAGTAGCTTCTTTGTAAGCAGCATCCATCTATCAAGGAAATGATGATAGGAATTGCAAGCTTTGTAATATCTTATCAACTGGGAGGTATATACTCCATATGCAGGTGCTGCTGGAATGTTGCTTCTTAGAAAAAAAAATCACAATTGGAAGCTGAAATCATCTCTTTTGTCGTAAAGTTTTGTCCTTAATTGATGACTTTTTAATGACAGATACTGGTATCTCTTTCTCAATAACGCGTGAACTTCCTGGGGGCTATCAGGAGTTCTTCTGTCCTTGATCAGCTTAGGCGGGACCCCGAACCACTCGAGGTTCGGGCGTACACTTAAAAATGGCCTAGCTACGCCACTGATTTCCCACTCCGATTTTGCCGATCTTTCGCCAAAATTCTTTTGGGTTGCTCCTGGGACTATTATACTATAAGTTAGTTATAGTCCCAGGTTGCTCGCAGTGTTCAACATTTCCTCCTGCCACGAAAACCAATATTGACGTTTGGCTTTCTGGACACTTTTGTCAAACTTTTTCCTTTTTTCCACATAAACATGGCGTAAACGTTTACTGGTATTTTATTTACATTTAGTCCAGACTTTTTCTGCCTTACACACATCGTTCCATAAAGTGCCTAAGCTGGAAGGATTTGGGACCGAATTGTCACCTCAGTATGTTTAACGTCTTTTCTGTGGTGAGGTAATTTCCTATTCCTCTGCAAGCGCAGGCTAGTCCTAATGTTTGTTAACCATTTGCGCGTAACAAGAACCGGGGAAGATATCAGATTGTTGGCGTAGATCTGTTGTCTTCTCGTCTTTGTTCAGTATTTTTTCTTTTTGGTCTGTGGTGTTATATCTCTGACCTCTCTCCAAGCACATGCTAGTGCTAATGTTACATATGAGAAAGTCCTTGAATATTGATTAGTGTCATAATTGATCAGATCGATGTATGTATCCCAAGCAAAGTTTTGACGATTTTCAAAGGGTGGGTAGTCACGGTAATTTTCAGATACTAATAGTTTTGTTTTGTTTTTTTGTTTTGTTTTTAGATATTCAATGTTCTTTTAAAATTTTGCCAAAGATATGACATTTTTTTTTTCGTTACTTTCCTACTTGTGTCCCAGTGCAGACTAGTGCTAGTAAATTTTCTTAAATTAGCACATGATAATAATTAGCGGACATTTTAAAAACTAGCATGCACAATTGATAAGTGTCATATTGCATCTCTTCGTTGAGCTTCTGATGTTTTAGAACATATGAGAATGAGAAAGTCGTTGAATATTGATTAGTGTCATAATTAATCAGATCGATGTATGTATCCCAAGCTAAGTTTTGACGATTTTCAAAGGGTGGGTAATCACGGTAATTTTCAGATATTAATAGTTTTTTTTTTTGTTTTTAGATATTCAATGTTATTTCAAAATTTTGCGAAAGATATGATATTTTTTTTTTCGTTACTTTCATACTCGTGTCCCAGTGCAGACTACTGCTTGTAAATTTTCTTAAATTAGCACAGAATAATTAATAGCGGACATTTTAAAAACTAGCATGCATCAATTTGTAACTTCCTTATGAAGAAAATAAGGCACATTTTTCCAAGCACAAGCTAGTGCTACTATTTTAAGGAAAGTTGCACACAGCGTGTCCCTGGAAAAATGAACCGTTGATATATATTTATGCCTTCTGTTTGGAGGTAATTTTCCGAAATTCCTTATGTGTATTGATCATTAGCACATAACAAGTAACTGAAAACATTTTGGACATGAGTGGTACCTTTTGAGTTCTTCTGTGTTTCTGTGGGTGAATCTATTTCCGACTCCTCTCCAAGCACAGGCTAGTGTTAATGCTTGTTTACCATTTGCACATAACAATTACCTGGAAAGATATCAGATTGTTCTGTAAATCTGTCGTCTTCGTCTTGCCTTTCTTTCCCATAATCTCTTGATGTTGTGATGTTAAACCTCTGATCTCTCTCCAAGCACAGGCTAGTGCTAATGTTGTATTATCATTAGCACGTAGCAAGTACCTGGAAAGCTCAAAATATTTTTTTGGCTTCACTGGTGTTGTCAAATTTTCCTCTGTAATTCTTCTAAGATGTAAATTCCCAATCCCCTCTCCAAGCACAGACTAGTGCTAATGTAAATTTGTCATTAGCACTTAGTAAGTACCCGGAAAGATCTCAGATTTATTTTCGAATTTCTTCTTCTGATGAAAATGTTCGTTCTGACAATCTTACACCAAGTCTTTGTATTTAAAGGCTAAGGTGTCAACAATTTTAAGTTTATTGCATCTCTTCGTTTTCTGATGTTTTAGAACATTTGAGAAAGTCGTTGAATTTTTAGTGTCAGATATTCAATGTTATTTCAAAATTTGTCCAAAGATATTATTTCATTTTTTATGACATTTTTTTCGTTACTTGCATACTTGTGTCCCAGTGCAGACTACTGCTTGTAAATTTTCTTAAATTAGCACATGATAATAACTAGCGGACATTTTAAAACTAGCATGCACCAATCTGTAACTTCCTTATGAAGAAAATAAAACACATTTTTCCAAGCACAAGCTAGTGCTACTATTTTAAGGAAAGTTGCACACCACAGCGTGTCCCTGGAAAAATGAACCGTTGATATATATTTATGCCTACTGTTTGGAGGTAATTTTCCGAAATTCCTAATGTGTATTGATCATTAGCACATAACAAGTAACTGAAAACATTTTGGACATGAGTGGTTCCTTTTGAGTTCTTCTGTGTTTCTGTAAGTGAAGCTATTTCCGACTCCTCTCCAAGCACAGGCTAGTGCTAATGCTTGTTTACCATTTGCACATAAGTACCTGGAAAGCTCAAAATATTTTTCTTGTGATGTTAAACCTCTGATCTCTCTCCAACCACAGGCTAGTGCTTCACTGGTGTTGTCAAAAACTTTTCCTCTGTAATTCTTCTAAGATGTAAATTTTTTCTCGCTTTTCTGGTCTTTTCCAAGTTTCAGTTGTAATCCTCTCTCCAAGCACAGACTAGTGCTAATGTAAATTTGTCATTAGCACCTAGAAAGTACCTGGAAAGATCTAAGATTTATTTTGTGACTTTCTTCTTCTGGTGAAAATGTTCGTTCTGACAATTTTACACCAAAATCTTTGTATTTAAAGACTCAGGTGTCAACAATTGATAAGTGTCATATTGCATCTCTTGGTTGAGCTTCTGATGTTTTAGAACATATGAGAATGAGAAAGTCGTTGAATATTGATTAGTGTCATAATTAATCAGATCGATGTATGTATCCCAAGCTAAGTTTTGACGATTTTCAAAGGGTGGGTAATCACGGTAATTTTCAGATATCATTTTTTTGTTTTTGTTTTTTTTGTTTTTGTTTTTAGATATTCAATGTTATTTCAAAATTTTGCCATACATATGACATTTTTTTTCGTTACTTTCATACTTGTGTCCCAGTGCAGACTAGTGCTTGTAAATTTTCTTAAATTAGCACATGATAATAATTAGCGGACATTTTGAAAACTAGCATGCACCAATCTGTAACTTCCTTATGAAGAAAATAAAACACATTTTTCCAAGCACAAGCTAGTGCTACTATTTTAAGGAAAGTTGCACACCACAGCGTGTCCCTGAAAAATCAACCGTTGATATATATTTATGCCTTCTGTTTGGAGGTAATTTTCCGAAATTCCTAATGTGTATTGATCATTAGCACATAACAAGTAACTGAAAACATTTTGGACATGAGTGGTACCTTTTGAGTTCTTCTGTGTTTCTGTAAGTGAAGCTATTTCCGACTCCTCTCCAAGCACAGGCTAGTGCTAATGCTTGTTTACCATTTGCACATAAGTACCTTGGAAGATATCAGATTGTTCTGTAAATCTGTCGTCTTCGTCTTGCTTTTCTTTTCCATTATCTCTTCATCTTGTGATGTTAAACCTCTGATCTCTCTCCAACCACAGGATAGTGCTAATGTTGTATTATCATTAGCACGTAGCAAGTACCTGCAAACATTTTGGACATGAGTGGTACCTTTTGAGTTCTGTGTTTCTGTAAGTGAAACTATTTCCGACTCCTCTCCAAGTACAGGGTAGTGCTAATGTTATAATATCATTAGCACATAGCAAGTACCCGGAAAGATTTCAAAATATTTTTTTCTCGCTTTTCTGGTCTTTTCCAAGTTTCAGTTGTATTTCTTCAAAGATGTTATTTTCCGATCCCCTCTCCAAGCACAGACTAGTGCTAATGTAAATTTGTCATTAGCACCTAGCAAGTACCTGGGAAGATTTCAGATTTTTCTCTGTGACTTTCTTCTTCTGATGAATATTTCGTTCTGACAGTTTTCACCAAAATCTTTGTATTTAAAGACTCAGGTGTCAATACTTGATAAGTGTCATATTGCATCTCTTGGCTGAGCTTCTGATGTTTCAAGAGCACATGAGAAAATCGTTTAATTTTGATTAATGTCATAATTGATGAGATCGATGTGTGTATCCCAAGCCAAGTTTCGACCATTTTCGTTGACGATAATCACAAATATTTTCAAATTTAATATCTTAAACCATTATGATAAAAACAAAAAATTGTTTTCTTTTACAAACTTGATATATTTGAAACATAGTCTACGGATTTAAGTTTTTTCGACTCAAATAAATGATGACTTTTAAACTTGTCTCCCAGTACAGACTAGTGCTTGTAACTTTTCTTAAACTAGCACATAATAAGTACTAGGGACAAATTTAAGATGAACATTGATCAACCAGTTTCTTTCTTATGTAGAAAGGCATCCACGATTTCTGTTACGTTGATACTTTCTCCAAATTCCTCAAGCACAAGCTAGTGCTAATGCTTATTGACCATTAGCACATAACATGTCCCTGGAAGGATTTGGGACCGAATTGTCACCTCAGTATGTTTAACGTCTTCTCTGTGGTGAGGTAATTTTCGATTCCTCTGCAAGCACAGGCTAGTGCTAATGTTTGTTAACCATTTGCACAATACAAGTACCTGGGAAGATATCAGATTGTTTGCGTAGATCTGTTGTCTTCGTCTTTGTTTTCGGTATCTTTTCTTCTATATCTCTGATCTCTCTCAAGCACAGGCTAGTGCTAATGTTATAATATCATTAGTACATAGCAAGTACCCGGAAAGATTTCAAAATATTTTTCTCGCTTTTCTGGTCTTTTCCAAGTTTCAGTTGTATTTCTTCAAAGATGTTATTTTCCGATCCCTCTCCAAGCACAGACTAGTGCTAATGTAAATTTGTCATTAGCACCTAGCAAGTACCTGGGAAGATTTCAGATTTTCTCTGTGACTTTCTTCTTCTGATGAATATTTCGTTCTGACAGTTTTCACCAAAATCTTTGTATTTAAAGACTCAGGTGTCAATACTTGATAAGTGTCATATTGCATCTCTTGGCTGAGCTTCTGATGTTTCAAGAGCACATGAGAAAATCGTTTAATTTTGATTAATGTCATAATTGATGAGATCGATGTGTGTATCCCAAGCCAAGTTTCGACCATTTTCGTTGACGATAATCACAAATATTTTCAAATTTAATATCTTAAACCATTATGATAAAAACAATAAAATTGTTTTCTTTTACAAACTTGATATATTTGAAACATAGTCTACGGATTTAAGTTTTTTCGACTCAAATAAATGATGACTTTTAAACTTGTCTCCCAGTACAGACTAGTGCTTGTAACTTTTCTTAAACTAGCACATAATAAGTACTAGGGGACAAATTTAAGATGAACATTGATCAACCAGTTTCTTTCTTATGTAGAAAGGCATCCACGATTTCTGTTACGTTGATACTTTCTCCAAATTCCTCAAGCACAAGCTAGTGCTAATGCTTATTGACCATTAGCACATAACATGTCCCTGGAAGGATTTGGGACCGAATTGTCACCTCAGTATGTTTAACGTCTTCTCTGTGGTGAGGTAATTTTCGATTCCTCTGCAAGCACAGGCTAGTGCTAATGTTTGTTAACCATTTGCACAATACAAGTACCTGGGAAGATATCAGATTGTTTGCGTAGATCTGTTGTCTTCGTCTTTGTTTTCGGTATCTTTTCTTCTATATCTCTGATCTCTCTCAAGCACAGGCTAGTGCTAATGTTATAATATCATTAGTACATAGCAAGTACCCGGAAAGATTTCAAAATATTTTTCTCGCTTTTCTGGTCTTTTCCAAGTTTCAGTTGTATTTCTTCAAAGATGTTATTTTCCGATCCCTCTCCAAGCACAGACTAGTGCTAATGTAAATTTGTCATTAGCACCTAGCAAGTACCTGGGAAGATTTCAGATTTTCTCTGTGACTTTCTTCTTCTGATGAATATTTCGTTCTGACAGTTTTCACCAAAATCTTTGTATTTAAAGACTCAGGTGTCAATACTTGATAAGTGTCATATTGCATCTCTTGGCTGAGCTTCTGATGTTTCAAGAGCACATGAGAAAATCGTTTAATTTTGATTAATGTCATAATTGATGAGATCGATGTGTGTATCCCAAGCCAAGTTTCGACCATTTTCGTTGACGATAATCACAAATATTTTCAAATTTAATATCTTAAACCATTATGAAAAAACAATAAAATTGTTTTCTTTTACAAACTTGATATATTTGAAACATAGTCTACGGATTTAAGTTTTTCGACTCAAATAAATGATGACTTTTAAACTTGTCTCCCAGTACAGACTAGTGCTTGTAACTTTTCTTAAACTAGCACATAATAAGTACTAGGGACAAATTTAAGATGAACATTGATCAACCAGTTTCTTTCTTATGTAGAAAGGCATCCACGATTTCTGTTACGTTGATACTTTCTCCAAATTCCTCAAGCACAAGCTAGTGCTAATGCTTATTGACCATTAGCACATAACATGTCCCTGGAAGGATTTGGGACCGAATTGTCACCTCAGTATGTTTAACGTCTTCTCTGTGGTGAGGTAATTTTCGATTCCTCTGCAAGCACAGGCTAGTGCTAATGTTTGTTAACCATTTGCACAATACAAGTACCTGGGAAGATATCAGATTGTTTGCGTAGATCTGTTGTCTTCGTCTTTGTTTTCGGTATCTTTTCTTCTATATCTCTGATCTCTCTCAAGCACAGGCTAGTGCTAATGTTATAATATCATTAGTACATAGCAAGTACCGGAAAGATTTCAAAATATTTTTCTCGCTTTTCTGGTCTTTTCCAAGTTTCAGTTGTATTTCTTCAAAGATGTTATTTTCCGATCCTCTCCAAGCACAGACTAGTGCTAATGTAAATTTGTCATTAGCACCTAGCAAGTACCTGGGAAGATTTCAGATTTTCTCTGTGACTTTCTTCTTCTGATGAATATTTCGTTCTGACAGTTTTTCACCAAAATCTTTGTATTTAAAGACTCAGGTGTCAATACTTGATAAGTGTCATATTGCATCTCTTGGCTGAGCTTCTGATGTTTCAAGAGCACATGAGAAAATCGTTTAATTTTGATTAATGTCATAATTGATGAGATCGATGTGTGTATCCCAAGCCAAGTTTCGACCATTTTCGTTGACGATAATCACAAATATTTTCAAATTTAATATCTTAAACCATTATGATAAAAACAATAAAATTGTTTTCTTTTACAAACTTGATATATTTGAAACATAGTCTACGGATTTAAGTTTTTCGACTCAAATAAATGATGACTTTTAAACTTGTCTCCCAGTACAGACTAGTGCTTGTAACTTTTCTTAAACTAGCACATAATAAGTACTAGGGACAAATTTAAGATGAACATTGATCAACCAGTTTCTTTCTTATGTAGAAAGGCATCCACGATTTCTGTTACGTTGATACTTTCTCCAAATTCCTCAAGCACAAGCTAGTGCTAATGCTTATTGACCATTAGCACATAACATGTCCCTGGAAGGATTTGGGACCGAATTGTCACCTCAGTATGTTTAACGTCTTCTCTGTGGTGAGGTAATTTTCGATTCCTCTGCAAGCACAGGCTAGTGCTAATGTTTGTTAACCATTTGCACAATACAAGTACCTGGGAAGATATCAGATTGTTTGCGTAGATCTGTTGTCTTCGTCTTTGTTTTCGGTATCTTTTCTTCTATATCTCTGATCTCTCTCAAGCACAGGCTAGTGCTAATGTTATAATATCATTAGTACATAGCAAGTACCGGAAAGATTTCAAAATATTTTTCTCGCTTTTCTGGTCTTTTCCAAGTTTCAGTTGTATTTCTTCAAAGATGTTATTTTCCGATCCCTCTCCAAGCACAGACTAGTGCTAATGTAAATTTGTCATTAGCACCTAGCAAGTACCTGGGAAGATTTCAGATTTTCTCTGTGACTTTCTTCTTCTGATGAATATTTCGTTCTGACAGTTTTCACCAAAATCTTTGTATTTAAAGACTCAGGTGTCAATACTTGATAAGTGTCATATTGCATCTCTTGGCTGAGCTTCTGATGTTTCAAGAGCACATGAGAAAATCGTTTAATTTTGATTAATGTCATAATTGATGAGATCGATGTGTGTATCCCAAGCCAAGTTTCGACCATTTTCGTTGACGATAATCACAAATATTTTCAAATTTAATATCTTAAACCATTATGATAAAAACAATAAAATTGTTTTCTTTTACAAACTTGATATATTTGAAACATAGTCTACGGATTTAAGTTTTTCGACTCAAATAAATGATGACTTTTAAACTTGTCTCCCAGTACAGACTAGTGCTTGTAACTTTTCTTAAACTAGCACATAATAAGTACTAGGGACAAATTTAAGATGAACATTGATCAACCAGTTTCTTTCTTATGTAGAAAGGCATCCACGATTTCTGTTACGTTGATACTTTCTCCAAATTCCTCAAGCACAAGCTAGTGCTAATGCTTATTGACCATTAGCACATAACATGTCCCTGGAAGGATTTGGGACCGAATTGTCACCTCAGTATGTTTAACGTCTTCTCTGTGGTGAGGTAATTTTCGATTCCTCTGCAAGCACAGGCTAGTGCTAATGTTTGTTAACCATTTGCACAATACAAGTACCTGGGAAGATATCAGATTGTTTGCGTAGATCTGTTGTCTTCGTCTTTGTTTTCGGTATCTTTTCTTCTATATCTCTGATCTCTCTCCAAGCACAGGCTAGTGCTAATGTTATAATATCATTAGTACATAGCAAGTACCCGGAAAGATTTCAAAATATTTTTTCTCGCTTTTCTGGTCTTTTCCAAGTTTCAGTTGTATTTCTTCAAAGATGTTATTTTCCGATCCCCTCTCCAAGCACAGACTAGTGCTAATGTAAATTTGTCATTAGCACCTAGCAAGTACCTGGGAAGATTTCAGATTTTTCTCTGTGACTTTCTTCTTCTGATGAATATTTCGTTCTGACAGTTTTCACCAAAATCTTTGTATTTAAAGACTCAGGTGTCAATACTTGATAAGTGTCATATTGCATCTCTTGGCTGAGCTTCTGATGTTTCAAGAGCACATGAGAAAATCGTTTAATTTTGATTAATGTCATAATTGATGAGATCGATGTGTGTATCCCAAGCCAAGTTTCGACCATTTTCGTTGACGATAATCACAAATATTTTCAAATTTAATATCTTAAACCATTATGATAAAAACAATAAAATTGTTTTCTTTTACAAACTTGATATATTTGAAACATAGTCTACGGATTTAAGTTTTTCGACTCAAATAAATGATGACTTTTAAACTTGTCTCCCAGTACAGACTAGTGCTTGTAACTTTTCTTAAACTAGCACATAATAAGTACTAGGGACAAATTTAAGATGAACATTGATCAACCAGTTTCTTTCTTATGTAGAAAGGCATCCACGATTTCTGTTACGTTGATACTTTCTCCAAATTCCTCAAGCACAAGCTAGTGCTAATGCTTATTGACCATTAGCACATAACATGTCCCTGGAAGGATTTGGGACCGAATTGTCACCTCAGTATGTTTAACGTCTTCTCTGTGGTGAGGTAATTTTCGATTCCTCTGCAAGCACAGGCTAGTGCTAATGTTTGTTAACCATTTGCACAATACAAGTACCTGGGAAGATATCAGATTGTTTGCGTAGATCTGTTGTCTTCGTCTTTGTTTTCGGTATCTTTTCTTCTATATCTCTGATCTCTCTCCAAGCACAGGCTAGTGCTAATGTTATAATATCATTAGTACATAGCAAGTACCCGGAAAGATTTCAAAATATTTTTTCTCGCTTTTCTGGTCTTTTCCAAGTTTCAGTTGTATTTCTTCAAAGATGTTATTTTCCGATCCCCTCTCCAAGCACAGACTAGTGCTAATGTAAATTTGTCATTAGCACCTAGCAAGTACCTGGGAAGATTTCAGATTTTTCTCTGTGACTTTCTTCTTCTGATGAATATTTCGTTCTGACAGTTTTTCACCAAAATCTTTGTATTTAAAGACTCAGGTGTCAATACTTGATAAGTGTCATATTGCATCTCTTGGCTGAGCTTCTGATGTTTCAAGAGCACATGAGAAAATCGTTTAATTTTGATTAATGTCATAATTGATGAGATCGATGTGTGTATCCCAAGCCAAGTTTCGACCATTTTCGTTGACGATAATCACAAATATTTTCAAATTTAATATCTTAAACCATTATGATAAAAACAATAAAAATTGTTTTCTTTTACAAACTTGATATATTTGAAACATAGTCTACGGATTTAAGTTTTTTCGACTCAAATAAATGATGACTTTTAAACTTGTCTCCCAGTACAGACTAGTGCTTGTAACTTTTAAGATGAACATTGATCAACCAGTTTCTTTCTTATGTAGAAAGGCATCCACGATTTCTGTTACGTTGATACTTTCTCCAAATTCCCTCCAAGCACAAGCTAGTGCTAATGCTTATTGACCATTAGCACATAACATGTCCCTGGAAGGATTTGGGACCGAATTGTCACCTCAGTATGTTTAACGTCTTCTCTGTGGTGAGGTAATTTTCGATTCCTCTGCAAGCACAGGCTAGTGCTAATGTTTGTTAACCATTTGCACAATACAAGTACCTGGGAAGATATCAGATTGTTTGCGTAGATCTGTTGTCTTCGTCTTTGTTTTCGGTATCTTTTCTTCTATATCTCTGATCTCTCTCAAGCACAGGCTAGTGCTAATGTTATAATATCATTAGTACATAGCAAGTACCGGAAAGATTTCAAAATATTTTTCTCGCTTTTCTGGTCTTTTCCAAGTTTCAGTTGTATTTCTTCAAAGATGTTATTTTCCGATCCCTCTCCAAGCACAGACTAGTGCTAATGTAAATTTGTCATTAGCACCTAGCAAGTACCTGGGAAGATTTCAGATTTTCTCTGTGACTTTCTTCTTCTGATGAATATTTCGTTCTGACAGTTTTCACCAAAATCTTTGTATTTAAAGACTCAGGTGTCAATACTTGATAAGTGTCATATTGCATCTCTTGGCTGAGCTTCTGATGTTTCAAGAGCACATGAGAAAATCGTTTAATTTTGATTAATGTCATAATTGATGAGATCGATGTGTGTATCCCAAGCCAAGTTTCGACCATTTTCGTTGACGATAATCACAAATATTTTCAAATTTAATATCTTAAACCATTATGATAAAAACAATAAAATTGTTTTCTTTTACAAACTTGATATATTTGAAACATAGTCTACGGATTTAAGTTTTTCGACTCAAATAAATGATGACTTTTAAACTTGTCTCCCAGTACAGACTAGTGCTTGTAACTTTTCTTAAACTAGCACATAATAAGTACTAGGGACAAATTTAAGATGAACATTGATCAACCAGTTTCTTTCTTATGTAGAAAGGCATCCACGATTTCTGTTACGTTGATACTTTCTCCAAATTCCTCAAGCACAAGCTAGTGCTAATGCTTATTGACCATTAGCACATAACATGTCCCTGGAAGGATTTGGGACCGAATTGTCACCTCAGTATGTTTAACGTCTTCTCTGTGGTGAGGTAATTTTCGATTCCTCTGCAAGCACAGGCTAGTGCTAATGTTTGTTAACCATTTGCACAATACAAGTACCTGGGAAGATATCAGATTGTTTGCGTAGATCTGTTGTCTTCGTCTTTGTTTTCGGTATCTTTTCTTCTATATCTCTGATCTCTCTCAAGCACAGGCTAGTGCTAATGTTATAATATCATTAGTACATAGCAAGTACCCGGAAAGATTTCAAAATATTTTTCTCGCTTTTCTGGTCTTTTCCAAGTTTCAGTTGTATTTCTTCAAAGATGTTATTTTCCGATCCCTCTCCAAGCACAGACTAGTGCTAATGTAAATTTGTCATTAGCACCTAGCAAGTACCTGGGAAGATTTCAGATTTTCTCTGTGACTTTCTTCTTCTGATGAATATTTCGTTCTGACAGTTTTCACCAAAATCTTTGTATTTAAAGACTCAGGTGTCAATACTTGATAAGTGTCATATTGCATCTCTTGGCTGAGCTTCTGATGTTTCAAGAGCACATGAGAAAATCGTTTAATTTTGATTAATGTCATAATTGATGAGATCGATGTGTGTATCCCAAGCCAAGTTTCGACCATTTTCGTTGACGATAATCACAAATATTTTCAAATTTAATATCTTAAACCATTATGATAAAAACAATAAAAATTGTTTTCTTTTACAAACTTGATATATTTGAAACATAGTCTACGGATTTAAGTTTTTTCGACTCAAATAAATGATGACTTTTAAACTTGTCTCCCAGTACAGACTAGTGCTTGTAACTTTTCTTAAACTAGCACATAATAAGTACTAGGGGACAAATTTAAGATGAACATTGATCAACCAGTTTCTTTCTTATGTAGAAAGGCATCCACGATTTCTGTTACGTTGATACTTTCTCCAAATTCCTTCCAAGCACAAGCTAGTGCTAATGCTTATTGACCATTAGCACATAACATGTCCCTGGAAGGATTTGGGACCGAATTGTCACCTCAGTATGTTTAACGTCTTCTCTGTGGTGAGGTAATTTTCGATTCCTCTGCAAGCACAGGCTAGTGCTAATGTTTGTTAACCATTTGCACAATACAAGTACCTGGGAAGATATCAGATTGTTTGCGTAGATCTGTTGTCTTCGTCTTTGTTTTCGGTATCTTTTCTTCTATATCTCTGATCTCTCTCAAGCACAGGCTAGTGCTAATGTTATAATATCATTAGTACATAGCAAGTACCCGGAAAGATTTCAAAATATTTTTCTCGCTTTTCTGGTCTTTTCCAAGTTTCAGTTGTATTTCTTCAAAGATGTTATTTTCCGATCCCCTCTCCAAGCACAGACTAGTGCTAATGTAAATTTGTCATTAGCACCTAGCAAGTACCTGGGAAGATTTCAGATTTTTCTCTGTGACTTTCTTCTTCTGATGAATATTTCGTTCTGACAGTTTTCACCAAAATCTTTGTATTTAAAGACTCAGGTGTCAATACTTGATAAGTGTCATATTGCATCTCTTGGCTGAGCTTCTGATGTTTCAAGAGCACATGAGAAAATCGTTTAATTTTGATTAATGTCATAATTGATGAGATCGATGTGTGTATCCCAAGCCAAGTTTCGACCATTTTCGTTGACGATAATCACAAATATTTTCAAATTTAATATCTTAAACCATTATGATAAAAACAATAAAATTGTTTTCTTTTACAAACTTGATATATTTGAAACATAGTCTACGGATTTAAGTTTTTCGACTCAAATAAATGATGACTTTTAAACTTGTCTCCCAGTACAGACTAGTGCTTGTAACTTTTCTTAAACTAGCACATAATAAGTACTAGGGACAAATTTAAGATGAACATTGATCAACCAGTTTCTTTCTTATGTAGAAAGGCATCCACGATTTCTGTTACGTTGATACTTTCTCCAAATTCCTCAAGCACAAGCTAGTGCTAATGCTTATTGACCATTAGCACATAACATGTCCCTGGAAGGATTTGGGACCGAATTGTCACCTCAGTATGTTTAACGTCTTCTCTGTGGTGAGGTAATTTTCGATTCCTCTGCAAGCACAGGCTAGTGCTAATGTTTGTTAACCATTTGCACAATACAAGTACCTGGGAAGATATCAGATTGTTTGCGTAGATCTGTTGTCTTCGTCTTTGTTTTCGGTATCTTTTCTTCTATATCTCTGATCTCTCTCAAGCACAGGCTAGTGCTAATGTTATAATATCATTAGTACATAGCAAGTACCCGGAAAGATTTCAAAATATTTTTCTCGCTTTTCTGGTCTTTTCCAAGTTTCAGTTGTATTTCTTCAAAGATGTTATTTTCCGATCCCTCTCCAAGCACAGACTAGTGCTAATGTAAATTTGTCATTAGCACCTAGCAAGTACCTGGGAAGATTTCAGATTTTCTCTGTGACTTTCTTCTTCTGATGAATATTTCGTTCTGACAGTTTTCACCAAAATCTTTGTATTTAAAGACTCAGGTGTCAATACTTGATAAGTGTCATATTGCATCTCTTGGCTGAGCTTCTGATGTTTCAAGAGCACATGAGAAAATCGTTTAATTTTGATTAATGTCATAATTGATGAGATCGATGTGTGTCCCAAGCCAAGTTTCGACCATTTTCGTTGACGATAATCACAAATATTTTCAAATTTAATATCTTAAACCATTATGATAAAACAATAAAATTGTTTTCTTTTACAAACTTGATATATTTGAAACATAGTCTACGGATTTAAGTTTTTCGACTCAAATAAATGATGACTTTTAAACTTGTCTCCCAGTACAGACTAGTGCTTGTAACTTTTCTTAAACTAGCACATAATAAGTACTAGGGACAAATTTAAGATGAACATTGATCAACCAGTTTCTTTCTTATGTAGAAAGGCATCCACGATTTCTGTTACGTTGATACTTTCTCCAAATTCCTCAAGCACAAGCTAGTGCTAATGCTTATTGACCATTAGCACATAACATGTCCCTGGAAGGATTTGGGACCGAATTGTCACCTCAGTATGTTTAACGTCTTCTCTGTGGTGAGGTAATTTTCGATTCCTCTGCAAGCACAGGCTAGTGCTAATGTTTGTTAACCATTTGCACAATACAAGTACCTGGGAAGATATCAGATTGTTTGCGTAGATCTGTTGTCTTCGTCTTTGTTTTCGGTATCTTTTCTTCTATATCTCTGATCTCTCTCAAGCACAGGCTAGTGCTAATGTTATAATATCATTAGTACATAGCAAGTACCGGAAAGATTTCAAAATATTTTTCTCGCTTTTCTGGTCTTTTCCAAGTTTCAGTTGTATTTCTTCAAAGATGTTATTTTCCGATCCCTCTCCAAGCACAGACTAGTGCTAATGTAAATTTGTCATTAGCACCTAGCAAGTACCTGGGAAGATTTCAGATTTTCTCTGTGACTTTCTTCTTCTGATGAATATTTCGTTCTGACAGTTTTCACCAAAATCTTTGTATTTAAAGACTCAGGTGTCAATACTTGATAAGTGTCATATTGCATCTCTTGGCTGAGCTTCTGATGTTTCAAGAGCACATGAGAAAATCGTTTAATTTTGATTAATGTCATAATTGATGAGATCGATGTGTATCCCAAGCCAAGTTTCGACCATTTTCGTTGACGATAATCACAAATATTTTCAAATTTAATATCTTAAACCATTATGATAAAAACAATAAAAATTGTTTTCTTTTACAAACTTGATATATTTGAAACATAGTCTACGGATTTAAGTTTTTTCGACTCAAATAAATGATGACTTTTAAACTTGTCTCCCAGTACAGACTAGTGCTTGTAACTTTTCTTAAACTAGCACATAATAAGTACTAGGGACAAATTTAAGATGAACATTGATCAACCAGTTTCTTTCTTATGTAGAAAGGCATCCACGATTTCTGTTACGTTGATACTTTCTCCAAATTCCTCAAGCACAAGCTAGTGCTAATGCTTATTGACCATTAGCACATAACATGTCCCTGGAAGGATTTGGGACCGAATTGTCACCTCAGTATGTTTAACGTCTTCTCTGTGGTGAGGTAATTTTCGATTCCTCTGCAAGCACAGGCTAGTGCTAATGTTTGTTAACCATTTGCACAATACAAGTACCTGGGAAGATATCAGATTGTTTGCGTAGATCTGTTGTCTTCGTCTTTGTTTTCGGTATCTTTTCTTCTATATCTCTGATCTCTCTCAAGCACAGGCTAGTGCTAATGTTATAATATCATTAGTACATAGCAAGTACCGGAAAGATTTCAAAATATTTTTCTCGCTTTTCTGGTCTTTTCCAAGTTTCAGTTGTATTTCTTCAAAGATGTTATTTTCCGATCCCCTCTCCAAGCACAGACTAGTGCTAATGTAAATTTGTCATTAGCACCTAGCAAGTACCTGGGAAGATTTCAGATTTTTCTCTGTGACTTTCTTCTTCTGATGAATATTTCGTTCTGACAGTTTTCACCAAAATCTTTGTATTTAAAGACTCAGGTGTCAATACTTGATAAGTGTCATATTGCATCTCTTGGCTGAGCTTCTGATGTTTCAAGAGCACATGAGAAAATCGTTTAATTTTGATTAATGTCATAATTGATGAGATCGATGTGTATCCCAAGCCAAGTTTCGACCATTTTCGTTGACGATAATCACAAATATTTTCAAATTTAATATCTTAAACCATTATGATAAAAACAATAAAATTGTTTTCTTTTACAAACTTGATATATTTGAAACATAGTCTACGGATTTAAGTTTTTCGACTCAAATAAATGATGACTTTTAAACTTGTCTCCCAGTACAGACTAGTGCTTGTAACTTTTCTTAAACTAGCACATAATAAGTACTAGGGACAAATTTAAGATGAACATTGATCAACCAGTTTCTTTCTTATGTAGAAAGGCATCCACGATTTCTGTTACGTTGATACTTTCTCCAAATTCCTCAAGCACAAGCTAGTGCTAATGCTTATTGACCATTAGCACATAACATGTCCCTGGAAGGATTTGGGACCGAATTGTCACCTCAGTATGTTTAACGTCTTCTCTGTGGTGAGGTAATTTTCGATTCCTCTGCAAGCACAGGCTAGTGCTAATGTTTGTTAACCATTTGCACAATACAAGTACCTGGGAAGATATCAGATTGTTTGCGTAGATCTGTTGTCTTCGTCTTTGTTTTCGGTATCTTTTCTTCTATATCTCTGATCTCTCTCAAGCACAGGCTAGTGCTAATGTTATAATATCATTAGTACATAGCAAGTACCCGGAAAGATTTCAAAATATTTTTCTCGCTTTTCTGGTCTTTTCCAAGTTTCAGTTGTATTTCTTCAAAGATGTTATTTTCCGATCCCCTCTCCAAGCACAGACTAGTGCTAATGTAAATTTGTCATTAGCACCTAGCAAGTACCTGGGAAGATTTCAGATTTTTCTCTGTGACTTTCTTCTTCTGATGAATATTTCGTTCTGACAGTTTTCACCAAAATCTTTGTATTTAAAGACTCAGGTGTCAATACTTGATAAGTGTCATATTGCATCTCTTGGCTGAGCTTCTGATGTTTCAAGAGCACATGAGAAAATCGTTTAATTTTGATTAATGTCATAATTGATGAGATCGATGTGTGTATCCCAAGCCAAGTTTCGACCATTTTCGTTGACGATAATCACAAATATTTTCAAATTTAATATCTTAAACCATTATGATAAAAACAATAAAATTGTTTTCTTTTACAAACTTGATATATTTGAAACATAGTCTACGGATTTAAGTTTTTCGACTCAAATAAATGATGACTTTTAAACTTGTCTCCCAGTACAGACTAGTGCTTGTAACTTTTCTTAAACTAGCACATAATAAGTACTAGGGACAAATTTAAGATGAACATTGATCAACCAGTTTCTTTCTTATGTAGAAAGGCATCCACGATTTCTGTTACGTTGATACTTTCTCCAAATTCCTCAAGCACAAGCTAGTGCTAATGCTTATTGACCATTAGCACATAACATGTCCCTGGAAGGATTTGGGACCGAATTGTCACCTCAGTATGTTTAACGTCTTCTCTGTGGTGAGGTAATTTTCGATTCCTCTGCAAGCACAGGCTAGTGCTAATGTTTGTTAACCATTTGCACAATACAAGTACCTGGGAAGATATCAGATTGTTTGCGTAGATCTGTTGTCTTCGTCTTTGTTTTCGGTATCTTTTCTTCTATATCTCTGATCTCTCTCCAAGCACAGGCTAGTGCTAATGTTATAATATCATTAGTACATAGCAAGTACCCGGAAAGATTTCAAAATATTTTTCTCGCTTTTCTGGTCTTTTCCAAGTTTCAGTTGTATTTCTTCAAAGATGTTATTTTCCGATCCCTCTCCAAGCACAGACTAGTGCTAATGTAAATTTGTCATTAGCACCTAGCAAGTACCTGGGAAGATTTCAGATTTTCTCTGTGACTTTCTTCTTCTGATGAATATTTCGTTCTGACAGTTTTCACCAAAATCTTTGTATTTAAAGACTCAGGTGTCAATACTTGATAAGTGTCATATTGCATCTCTTGGCTGAGCTTCTGATGTTTCAAGAGCACATGAGAAAATCGTTTAATTTTGATTAATGTCATAATTGATGAGATCGATGTGTGTATCCCAAGCCAAGTTTCGACCATTTTCGTTGACGATAATCACAAATATTTTCAAATTTAATATCTTAAACCATTATGATAAAAACAATAAAATTGTTTTCTTTTACAAACTTGATATATTTGAAACATAGTCTACGGATTTAAGTTTTTCGACTCAAATAAATGATGACTTTTAAACTTGTCTCCCAGTACAGACTAGTGCTTGTAACTTTTCTTAAACTAGCACATAATAAGTACTAGGGACAAATTTAAGATGAACATTGATCAACCAGTTTCTTTCTTATGTAGAAAGGCATCCACGATTTCTGTTACGTTGATACTTTCTCCAAATTCCTCAAGCACAAGCTAGTGCTAATGCTTATTGACCATTAGCACATAACATGTCCCTGGAAGGATTTGGGACCGAATTGTCACCTCAGTATGTTTAACGTCTTCTCTGTGGTGAGGTAATTTTCGATTCCTCTGCAAGCACAGGCTAGTGCTAATGTTTGTTAACCATTTGCACAATACAAGTACCTGGGAAGATATCAGATTGTTTGCGTAGATCTGTTGTCTTCGTCTTTGTTTTCGGTATCTTTTCTTCTATATCTCTGATCTCTCTCAAGCACAGGCTAGTGCTAATGTTATAATATCATTAGTACATAGCAAGTACCCGGAAAGATTTCAAAATATTTTTCTCGCTTTTCTGGTCTTTTCCAAGTTTCAGTTGTATTTCTTCAAAGATGTTATTTTCCGATCCCTCTCCAAGCACAGACTAGTGCTAATGTAAATTTGTCATTAGCACCTAGCAAGTACCTGGGAAGATTTCAGATTTTCTCTGTGACTTTCTTCTTCTGATGAATATTTCGTTCTGACAGTTTTCACCAAAATCTTTGTATTTAAAGACTCAGGTGTCAATACTTGATAAGTGTCATATTGCATCTCTTGGCTGAGCTTCTGATGTTTCAAGAGCACATGAGAAAATCGTTTAATTTTGATTAATGTCATAATTGATGAGATCGATGTGTATCCCAAGCCAAGTTTCGACCATTTTCGTTGACGATAATCACAAATATTTTCAAATTTAATATCTTAAACCATTATGATAAAAACAATAAAATTGTTTTCTTTTACAAACTTGATATATTTGAAACATAGTCTACGGATTTAAGTTTTTCGACTCAAATAAATGATGACTTTTAAACTTGTCTCCCAGTACAGACTAGTGCTTGTAACTTTTCTTAAACTAGCACATAATAAGTACTAGGGACAAATTTAAGATGAACATTGATCAACCAGTTTCTTTCTTATGTAGAAAGGCATCCACGATTTCTGTTACGTTGATACTTTCTCCAAATTCCTCAAGCACAAGCTAGTGCTAATGCTTATTGACCATTAGCACATAACATGTCCCTGGAAGGATTTGGGACCGAATTGTCACCTCAGTATGTTTAACGTCTTCTCTGTGGTGAGGTAATTTTCGATTCCTCTGCAAGCACAGGCTAGTGCTAATGTTTGTTAACCATTTGCACAATACAAGTACCTGGGAAGATATCAGATTGTTTGCGTAGATCTGTTGTCTTCGTCTTTGTTTTCGGTATCTTTTCTTCTATATCTCTGATCTCTCTCAAGCACAGGCTAGTGCTAATGTTATAATATCATTAGTACATAGCAAGTACCCGGAAAGATTTCAAAATATTTTTCTCGCTTTTCTGGTCTTTTCCAAGTTTCAGTTGTATTTCTTCAAAGATGTTATTTTCCGATCCCTCTCCAAGCACAGACTAGTGCTAATGTAAATTTGTCATTAGCACCTAGCAAGTACCTGGGAAGATTTCAGATTTTCTCTGTGACTTTCTTCTTCTGATGAATATTTCGTTCTGACAGTTTTCACCAAAATCTTTGTATTTAAAGACTCAGGTGTCAATACTTGATAAGTGTCATATTGCATCTCTTGGCTGAGCTTCTGATGTTTCAAGAGCACATGAGAAAATCGTTTAATTTTGATTAATGTCATAATTGATGAGATCGATGTGTGTATCCCAAGCCAAGTTTCGACCATTTTCGTTGACGATAATCACAAATATTTTCAAATTTAATATCTTAAACCATTATGATAAAAACAATAAAATTGTTTTCTTTTACAAACTTGATATATTTGAAACATAGTCTACGGATTTAAGTTTTTCGACTCAAATAAATGATGACTTTTAAACTTGTCTCCCAGTACAGACTAGTGCTTGTAACTTTTCTTAAACTAGCACATAATAAGTACTAGGGACAAATTTAAGATGAACATTGATCAACCAGTTTCTTTCTTATGTAGAAAGGCATCCACGATTTCTGTTACGTTGATACTTTCTCCAAATTCCCTCCAAGCACAAGCTAGTGCTAATGCTTATTGACCATTAGCACATAACATGTCCCTGGAAGGATTTGGGACCGAATTGTCACCTCAGTATGTTTAACGTCTTCTCTGTGGTGAGGTAATTTTCGATTCCTCTGCAAGCACAGGCTAGTGCTAATGTTTGTTAACCATTTGCACAATACAAGTACCTGGGAAGATATCAGATTGTTTGCGTAGATCTGTTGTCTTCGTCTTTGTTTTCGGTATCTTTTCTTCTATATCTCTGATCTCTCTCCAAGCACAGGCTAGTGCTAATGTTATAATATCATTAGTACATAGCAAGTACCCGGAAAGATTTCAAAATATTTTTTCTCGCTTTTCTGGTCTTTTCCAAGTTTCAGTTGTATTTCTTCAAAGATGTTATTTTCCGATCCCTCTCCAAGCACAGACTAGTGCTAATGTAAATTTGTCATTAGCACCTAGCAAGTACCTGGGAAGATTTCAGATTTTCTCTGTGACTTTCTTCTTCTGATGAATATTTCGTTCTGACAGTTTTCACCAAAATCTTTGTATTTAAAGACTCAGGTGTCAATACTTGATAAGTGTCATATTGCATCTCTTGGCTGAGCTTCTGATGTTTCAAGAGCACATGAGAAAATCGTTTAATTTTGATTAATGTCATAATTGATGAGATCGATGTGTGTATCCCAAGCCAAGTTTCGACCATTTTCGTTGACGATAATCACAAATATTTTCAAATTTAATATCTTAAACCATTATGATAAAAACAATAAAAATTGTTTTCTTTTACAAACTTGATATATTTGAAACATAGTCTACGGATTTAAGTTTTTTCGACTCAAATAAATGATGACTTTTAAACTTGTCTCCCAGTACAGACTAGTGCTTGTAACTTTTAAGATGAACATTGATCAACCAGTTTCTTTCTTATGTAGAAAGGCATCCACGATTTCTGTTACGTTGATACTTTCTCCAAATTCCCTCCAAGCACAAGCTAGTGCTAATGCTTATTGACCATTAGCACATAACATGTCCCTGGAAGGATTTGGGACCGAATTGTCACCTCAGTATGTTTAACGTCTTCTCTGTGGTGAGGTAATTTTCGATTCCTCTGCAAGCACAGGCTAGTGCTAATGTTTGTTAACCATTTGCACAATACAAGTACCTGGGAAGATATCAGATTGTTTGCGTAGATCTGTTGTCTTCGTCTTTGTTTTCGGTATCTTTTCTTCTATATCTCTGATCTCTCTCAAGCACAGGCTAGTGCTAATGTTATAATATCATTAGTACATAGCAAGTACCCGGAAAGATTTCAAAATATTTTTCTCGCTTTTCTGGTCTTTTCCAAGTTTCAGTTGTATTTCTTCAAAGATGTTATTTTCCGATCCCTCTCCAAGCACAGACTAGTGCTAATGTAAATTTGTCATTAGCACCTAGCAAGTACCTGGGAAGATTTCAGATTTTCTCTGTGACTTTCTTCTTCTGATGAATATTTCGTTCTGACAGTTTTCACCAAAATCTTTGTATTTAAAGACTCAGGTGTCAATACTTGATAAGTGTCATATTGCATCTCTTGGCTGAGCTTCTGATGTTTCAAGAGCACATGAGAAAATCGTTTAATTTTGATTAATGTCATAATTGATGAGATCGATGTGTGTATCCCAAGCCAAGTTTCGACCATTTTCGTTGACGATAATCACAAATATTTTCAAATTTAATATCTTAAACCATTATGATAAAAACAATAAAATTGTTTTCTTTTACAAACTTGATATATTTGAAACATAGTCTACGGATTTAAGTTTTTCGACTCAAATAAATGATGACTTTTAAACTTGTCTCCCAGTACAGACTAGTGCTTGTAACTTTTCTTAAACTAGCACATAATAAGTACTAGGGACAAATTTAAGATGAACATTGATCAACCAGTTTCTTTCTTATGTAGAAAGGCATCCACGATTTCTGTTACGTTGATACTTTCTCCAAATTCCTCAAGCACAAGCTAGTGCTAATGCTTATTGACCATTAGCACATAACATGTCCCTGGAAGGATTTGGGACCGAATTGTCACCTCAGTATGTTTAACGTCTTCTCTGTGGTGAGGTAATTTTCGATTCCTCTGCAAGCACAGGCTAGTGCTAATGTTTGTTAACCATTTGCACAATACAAGTACCTGGGAAGATATCAGATTGTTTGCGTAGATCTGTTGTCTTCGTCTTTGTTTTCAGTATCTTTTCTTCTATATCTCTGATCTCTCTCCAAGCACAGGCTAGTGCTAATGTTATAATATCATTAGTACATAGCAAGTACCGGAAAGATTTCAAAATATTTTTCTCGCTTTTCTGGTCTTTTCCAAGTTTCAGTTGTATTTCTTCAAAGATGTTATTTTCCGATCCCTCTCCAAGCACAGACTAGTGCTAATGTAAATTTGTCATTAGCACCTAGCAAGTACCTGGGAAGATTTCAGATTTTTCTCTGTGACTTTCTTCTTCTGATGAATATTTCGTTCTGACAGTTTTCACCAAAATCTTTGTATTTAAAGACTCAGGTGTCAATACTTGATAAGTGTCATATTGCATCTCTTGGCTGAGCTTCTGATGTTTCAAGAGCACATGAGAAAATCGTTTAATTTTGATTAATGTCATAATTGATGAGATCGATGTGTATCCCAAGCCAAGTTTCGACCATTTTCGTTGACGATAATCACAAATATTTTCAAATTTAATATCTTAAACCATTATGATAAAAACAATAAAATTGTTTTCTTTTACAAACTTGATATATTTGAAACATAGTCTACGGATTTAAGTTTTTCGACTCAAATAAATGATGACTTTTAAACTTGTCTCCCAGTACAGACTAGTGCTTGTAACTTTTCTTAAACTAGCACATAATAAGTACTAGGGACAAATTTAAGATGAACATTGATCAACCAGTTTCTTTCTTATGTAGAAAGGCATCCACGATTTCTGTTACGTTGATACTTTCTCCAAATTCCTCAAGCACAAGCTAGTGCTAATGCTTATTGACCATTAGCACATAACATGTCCCTGGAAGGATTTGGGACCGAATTGTCACCTCAGTATGTTTAACGTCTTCTCTGTGGTGAGGTAATTTTCGATTCCTCTGCAAGCACAGGCTAGTGCTAATGTTTGTTAACCATTTGCACAATACAAGTACCTGGGAAGATATCAGATTGTTTGCGTAGATCTGTTGTCTTCGTCTTTGTTTTCGGTATCTTTTCTTCTATATCTCTGATCTCTCTCAAGCACAGGCTAGTGCTAATGTTATAATATCATTAGTACATAGCAAGTACCCGGAAAGATTTCAAAATATTTTTCTCGCTTTTCTGGTCTTTTCCAAGTTTCAGTTGTATTTCTTCAAAGATGTTATTTTCCGATCCCTCTCCAAGCACAGACTAGTGCTAATGTAAATTTGTCATTAGCACCTAGCAAGTACCTGGGAAGATTTCAGATTTTCTCTGTGACTTTCTTCTTCTGATGAATATTTCGTTCTGACAGTTTTCACCAAAATCTTTGTATTTAAAGACTCAGGTGTCAATACTTGATAAGTGTCATATTGCATCTCTTGGCTGAGCTTCTGATGTTTCAAGAGCACATGAGAAAATCGTTTAATTTTGATTAATGTCATAATTGATGAGATCGATGTGTATCCCAAGCCAAGTTTCGACCATTTTCGTTGACGATAATCACAAATATTTTCAAATTTAATATCTTAAACCATTATGATAAAAACAATAAAATTGTTTTCTTTTACAAACTTGATATATTTGAAACATAGTCTACGGATTTAAGTTTTTCGACTCAAATAAATGATGACTTTTAAACTTGTCTCCCAGTACAGACTAGTGCTTGTAACTTTTCTTAAACTAGCACATAATAAGTACTAGGGACAAATTTAAGATGAACATTGATCAACCAGTTTCTTTCTTATGTAGAAAGGCATCCACGATTTCTGTTACGTTGATACTTTCTCCAAATTCCTCAAGCACAAGCTAGTGCTAATGCTTATTGACCATTAGCACATAACATGTCCCTGGAAGGATTTGGGACCGAATTGTCACCTCAGTATGTTTAACGTCTTCTCTGTGGTGAGGTAATTTTCGATTCCTCTGCAAGCACAGGCTAGTGCTAATGTTTGTTAACCATTTGCACAATACAAGTACCTGGGAAGATATCAGATTGTTTGCGTAGATCTGTTGTCTTCGTCTTTGTTTTCAGTATCTTTTCTTCTATATCTCTGATCTCTCTCAAGCACAGGCTAGTGCTAATGTTATAATATCATTAGTACATAGCAAGTACCCGGAAAGATTTCAAAATATTTTTCTCGCTTTTCTGGTCTTTTCAAGTTTCAGTTGTATTTCTTCAAAGATGTTATTTTCCGATCCCTCTCCAAGCACAGACTAGTGCTAATGTAAATTTGTCATTAGCACCTAGCAAGTACCTGGGAAGATTTCAGATTTTCTCTGTGACTTTCTTCTTCTGATGAATATTTCGTTCTGACAGTTTTCACCAAAATCTTTGTATTTAAAGACTCAGGTGTCAATACTTGATAAGTGTCATATTGCATCTCTTGGCTGAGCTTCTGATGTTTCAAGAGCACATGAGAAAATCGTTTAATTTTGATTAATGTCATAATTGATGAGATCGATGTGTGTATCCCAAGCCAAGTTTCGACCATTTTCGTTGACGATAATCACAAATATTTTCAAATTTAATATCTTAAACCATTATGATAAAAACAATAAAATTGTTTTCTTTTACAAACTTGATATATTTGAAACATAGTCTACGGATTTAAGTTTTTCGACTCAAATAAATGATGACTTTTAAACTTGTCTCCCAGTACAGACTAGTGCTTGTAACTTTTCTTAAACTAGCACATAATAAGTACTAGGGACAAATTTAAGATGAACATTGATCAACCAGTTTCTTTCTTATGTAGAAAGGCATCCACGATTTCTGTTACGTTGATACTTTCTCCAAATTCCTCAAGCACAAGCTAGTGCTAATGCTTATTGACCATTAGCACATAACATGTCCCTGGAAGGATTTGGGACCGAATTGTCACCTCAGTATGTTTAACGTCTTCTCTGTGGTGAGGTAATTTTCGATTCCTCTGCAAGCACAGGCTAGTGCTAATGTTTGTTAACCATTTGCACAATACAAGTACCTGGGAAGATATCAGATTGTTTGCGTAGATCTGTTGTCTTCGTCTTTGTTTTCAGTATCTTTTCTTCTATATCTCTGATCTCTCTCAAGCACAGGCTAGTGCTAATGTTATAATATCATTAGTACATAGCAAGTACCGGAAAGATTTCAAAATATTTTTCTCGCTTTTCTGGTCTTTTCCAAGTTTCAGTTGTATTTCTTCAAAGATGTTATTTTCCGATCCCTCTCCAAGCACAGACTAGTGCTAATGTAAATTTGTCATTAGCACCTAGCAAGTACCTGGGAAGATTTCAGATTTTCTCTGTGACTTTCTTCTTCTGATGAATATTTCGTTCTGACAGTTTTCACCAAAATCTTTGTATTTAAAGACTCAGGTGTCAATACTTGATAAGTGTCATATTGCATCTCTTGGCTGAGCTTCTGATGTTTCAAGAGCACATGAGAAAATCGTTTAATTTTGATTAATGTCATAATTGATGAGATCGATGTGTGTATCCCAAGCCAAGTTTCGACCATTTTCGTTGACGATAATCACAAATATTTTCAAATTTAATATCTTAAACCATTATGATAAAACAATAAAATTGTTTTCTTTTACAAACTTGATATATTTGAAACATAGTCTACGGATTTAAGTTTTTCGACTCAAATAAATGATGACTTTTAAACTTGTCTCCCAGTACAGACTAGTGCTTGTAACTTTTCTTAAACTAGCACATAATAAGTACTAGGGACAAATTTAAGATGAACATTGATCAACCAGTTTCTTTCTTATGTAGAAAGGCATCCACGATTTCTGTTACGTTGATACTTTCTCCAAATTCCTCAAGCACAAGCTAGTGCTAATGCTTATTGACCATTAGCACATAACATGTCCCTGGAAGGATTTGGGACCGAATTGTCACCTCAGTATGTTTAACGTCTTCTCTGTGGTGAGGTAATTTTCGATTCCTCTGCAAGCACAGGCTAGTGCTAATGTTTGTTAACCATTTGCACAATACAAGTACCTGGGAAGATATCAGATTGTTTGCGTAGATCTGTTGTCTTCGTCTTTGTTTTCGGTATCTTTTCTTCTATATCTCTGATCTCTCTCAAGCACAGGCTAGTGCTAATGTTATAATATCATTAGTACATAGCAAGTACCCGAAAGATTTCAAAATATTTTTCTCGCTTTTCTGGTCTTTTCAAGTTTCAGTTGTATTTCTTCAAAGATGTTATTTTCCGATCCCTCTCCAAGCACAGACTAGTGCTAATGTAAATTTGTCATTAGCACCTAGCAAGTACCTGGGAAGATTTCAGATTTTCTCTGTGACTTTCTTCTTCTGATGAATATTTCGTTCTGACAGTTTTCACCAAAATCTTTGTATTTAAAGACTCAGGTGTCAATACTTGATAAGTGTCATATTGCATCTCTTGGCTGAGCTTCTGATGTTTCAAGAGCACATGAGAAAATCGTTTAATTTTGATTAATGTCATAATTGATGAGATCGATGTGTGTATAACCAAAACCAAGTTTCGAATTTCGTTGACGAAATTAATTTTCTTACATTAGAAGGTATTTTCAAATTTAAATAACCATGTTATCGTGTCCAACGATGCATTGATAAAGATCACAATTAATTTTAACAAAATTCTATAACACTTCTACAAACTTTATATATCAGAATCTTAATATTATCTGTTTTACGGACATATTTTTCTAATCAAATTGAGATGAAATTTAAATGTCTCAAAGTACAACAAGTGACTTGTAACTTTTCTTAAAGTATATATAATAAGTATGGGACAAATTTAAGATGAACATTGATCAACATCAGTTTTCTCTATGTATGAATTTGCGATCAACATTTCTGTTATGTAGTGAAACAGATGAAATCATCCTATATTTCCAAGACAAAAATTGACTAGTGCTAATAATAATTTTTGTTTCAAACATTAGCAATAGCATAATCATGTCCCTGGAAAACTCACTTTATTACACCGAATTGTCACTATCACATGCAAAATTAACGTCTTCTGTGGTGGGACAACACAGATAATACTCGAACCTAAACCGACAAGTGCTAATCTTTGTTAACCATTTTAACAATGCTAACCTCGCGGCTACCTGGGAAGATATCAACTTGTTTGTATATCTGTTGTCTTCGTCTGTGTCTGATGTTCATTTCTATATATCATCTAAGTTGTAACCCATTGGTAGCCGAGAGGTTTCATAATGTTATGTCAGTCATTCATAACAGATTTCAAGCAAGGTTTCGACCCAGTGAAGGCATTTTACAAAATAAAGGTTTTTCTTAATTCCATTTTCTGGTCTTTTCAAGTTTCAGTTGTATTTCAAACTTATGTTATTTTCCGATCCCTCTCAAGCACAGACTAGTGCTAATGTAAATTTGTCATTAGCACCTAGCAAGTACCTGGGAAGATTTCAGATTTTCTCTGTGACTTTCTTCTTCTGATGAATATTTCGTTCTGACAGTTTTCACCAAAATCTTTGTATTTAAAGACTCAGGTGTCAATACTTGATAAGTGTCATATTGCATCTCTTGGCTGAGCTTCTGATGTTTCAAGAGCACATGAGAAAATCGTTTAATTTTGATTAATGTCATAATTGATGAGATCGATGTGTATCCCAAGCCAAGTTTCGACCATTTTCGTTGACGATAATCACAAATATTTTCAAATTTAATATCTTAAACCATTATGATAAAACAATAAAATTGTTTTCTTTTACAAACTTGATATATTTGAAACATAGTCTACGGATTTAAGTTTTTCGACTCAAATAAATGATGACTTTTAAACTTGTCTCCCAGTACAGACTAGTGCTTGTAACTTTTCTTAAACTAGCACATAATAAGTACTAGGGACAAATTTAAGATGAACATTGATCAACCAGTTTCTTTCTTATGTAGAAAGGCATCCACGATTTCTGTTACGTTGATACTTTCTCCAAATTCCTCAAGCACAAGCTAGTGCTAATGCTTATTGACCATTAGCACATAACATGTCCCTGGAAGGATTTGGGACCGAATTGTCACCTCAGTATGTTTAACGTCTTCTCTGTGGTGAGGTAATTTTCGATTCCTCTGCAAGCACAGGCTAGTGCTAATGTTTGTTAACCATTTGCACAATACAAGTACCTGGGAAGATATCAGATTGTTTGCGTAGATCTGTTGTCTTCGTCTTTGTTTTCAGTATCTTTTCTTCTATATCTCTGATCTCTCTCCAAGCACAGGCTAGTGCTAATGTTATAATATCATTAGTACATAGCAAGTACCGGAAAGATTTCAAAATATTTTTCTCGCTTTTCTGGTCTTTTCCAAGTTTCAGTTGTATTTCTTCAAAGATGTTATTTTCCGATCCCTCTCCAAGCACAGACTAGTGCTAATGTAAATTTGTCATTAGCACCTAGCAAGTACCTGGGAAGATTTCAGATTTTCTCTGTGACTTTCTTCTTCTGATGAATATTTCGTTCTGACAGTTTTCACCAAAATCTTTGTATTTAAAGACTCAGGTGTCAATACTTGATAAGTGTCATATTGCATCTCTTGGCTGAGCTTCTGATGTTTCAAGAGCACATGAGAAAATCGTTTAATTTTGATTAATGTCATAATTGATGAGATCGATGTGTGTATCCCAAGCCAAGTTTCGACCATTTTCGTTGACGATAATCACAAATATTTTCAAATTTAATATCTTAAACCATTATGATAAAAACAATAAAATTGTTTTCTTTTACAAACTTGATATATTTGAAACATAGTCTACGGATTTAAGTTTTTCGACTCAAATAAATGATGACTTTTAAACTTGTCTCCCAGTACAGACTAGTGCTTGTAACTTTTCTTAAACTAGCACATAATAAGTACTAGGGACAAATTTAAGATGAACATTGACAACCAGTTTCTTTCTTATGTAGAAAGGCATCCACGATTTCTGTTACGTTGATACTTTCTCCAAATTCCTCCAAGACAAGCTAGTGCTAATGCTTATTGACCATTAGCACATAACATGTCCCTGGAAGGATTTGGGACCGAATTGTCACCTCAGTATGTTTAACGTCTTCTCTGTGGTGAGGTAATTTTCGATTCCTCTGCAAGCACAGGCTAGTGCTAATGTTTGTTAACCATTTGCACAATACAAGTACCTGGGAAGATATCAGATTGTTTGCGTAGATCTGTTGTCTTCGTCTTTGTTTTCAGTATCTTTTCTTCTATATCTCTGATCTCTCTCAAGCACAGGCTAGTGCTAATGTTATAATATCATTAGTACATAGCAAGTACCCGGAAAGATTTCAAAATATTTTTCTCGCTTTTCTGGTCTTTTCCAAGTTTCAGTTGTATTTCTTCAAAGATGTTATTTTCCGATCCCTCTCCAAGCACAGACTAGTGCTAATGTAAATTTGTCATTAGCACCTAGCAAGTACCTGGGAAGATTTCAGATTTTCTCTGTGACTTTCTTCTTCTGATGAATATTTCGTTCTGACAGTTTTCACCAAAATCTTTGTATTTAAAGACTCAGGTGTCAATACTTGATAAGTGTCATATTGCATCTCTTGGCTGAGCTTCTGATGTTTCAAGAGCACATGAGAAAATCGTTTAATTTTGATTAATGTCATAATTGATGAGATCGATGTGTGTATCCCAAGCCAAGTTTCGACCATTTTCGTTGACGATAATCACAAATATTTTCAAATTTAATATCTTAAACCATTATGATAAAAACAATAAAATTGTTTTCTTTTACAAACTTGATATATTTGAAACATAGTCTACGGATTTAAGTTTTTCGACTCAAATAAATGATGACTTTTAAACTTGTCTCCCAGTACAGACTAGTGCTTGTAACTTTTCTTAAACTAGCACATAATAAGTACTAGGGACAAATTTAAGATGAACATTGATCAACCAGTTTCTTTCTTATGTAGAAAGGCATCCACGATTTCTGTTACGTTGATACTTTCTCCAAATTCCTCAAGCACAAGCTAGTGCTAATGCTTATTGACCATTAGCACATAACATGTCCCTGGAAGGATTTGGGACCGAATTGTCACCTCAGTATGTTTAACGTCTTCTCTGTGGTGAGGTAATTTTCGATTCCTCTGCAAGCACAGGCTAGTGCTAATGTTTGTTAACCATTTGCACAATACAAGTACCTGGGAAGATATCAGATTGTTTGCGTAGATCTGTTGTCTTCGTCTTTGTTTTCGGTATCTTTTCTTCTATATCTCTGATCTCTCTCAAGCACAGGCTAGTGCTAATGTTATAATATCATTAGTACATAGCAAGTACCGGAAAGATTTCAAAATATTTTTCTCGCTTTTCTGGTCTTTTCCAAGTTTCAGTTGTATTTCTTCAAAGATGTTATTTTCCGATCCCTCTCCAAGCACAGACTAGTGCTAATGTAAATTTGTCATTAGCACCTAGCAAGTACCTGGGAAGATTTCAGATTTTCTCTGTGACTTTCTTCTTCTGATGAATATTTCGTTCTGACAGTTTTCACCAAAATCTTTGTATTTAAAGACTCAGGTGTCAATACTTGATAAGTGTCATATTGCATCTCTTGGCTGAGCTTCTGATGTTTCAAGAGCACATGAGAAAATCGTTTAATTTTGATTAATGTCATAATTGATGAGATCGATGTGTGTATCCCAAGCCAAGTTTCGACCATTTTCGTTGACGATAATCACAAATATTTTCAAATTTAATATCTTAAACCATTATGATAAAAACAATAAAATTGTTTTCTTTTACAAACTTGATATATTTGAAACATAGTCTACGGATTTAAGTTTTTTCGACTCAAATAAATGATGACTTTTAAACTTGTCTCCCAGTACAGACTAGTGCTTGTAACTTTTCTTAAACTAGCACATAATAAGTACTAGGGGACAAATTTAAGATGAACATTGATCAACCAGTTTCTTTCTTATGTAGAAAGGCATCCACGATTTCTGTTACGTTGATACTTTCTCCAAATTCCTCAAGCACAAGCTAGTGCTAATGCTTATTGACCATTAGCACATAACATGTCCCTGGAAGGATTTGGGACCGAATTGTCACCTCAGTATGTTTAACGTCTTCTCTGTGGTGAGGTAATTTTCGATTCCTCTGCAAGCACAGGCTAGTGCTAATGTTTGTTAACCATTTGCACAATACAAGTACCTGGGAAGATATCAGATTGTTTGCGTAGATCTGTTGTCTTCGTCTTTGTTTTCAGTATCTTTTCTTCTATATCTCTGATCTCTCTCAAGCACAGGCTAGTGCTAATGTTATAATATCATTAGTACATAGCAAGTACCGGAAAGATTTCAAAATATTTTTCTCGCTTTTCTGGTCTTTTCCAAGTTTCAGTTGTATTTCTTCAAAGATGTTATTTTCCGATCCCTCTCCAAGCACAGACTAGTGCTAATGTAAATTTGTCATTAGCACCTAGCAAGTACCTGGGAAGATTTCAGATTTTCTCTGTGACTTTCTTCTTCTGATGAATATTTCGTTCTGACAGTTTTCACCAAAATCTTTGTATTTAAAGACTCAGGTGTCAATACTTGATAAGTGTCATATTGCATCTCTTGGCTGAGCTTCTGATGTTTCAAGAGCACATGAGAAAATCGTTTAATTTTGATTAATGTCATAATTGATGAGATCGATGTGTGTATCCCAAGCCAAGTTTCGACCATTTTCGTTGACGATAATCACAAATATTTTCAAATTTAATATCTTAAACCATTATGATAAAAACAATAAAATTGTTTTCTTTTACAAACTTGATATATTTGAAACATAGTCTACGGATTTAAGTTTTTTCGACTCAAATAAATGATGACTTTTAAACTTGTCTCCCAGTACAGACTAGTGCTTGTAACTTTTCTTAAACTAGCACATAATAAGTACTAGGGGACAAATTTAAGATGAACATTGATCAACCAGTTTCTTTCTTATGTAGAAAGGCATCCACGATTTCTGTTACGTTGATACTTTCTCCAAATTCCTCAAGCACAAGCTAGTGCTAATGCTTATTGACCATTAGCACATAACATGTCCCTGGAAGGATTTGGGACCGAATTGTCACCTCAGTATGTTTAACGTCTTCTCTGTGGTGAGGTAATTTTCGATTCCTCTGCAAGCACAGGCTAGTGCTAATGTTTGTTAACCATTTGCACAATACAAGTACCTGGGAAGATATCAGATTGTTTGCGTAGATCTGTTGTCTTCGTCTTTGTTTTCAGTATCTTTTCTTCTATATCTCTGATCTCTCTCAAGCACAGGCTAGTGCTAATGTTATAATATCATTAGTACATAGCAAGTACCGGAAAGATTTCAAAATATTTTTCTCGCTTTTCTGGTCTTTTCCAAGTTTCAGTTGTATTTCTTCAAAGATGTTATTTTCCGATCCCTCTCCAAGCACAGACTAGTGCTAATGTAAATTTGTCATTAGCACCTAGCAAGTACCTGGGAAGATTTCAGATTTTCTCTGTGACTTTCTTCTTCTGATGAATATTTCGTTCTGACAGTTTTCACCAAAATCTTTGTATTTAAAGACTCAGGTGTCAATACTTGATAAGTGTCATATTGCATCTCTTGGCTGAGCTTCTGATGTTTCAAGAGCACATGAGAAAATCGTTTAATTTTGATTAATGTCATAATTGATGAGATCGATGTGTGTATCCCAAGCCAAGTTTCGACCATTTTCGTTGACGATAATCACAAATATTTTCAAATTTAATATCTTAAACCATTATGATAAAAACAATAAAATTGTTTTCTTTTACAAACTTGATATATTTGAAACATAGTCTACGGATTTAAGTTTTTCGACTCAAATAAATGATGACTTTTAAACTTGTCTCCCAGTACAGACTAGTGCTTGTAACTTTTCTTAAACTAGCACATAATAAGTACTAGGGACAAATTTAAGATGAACATTGATCAACCAGTTTCTTTCTTATGTAGAAAGGCATCCACGATTTCTGTTACGTTGATACTTTCTCCAAATTCCTCAAGCACAAGCTAGTGCTAATGCTTATTGACCATTAGCACATAACATGTCCCTGGAAGGATTTGGGACCGAATTGTCACCTCAGTATGTTTAACGTCTTCTCTGTGGTGAGGTAATTTTCGATTCCTCTGCAAGCACAGGCTAGTGCTAATGTTTGTTAACCATTTGCACAATACAAGTACCTGGGAAGATATCAGATTGTTTGCGTAGATCTGTTGTCTTCGTCTTTGTTTTCAGTATCTTTTCTTCTATATCTCTGATCTCTCTCAAGCACAGGCTAGTGCTAATGTTATAATATCATTAGTACATAGCAAGTACCGGAAAGATTTCAAAATATTTTTCTCGCTTTTCTGGTCTTTTCCAAGTTTCAGTTGTATTTCTTCAAAGATGTTATTTTCCGATCCCTCTCCAAGCACAGACTAGTGCTAATGTAAATTTGTCATTAGCACCTAGCAAGTACCTGGGAAGATTTCAGATTTTCTCTGTGACTTTCTTCTTCTGATGAATATTTCGTTCTGACAGTTTTCACCAAAATCTTTGTATTTAAAGACTCAGGTGTCAATACTTGATAAGTGTCATATTGCATCTCTTGGCTGAGCTTCTGATGTTTCAAGAGCACATGAGAAAATCGTTTAATTTTGATTAATGTCATAATTGATGAGATCGATGTGTGTATCCCAAGCCAAGTTTCGACCATTTTCGTTGACGATAATCACAAATATTTTCAAATTTAATATCTTAAACCATTATGATAAAACAATAAAATTGTTTTCTTTTACAAACTTGATATATTTGAAACATAGTCTACGGATTTAAGTTTTTTCGACTCAAATAAATGATGACTTTTAAACTTGTCTCCCAGTACAGACTAGTGCTTGTAACTTTTCTTAAACTAGCACATAATAAGTACTAGGGGACAAATTTAAGATGAACATTGATCAACCAGTTTCTTTCTTATGTAGAAAGGCATCCACGATTTCTGTTACGTTGATACTTTCTCCAAATTCCTCAAGCACAAGCTAGTGCTAATGCTTATTGACCATTAGCACATAACATGTCCCTGGAAGGATTTGGGACCGAATTGTCACCTCAGTATGTTTAACGTCTTCTCTGTGGTGAGGTAATTTTCGATTCCTCTGCAAGCACAGGCTAGTGCTAATGTTTGTTAACCATTTGCACAATACAAGTACCTGGGAAGATATCAGATTGTTTGCGTAGATCTGTTGTCTTCGTCTTTGTTTTCGGTATCTTTTCTTCTATATCTCTGATCTCTCTCAAGCACAGGCTAGTGCTAATGTTATAATATCATTAGTACATAGCAAGTACCGGAAAGATTTCAAAATATTTTTCTCGCTTTTCTGGTCTTTTCCAAGTTTCAGTTGTATTTCTTCAAAGATGTTATTTTCCGATCCCTCTCCAAGCACAGACTAGTGCTAATGTAAATTTGTCATTAGCACCTAGCAAGTACCTGGGAAGATTTCAGATTTTCTCTGTGACTTTCTTCTTCTGATGAATATTTCGTTCTGACAGTTTTCACCAAAATCTTTGTATTTAAAGACTCAGGTGTCAATACTTGATAAGTGTCATATTGCATCTCTTGGCTGAGCTTCTGATGTTTCAAGAGCACATGAGAAAATCGTTTAATTTTGATTAATGTCATAATTGATGAGATCGATGTGTGTATCCCAAGCCAAGTTTCGACCATTTTCGTTGACGATAATCACAAATATTTTCAAATTTAATATCTTAAACCATTATGATAAAAACAATAAAATTGTTTTCTTTTACAAACTTGATATATTTGAAACATAGTCTACGGATTTAAGTTTTTCGACTCAAATAAATGATGACTTTTAAACTTGTCTCCCAGTACAGACTAGTGCTTGTAACTTTTCTTAAACTAGCACATAATAAGTACTAGGGACAAATTTAAGATGAACATTGATCAACCAGTTTCTTTCTTATGTAGAAAGGCATCCACGATTTCTGTTACGTTGATACTTTCTCCAAATTCCTCAAGCACAAGCTAGTGCTAATGCTTATTGACCATTAGCACATAACATGTCCCTGGAAGGATTTGGGACCGAATTGTCACCTCAGTATGTTTAACGTCTTCTCTGTGGTGAGGTAATTTTCGATTCCTCTGCAAGCACAGGCTAGTGCTAATGTTTGTTAACCATTTGCACAATACAAGTACCTGGGAAGATATCAGATTGTTTGCGTAGATCTGTTGTCTTCGTCTTTGTTTTCAGTATCTTTTCTTCTATATCTCTGATCTCTCTCAAGCACAGGCTAGTGCTAATGTTATAATATCATTAGTACATAGCAAGTACCGGAAAGATTTCAAAATATTTTTCTCGCTTTTCTGGTCTTTTCCAAGTTTCAGTTGTATTTCTTCAAAGATGTTATTTTCCGATCCCTCTCCAAGCACAGACTAGTGCTAATGTAAATTTGTCATTAGCACCTAGCAAGTACCTGGGAAGATTTCAGATTTTCTCTGTGACTTTCTTCTTCTGATGAATATTTCGTTCTGACAGTTTTCACCAAAATCTTTGTATTTAAAGACTCAGGTGTCAATACTTGATAAGTGTCATATTGCATCTCTTGGCTGAGCTTCTGATGTTTCAAGAGCACATGAGAAAATCGTTTAATTTTGATTAATGTCATAATTGATGAGATCGATGTGTGTATCCCAAGCCAAGTTTCGACCATTTTCGTTGACGATAATCACAAATATTTTCAAATTTAATATCTTAAACCATTATGATAAAAACAATAAAATTGTTTTCTTTTACAAACTTGATATATTTGAAACATAGTCTACGGATTTAAGTTTTTCGACTCAAATAAATGATGACTTTTAAACTTGTCTCCCAGTACAGACTAGTGCTTGTAACTTTTCTTAAACTAGCACATAATAAGTACTAGGGACAAATTTAAGATGAACATTGATCAACCAGTTTCTTTCTTATGTAGAAAGGCATCCACGATTTCTGTTACGTTGATACTTTCTCCAAATTCCTCAAGCACAAGCTAGTGCTAATGCTTATTGACCATTAGCACATAACATGTCCCTGGAAGGATTTGGGACCGAATTGTCACCTCAGTATGTTTAACGTCTTCTCTGTGGTGAGGTAATTTTCGATTCCTCTGCAAGCACAGGCTAGTGCTAATGTTTGTTAACCATTTGCACAATACAAGTACCTGGGAAGATATCAGATTGTTTGCGTAGATCTGTTGTCTTCGTCTTTGTTTTCAGTATCTTTTCTTCTATATCTCTGATCTCTCTCAAGCACAGGCTAGTGCTAATGTTATAATATCATTAGTACATAGCAAGTACCGGAAAGATTTCAAAATATTTTTCTCGCTTTTCTGGTCTTTTCCAAGTTTCAGTTGTATTTCTTCAAAGATGTTATTTTCCGATCCCTCTCCAAGCACAGACTAGTGCTAATGTAAATTTGTCATTAGCACCTAGCAAGTACCTGGGAAGATTTCAGATTTTCTCTGTGACTTTCTTCTTCTGATGAATATTTCGTTCTGACAGTTTTCACCAAAATCTTTGTATTTAAAGACTCAGGTGTCAATACTTGATAAGTGTCATATTGCATCTCTTGGCTGAGCTTCTGATGTTTCAAGAGCACATGAGAAAATCGTTTAATTTTGATTAATGTCATAATTGATGAGATCGATGTGTGTATCCCAAGCCAAGTTTCGACCATTTTCGTTGACGATAATCACAAATATTTTCAAATTTAATATCTTAAACCATTATGATAAAAACAATAAAATTGTTTTCTTTTACAAACTTGATATATTTGAAACATAGTCTACGGATTTAAGTTTTTCGACTCAAATAAATGATGACTTTTAAACTTGTCTCCCAGTACAGACTAGTGCTTGTAACTTTTCTTAAACTAGCACATAATAAGTACTAGGGACAAATTTAAGATGAACATTGATCAACCAGTTTCTTTCTTATGTAGAAAGGCATCCACGATTTCTGTTACGTTGATACTTTCTCCAAATTCCTCAAGCACAAGCTAGTGCTAATGCTTATTGACCATTAGCACATAACATGTCCCTGGAAGGATTTGGGACCGAATTGTCACCTCAGTATGTTTAACGTCTTCTCTGTGGTGAGGTAATTTTCGATTCCTCTGCAAGCACAGGCTAGTGCTAATGTTTGTTAACCATTTGCACAATACAAGTACCTGGGAAGATATCAGATTGTTTGCGTAGATCTGTTGTCTTCGTCTTTGTTTTCAGTATCTTTTCTTCTATATCTCTGATCTCTCTCAAGCACAGGCTAGTGCTAATGTTATAATATCATTAGTACATAGCAAGTACCGGAAAGATTTCAAAATATTTTTCTCGCTTTTCTGGTCTTTTCCAAGTTTCAGTTGTATTTCTTCAAAGATGTTATTTTCCGATCCCTCTCCAAGCACAGACTAGTGCTAATGTAAATTTGTCATTAGCACCTAGCAAGTACCTGGGAAGATTTCAGATTTTCTCTGTGACTTTCTTCTTCTGATGAATATTTCGTTCTGACAGTTTTCACCAAAATCTTTGTATTTAAAGACTCAGGTGTCAATACTTGATAAGTGTCATATTGCATCTCTTGGCTGAGCTTCTGATGTTTCAAGAGCACATGAGAAAATCGTTTAATTTTGATTAATGTCATAATTGATGAGATCGATGTGTATCCCAAGCCAAGTTTCGACCATTTTCGTTGACGATAATCACAAATATTTTCAAATTTAATATCTTAAACCATTATGATAAAAACAATAAAATTGTTTTCTTTTACAAACTTGATATATTTGAAACATAGTCTACGGATTTAAGTTTTTCGACTCAAATAAATGATGACTTTTAAACTTGTCTCCCAGTACAGACTAGTGCTTGTAACTTTTCTTAAACTAGCACATAATAAGTACTAGGGACAAATTTAAGATGAACATTGATCAACCAGTTTCTTTCTTATGTAGAAAGGCATCCACGATTTCTGTTACGTTGATACTTTCTCCAAATTCCTCAAGCACAAGCTAGTGCTAATGCTTATTGACCATTAGCACATAACATGTCCCTGGAAGGATTTGGGACCGAATTGTCACCTCAGTATGTTTAACGTCTTCTCTGTGGTGAGGTAATTTTCGATTCCTCTGCAAGCACAGGCTAGTGCTAATGTTTGTTAACCATTTGCACAATACAAGTACCTGGGAAGATATCAGATTGTTTGCGTAGATCTGTTGTCTTCGTCTTTGTTTTCAGTATCTTTTCTTCTATATCTCTGATCTCTCTCAAGCACAGGCTAGTGCTAATGTTATAATATCATTAGTACATAGCAAGTACCGGAAAGATTTCAAAATATTTTTCTCGCTTTTCTGGTCTTTTCCAAGTTTCAGTTGTATTTCTTCAAAGATGTTATTTTCCGATCCCTCTCCAAGCACAGACTAGTGCTAATGTAAATTTGTCATTAGCACCTAGCAAGTACCTGGGAAGATTTCAGATTTTCTCTGTGACTTTCTTCTTCTGATGAATATTTCGTTCTGACAGTTTTCACCAAAATCTTTGTATTTAAAGACTCAGGTGTCAATACTTGATAAGTGTCATATTGCATCTCTTGGCTGAGCTTCTGATGTTTCAAGAGCACATGAGAAAATCGTTTAATTTTGATTAATGTCATAATTGATGAGATCGATGTGTGTATCCCAAGCCAAGTTTCGACCATTTTCGTTGACGATAATCACAAATATTTTCAAATTTAATATCTTAAACCATTATGATAAAAACAATAAAATTGTTTTCTTTTACAAACTTGATATATTTGAAACATAGTCTACGGATTTAAGTTTTTTCGACTCAAATAAATGATGACTTTTAAACTTGTCTCCCAGTACAGACTAGTGCTTGTAACTTTTCTTAAACTAGCACATAATAAGTACTAGGGGACAAATTTAAGATGAACATTGATCAACCAGTTTCTTTCTTATGTAGAAAGGCATCCACGATTTCTGTTACGTTGATACTTTCTCCAAATTCCTCAAGCACAAGCTAGTGCTAATGCTTATTGACCATTAGCACATAACATGTCCCTGGAAGGATTTGGGACCGAATTGTCACCTCAGTATGTTTAACGTCTTCTCTGTGGTGAGGTAATTTTCGATTCCTCTGCAAGCACAGGCTAGTGCTAATGTTTGTTAACCATTTGCACAATACAAGTACCTGGGAAGATATCAGATTGTTTGCGTAGATCTGTTGTCTTCGTCTTTGTTTTCAGTATCTTTTCTTCTATATCTCTGATCTCTCTCAAGCACAGGCTAGTGCTAATGTTATAATATCATTAGTACATAGCAAGTACCCGGAAAGATTTCAAAATATTTTTCTCGCTTTTCTGGTCTTTTCCAAGTTTCAGTTGTATTTCTTCAAAGATGTTATTTTCCGATCCCTCTCCAAGCACAGACTAGTGCTAATGTAAATTTGTCATTAGCACCTAGCAAGTACCTGGGAAGATTTCAGATTTTCTCTGTGACTTTCTTCTTCTGATGAATATTTCGTTCTGACAGTTTTCACCAAAATCTTTGTATTTAAAGACTCAGGTGTCAATACTTGATAAGTGTCATATTGCATCTCTTGGCTGAGCTTCTGATGTTTCAAGAGCACATGAGAAAATCGTTTAATTTTGATTAATGTCATAATTGATGAGATCGATGTGTGTATCCCAAGCCAAGTTTCGACCATTTTCGTTGACGATAATCACAAATATTTTCAAATTTAATATCTTAAACCATTATGATAAAAACAATAAAATTGTTTTCTTTTACAAACTTGATATATTTGAAACATAGTCTACGGATTTAAGTTTTTCGACTCAAATAAATGATGACTTTTAAACTTGTCTCCCAGTACAGACTAGTGCTTGTAACTTTTCTTAAACTAGCACATAATAAGTACTAGGGACAAATTTAAGATGAACATTGATCAACCAGTTTCTTTCTTATGTAGAAAGGCATCCACGATTTCTGTTACGTTGATACTTTCTCCAAATTCCTCAAGCACAAGCTAGTGCTAATGCTTATTGACCATTAGCACATAACATGTCCCTGGAAGGATTTGGGACCGAATTGTCACCTCAGTATGTTTAACGTCTTCTCTGTGGTGAGGTAATTTTCGATTCCTCTGCAAGCACAGGCTAGTGCTAATGTTTGTTAACCATTTGCACAATACAAGTACCTGGGAAGATATCAGATTGTTTGCGTAGATCTGTTGTCTTCGTCTTTGTTTTCGGTATCTTTTCTTCTATATCTCTGATCTCTCTCAAGCACAGGCTAGTGCTAATGTTATAATATCATTAGTACATAGCAAGTACCCGGAAAGATTTCAAAATATTTTTCTCGCTTTTCTGGTCTTTTCCAAGTTTCAGTTGTATTTCTTCAAAGATGTTATTTTCCGATCCCTCTCCAAGCACAGACTAGTGCTAATGTAAATTTGTCATTAGCACCTAGCAAGTACCTGGGAAGATTTCAGATTTTCTCTGTGACTTTCTTCTTCTGATGAATATTTCGTTCTGACAGTTTTCACCAAAATCTTTGTATTTAAAGACTCAGGTGTCAATACTTGATAAGTGTCATATTGCATCTCTTGGCTGAGCTTCTGATGTTTCAAGAGCACATGAGAAAATCGTTTAATTTTGATTAATGTCATAATTGATGAGATCGATGTGTGTATCCCAAGCCAAGTTTCGACCATTTTCGTTGACGATAATCACAAATATTTTCAAATTTAATATCTTAAACCATTATGATAAAAACAATAAAATTGTTTTCTTTTACAAACTTGATATATTTGAAACATAGTCTACGGATTTAAGTTTTTCGACTCAAATAAATGATGACTTTTAAACTTGTCTCCCAGTACAGACTAGTGCTTGTAACTTTTCTTAAACTAGCACATAATAAGTACTAGGGACAAATTTAAGATGAACATTGATCAACCAGTTTCTTTCTTATGTAGAAAGGCATCCACGATTTCTGTTACGTTGATACTTTCTCCAAATTCCTCAAGCACAAGCTAGTGCTAATGCTTATTGACCATTAGCACATAACATGTCCCTGGAAGGATTTGGGACCGAATTGTCACCTCAGTATGTTTAACGTCTTCTCTGTGGTGAGGTAATTTTCGATTCCTCTGCAAGCACAGGCTAGTGCTAATGTTTGTTAACCATTTGCACAATACAAGTACCTGGGAAGATATCAGATTGTTTGCGTAGATCTGTTGTCTTCGTCTTTGTTTTCAGTATCTTTTCTTCTATATCTCTGATCTCTCTCAAGCACAGGCTAGTGCTAATGTTATAATATCATTAGTACATAGCAAGTACCGGAAAGATTTCAAAATATTTTTCTCGCTTTTCTGGTCTTTTCCAAGTTTCAGTTGTATTTCTTCAAAGATGTTATTTTCCGATCCCTCTCCAAGCACAGACTAGTGCTAATGTAAATTTGTCATTAGCACCTAGCAAGTACCTGGGAAGATTTCAGATTTTCTCTGTGACTTTCTTCTTCTGATGAATATTTCGTTCTGACAGTTTTCACCAAAATCTTTGTATTTAAAGACTCAGGTGTCAATACTTGATAAGTGTCATATTGCATCTCTTGGCTGAGCTTCTGATGTTTCAAGAGCACATGAGAAAATCGTTTAATTTTGATTAATGTCATAATTGATGAGATCGATGTGTATCCCAAGCCAAGTTTCGACCATTTTCGTTGACGATAATCACAAATATTTTCAAATTTAATATCTTAAACCATTATGATAAAACAATAAAATTGTTTTCTTTTACAAACTTGATATATTTGAAACATAGTCTACGGATTTAAGTTTTTTCGACTCAAATAAATGATGACTTTTAAACTTGTCTCCCAGTACAGACTAGTGCTTGTAACTTTTCTTAAACTAGCACATAATAAGTACTAGGGGACAAATTTAAGATGAACATTGATCAACCAGTTTCTTTCTTATGTAGAAAGGCATCCACGATTTCTGTTACGTTGATACTTTCTCCAAATTCCTCAAGCACAAGCTAGTGCTAATGCTTATTGACCATTAGCACATAACATGTCCCTGGAAGGATTTGGGACCGAATTGTCACCTCAGTATGTTTAACGTCTTCTCTGTGGTGAGGTAATTTTCGATTCCTCTGCAAGCACAGGCTAGTGCTAATGTTTGTTAACCATTTGCACAATACAAGTACCTGGGAAGATATCAGATTGTTTGCGTAGATCTGTTGTCTTCGTCTTTGTTTTCGGTATCTTTTCTTCTATATCTCTGATCTCTCTCAAGCACAGGCTAGTGCTAATGTTATAATATCATTAGTACATAGCAAGTACCGGAAAGATTTCAAAATATTTTTCTCGCTTTTCTGGTCTTTTCCAAGTTTCAGTTGTATTTCTTCAAAGATGTTATTTTCCGATCCCTCTCCAAGCACAGACTAGTGCTAATGTAAATTTGTCATTAGCACCTAGCAAGTACCTGGGAAGATTTCAGATTTTCTCTGTGACTTTCTTCTTCTGATGAATATTTCGTTCTGACAGTTTTTCACCAAAATCTTTGTATTTAAAGACTCAGGTGTCAATACTTGATAAGTGTCATATTGCATCTCTTGGCTGAGCTTCTGATGTTTCAAGAGCACATGAGAAAATCGTTTAATTTTGATTAATGTCATAATTGATGAGATCGATGTGTGTATCCCAAGCCAAGTTTCGACCATTTTCGTTGACGATAATCACAAATATTTTCAAATTTAATATCTTAAACCATTATGATAAAAACAATAAAATTGTTTTCTTTTACAAACTTGATATATTTGAAACATAGTCTACGGATTTAAGTTTTTCGACTCAAATAAATGATGACTTTTAAACTTGTCTCCCAGTACAGACTAGTGCTTGTAACTTTTCTTAAACTAGCACATAATAAGTACTAGGGACAAATTTAAGATGAACATTGATCAACCAGTTTCTTTCTTATGTAGAAAGGCATCCACGATTTCTGTTACGTTGATACTTTCTCCAAATTCCTCAAGCACAAGCTAGTGCTAATGCTTATTGACCATTAGCACATAACATGTCCCTGGAAGGATTTGGGACCGAATTGTCACCTCAGTATGTTTAACGTCTTCTCTGTGGTGAGGTAATTTTCGATTCCTCTGCAAGCACAGGCTAGTGCTAATGTTTGTTAACCATTTGCACAATACAAGTACCTGGGAAGATATCAGATTGTTTGCGTAGATCTGTTGTCTTCGTCTTTGTTTTCGGTATCTTTTCTTCTATATCTCTGATCTCTCTCAAGCACAGGCTAGTGCTAATGTTATAATATCATTAGTACATAGCAAGTACCCGAAAGATTTCAAAATATTTTTCTCGCTTTTCTGGTCTTTTCCAAGTTTCAGTTGTATTTCTTCAAAGATGTTATTTTCCGATCCCTCTCCAAGCACAGACTAGTGCTAATGTAAATTTGTCATTAGCACCTAGCAAGTACCTGGGAAGATTTCAGATTTTCTCTGTGACTTTCTTCTTCTGATGAATATTTCGTTCTGACAGTTTTCACCAAAATCTTTGTATTTAAAGACTCAGGTGTCAATACTTGATAAGTGTCATATTGCATCTCTTGGCTGAGCTTCTGATGTTTCAAGAGCACATGAGAAAATCGTTTAATTTTGATTAATGTCATAATTGATGAGATCGATGTGTGTATCCCAAGCCAAGTTTCGACCATTTTCGTTGACGATAATCACAAATATTTTCAAATTTAATATCTTAAACCATTATGATAAAAACAATAAAATTGTTTTCTTTTACAAACTTGATATATTTGAAACATAGTCTACGGATTTAAGTTTTTCGACTCAAATAAATGATGACTTTTAAACTTGTCTCCCAGTACAGACTAGTGCTTGTAACTTTTCTTAAACTAGCACATAATAAGTACTAGGGACAAATTTAAGATGAACATTGATCAACCAGTTTCTTTCTTATGTAGAAAGGCATCCACGATTTCTGTTACGTTGATACTTTCTCCAAATTCCTCAAGCACAAGCTAGTGCTAATGCTTATTGACCATTAGCACATAACATGTCCCTGGAAGGATTTGGGACCGAATTGTCACCTCAGTATGTTTAACGTCTTCTCTGTGGTGAGGTAATTTTCGATTCCTCTGCAAGCACAGGCTAGTGCTAATGTTTGTTAACCATTTGCACAATACAAGTACCTGGGAAGATATCAGATTGTTTGCGTAGATCTGTTGTCTTCGTCTTTGTTTTCGGTATCTTTTCTTCTATATCTCTGATCTCTCTCAAGCACAGGCTAGTGCTAATGTTATAATATCATTAGTACATAGCAAGTACCGGAAAGATTTCAAAATATTTTTCTCGCTTTTCTGGTCTTTTCCAAGTTTCAGTTGTATTTCTTCAAAGATGTTATTTTCCGATCCCTCTCCAAGCACAGACTAGTGCTAATGTAAATTTGTCATTAGCACCTAGCAAGTACCTGGGAAGATTTCAGATTTTCTCTGTGACTTTCTTCTTCTGATGAATATTTCGTTCTGACAGTTTTCACCAAAATCTTTGTATTTAAAGACTCAGGTGTCAATACTTGATAAGTGTCATATTGCATCTCTTGGCTGAGCTTCTGATGTTTCAAGAGCACATGAGAAAATCGTTTAATTTTGATTAATGTCATAATTGATGAGATCGATGTGTGTATCCCAAGCCAAGTTTCGACCATTTTCGTTGACGATAATCACAAATATTTTCAAATTTAATATCTTAAACCATTATGATAAAAACAATAAAATTGTTTTCTTTTACAAACTTGATATATTTGAAACATAGTCTACGGATTTAAGTTTTTCGACTCAAATAAATGATGACTTTTAAACTTGTCTCCCAGTACAGACTAGTGCTTGTAACTTTTCTTAAACTAGCACATAATAAGTACTAGGGACAAATTTAAGATGAACATTGATCAACCAGTTTCTTTCTTATGTAGAAAGGCATCCACGATTTCTGTTACGTTGATACTTTCTCCAAATTCCTCAAGCACAAGCTAGTGCTAATGCTTATTGACCATTAGCACATAACATGTCCCTGGAAGGATTTGGGACCGAATTGTCACCTCAGTATGTTTAACGTCTTCTCTGTGGTGAGGTAATTTTCGATTCCTCTGCAAGCACAGGCTAGTGCTAATGTTTGTTAACCATTTGCACAATACAAGTACCTGGGAAGATATCAGATTGTTTGCGTAGATCTGTTGTCTTCGTCTTTGTTTTCGGTATCTTTTCTTCTATATCTCTGATCTCTCTCAAGCACAGGCTAGTGCTAATGTTATAATATCATTAGTACATAGCAAGTACCGGAAAGATTTCAAAATATTTTTCTCGCTTTTCTGGTCTTTTCCAAGTTTCAGTTGTATTTCTTCAAAGATGTTATTTTCCGATCCCTCTCCAAGCACAGACTAGTGCTAATGTAAATTTGTCATTAGCACCTAGCAAGTACCTGGGAAGATTTCAGATTTTCTCTGTGACTTTCTTCTTCTGATGAATATTTCGTTCTGACAGTTTTCACCAAAATCTTTGTATTTAAAGACTCAGGTGTCAATACTTGATAAGTGTCATATTGCATCTCTTGGCTGAGCTTCTGATGTTTCAAGAGCACATGAGAAAATCGTTTAATTTTGATTAATGTCATAATTGATGAGATCGATGTGTGTATCCCAAGCCAAGTTTCGACCATTTTCGTTGACGATAATCACAAATATTTTCAAATTTAATATCTTAAACCATTATGATAAAAACAATAAAATTGTTTTCTTTTACAAACTTGATATATTTGAAACATAGTCTACGGATTTAAGTTTTTCGACTCAAATAAATGATGACTTTTAAACTTGTCTCCCAGTACAGACTAGTGCTTGTAACTTTTCTTAAACTAGCACATAATAAGTACTAGGGACAAATTTAAGATGAACATTGATCAACCAGTTTCTTTCTTATGTAGAAAGGCATCCACGATTTCTGTTACGTTGATACTTTCTCCAAATTCCTCAAGCACAAGCTAGTGCTAATGCTTATTGACCATTAGCACATAACATGTCCCTGGAAGGATTTGGGACCGAATTGTCACCTCAGTATGTTTAACGTCTTCTCTGTGGTGAGGTAATTTTCGATTCCTCTGCAAGCACAGGCTAGTGCTAATGTTTGTTAACCATTTGCACAATACAAGTACCTGGGAAGATATCAGATTGTTTGCGTAGATCTGTTGTCTTCGTCTTTGTTTTCAGTATCTTTTCTTCTATATCTCTGATCTCTCTCAAGCACAGGCTAGTGCTAATGTTATAATATCATTAGTACATAGCAAGTACCGGAAAGATTTCAAAATATTTTTCTCGCTTTTCTGGTCTTTTCCAAGTTTCAGTTGTATTTCTTCAAAGATGTTATTTTCCGATCCCTCTCCAAGCACAGACTAGTGCTAATGTAAATTTGTCATTAGCACCTAGCAAGTACCTGGGAAGATTTCAGATTTTCTCTGTGACTTTCTTCTTCTGATGAATATTTCGTTCTGACAGTTTTCACCAAAATCTTTGTATTTAAAGACTCAGGTGTCAATACTTGATAAGTGTCATATTGCATCTCTTGGCTGAGCTTCTGATGTTTCAAGAGCACATGAGAAAATCGTTTAATTTTGATTAATGTCATAATTGATGAGATCGATGTGTGTATCCCAAGCCAAGTTTCGACCATTTTCGTTGACGATAATCACAAATATTTTCAAATTTAATATCTTAAACCATTATGATAAAAACAATAAAATTGTTTTCTTTTACAAACTTGATATATTTGAAACATAGTCTACGGATTTAAGTTTTTCGACTCAAATAAATGATGACTTTTAAACTTGTCTCCCAGTACAGACTAGTGCTTGTAACTTTTCTTAAACTAGCACATAATAAGTACTAGGGACAAATTTAAGATGAACATTGATCAACCAGTTTCTTTCTTATGTAGAAAGGCATCCACGATTTCTGTTACGTTGATACTTTCTCCAAATTCCTCAAGCACAAGCTAGTGCTAATGCTTATTGACCATTAGCACATAACATGTCCCTGGAAGGATTTGGGACCGAATTGTCACCTCAGTATGTTTAACGTCTTCTCTGTGGTGAGGTAATTTTCGATTCCTCTGCAAGCACAGGCTAGTGCTAATGTTTGTTAACCATTTGCACAATACAAGTACCTGGGAAGATATCAGATTGTTTGCGTAGATCTGTTGTCTTCGTCTTTGTTTTCAGTATCTTTTCTTCTATATCTCTGATCTCTCTCAAGCACAGGCTAGTGCTAATGTTATAATATCATTAGTACATAGCAAGTACCGGAAAGATTTCAAAATATTTTTCTCGCTTTTCTGGTCTTTTCCAAGTTTCAGTTGTATTTCTTCAAAGATGTTATTTTCCGATCCCTCTCCAAGCACAGACTAGTGCTAATGTAAATTTGTCATTAGCACCTAGCAAGTACCTGGGAAGATTTCAGATTTTCTCTGTGACTTTCTTCTTCTGATGAATATTTCGTTCTGACAGTTTTCACCAAAATCTTTGTATTTAAAGACTCAGGTGTCAATACTTGATAAGTGTCATATTGCATCTCTTGGCTGAGCTTCTGATGTTTCAAGAGCACATGAGAAAATCGTTTAATTTTGATTAATGTCATAATTGATGAGATCGATGTGTGTATCCCAAGCCAAGTTTCGACCATTTTCGTTGACGATAATCACAAATATTTTCAAATTTAATATCTTAAACCATTATGATAAAACAATAAAATTGTTTTCTTTTACAAACTTGATATATTTGAAACATAGTCTACGGATTTAAGTTTTTCGACTCAAATAAATGATGACTTTTAAACTTGTCTCCCAGTACAGACTAGTGCTTGTAACTTTTCTTAAACTAGCACATAATAAGTACTAGGGACAAATTTAAGATGAACATTGATCAACCAGTTTCTTTCTTATGTAGAAAGGCATCCACGATTTCTGTTACGTTGATACTTTCTCCAAATTCCTCAAGCACAAGCTAGTGCTAATGCTTATTGACCATTAGCACATAACATGTCCCTGGAAGGATTTGGGACCGAATTGTCACCTCAGTATGTTTAACGTCTTCTCTGTGGTGAGGTAATTTTCGATTCCTCTGCAAGCACAGGCTAGTGCTAATGTTTGTTAACCATTTGCACAATACAAGTACCTGGGAAGATATCAGATTGTTTGCGTAGATCTGTTGTCTTCGTCTTTGTTTTCGGTATCTTTTCTTCTATATCTCTGATCTCTCTCAAGCACAGGCTAGTGCTAATGTTATAATATCATTAGTACATAGCAAGTACCGGAAAGATTTCAAAATATTTTTCTCGCTTTTCTGGTCTTTTCCAAGTTTCAGTTGTATTTCTTCAAAGATGTTATTTTCCGATCCCTCTCCAAGCACAGACTAGTGCTAATGTAAATTTGTCATTAGCACCTAGCAAGTACCTGGGAAGATTTCAGATTTTCTCTGTGACTTTCTTCTTCTGATGAATATTTCGTTCTGACAGTTTTCACCAAAATCTTTGTATTTAAAGACTCAGGTGTCAATACTTGATAAGTGTCATATTGCATCTCTTGGCTGAGCTTCTGATGTTTCAAGAGCACATGAGAAAATCGTTTAATTTTGATTAATGTCATAATTGATGAGATCGATGTGTGTATCCCAAGCCAAGTTTCGACCATTTTCGTTGACGATAATCACAAATATTTTCAAATTTAATATCTTAAACCATTATGATAAAAACAATAAAATTGTTTTCTTTTACAAACTTGATATATTTGAAACATAGTCTACGGATTTAAGTTTTTCGACTCAAATAAATGATGACTTTTAAACTTGTCTCCCAGTACAGACTAGTGCTTGTAACTTTTCTTAAACTAGCACATAATAAGTACTAGGGACAAATTTAAGATGAACATTGATCAACCAGTTTCTTTCTTATGTAGAAAGGCATCCACGATTTCTGTTACGTTGATACTTTCTCCAAATTCCTCAAGCACAAGCTAGTGCTAATGCTTATTGACCATTAGCACATAACATGTCCCTGGAAGGATTTGGGACCGAATTGTCACCTCAGTATGTTTAACGTCTTCTCTGTGGTGAGGTAATTTTCGATTCCTCTGCAAGCACAGGCTAGTGCTAATGTTTGTTAACCATTTGCACAATACAAGTACCTGGGAAGATATCAGATTGTTTGCGTAGATCTGTTGTCTTCGTCTTTGTTTTCGGTATCTTTTCTTCTATATCTCTGATCTCTCTCAAGCACAGGCTAGTGCTAATGTTATAATATCATTAGTACATAGCAAGTACCGGAAAGATTTCAAAATATTTTTCTCGCTTTTCTGGTCTTTTCCAAGTTTCAGTTGTATTTCTTCAAAGATGTTATTTTCCGATCCCTCTCCAAGCACAGACTAGTGCTAATGTAAATTTGTCATTAGCACCTAGCAAGTACCTGGGAAGATTTCAGATTTTCTCTGTGACTTTCTTCTTCTGATGAATATTTCGTTCTGACAGTTTTCACCAAAATCTTTGTATTTAAAGACTCAGGTGTCAATACTTGATAAGTGTCATATTGCATCTCTTGGCTGAGCTTCTGATGTTTCAAGAGCACATGAGAAAATCGTTTAATTTTGATTAATGTCATAATTGATGAGATCGATGTGTGTATCCCAAGCCAAGTTTCGACCATTTTCGTTGACGATAATCACAAATATTTTCAAATTTAATATCTTAAACCATTATGATAAAAACAATAAAATTGTTTTCTTTTACAAACTTGATATATTTGAAACATAGTCTACGGATTTAAGTTTTTTCGACTCAAATAAATGATGACTTTTAAACTTGTCTCCCAGTACAGACTAGTGCTTGTAACTTTTCTTAAACTAGCACATAATAAGTACTAGGGGACAAATTTAAGATGAACATTGATCAACCAGTTTCTTTCTTATGTAGAAAGGCATCCACGATTTCTGTTACGTTGATACTTTCTCCAAATTCCTCAAGCACAAGCTAGTGCTAATGCTTATTGACCATTAGCACATAACATGTCCCTGGAAGGATTTGGGACCGAATTGTCACCTCAGTATGTTTAACGTCTTCTCTGTGGTGAGGTAATTTTCGATTCCTCTGCAAGCACAGGCTAGTGCTAATGTTTGTTAACCATTTGCACAATACAAGTACCTGGGAAGATATCAGATTGTTTGCGTAGATCTGTTGTCTTCGTCTTTGTTTTCGGTATCTTTTCTTCTATATCTCTGATCTCTCTCAAGCACAGGCTAGTGCTAATGTTATAATATCATTAGTACATAGCAAGTACCGGAAAGATTTCAAAATATTTTTCTCGCTTTTCTGGTCTTTTCCAAGTTTCAGTTGTATTTCTTCAAAGATGTTATTTTCCGATCCCTCTCCAAGCACAGACTAGTGCTAATGTAAATTTGTCATTAGCACCTAGCAAGTACCTGGGAAGATTTCAGATTTTCTCTGTGACTTTCTTCTTCTGATGAATATTTCGTTCTGACAGTTTTCACCAAAATCTTTGTATTTAAAGACTCAGGTGTCAATACTTGATAAGTGTCATATTGCATCTCTTGGCTGAGCTTCTGATGTTTCAAGAGCACATGAGAAAATCGTTTAATTTTGATTAATGTCATAATTGATGAGATCGATGTGTGTATCCCAAGCCAAGTTTCGACCATTTTCGTTGACGATAATCACAAATATTTTCAAATTTAATATCTTAAACCATTATGATAAAAACAATAAAATTGTTTTCTTTTACAAACTTGATATATTTGAAACATAGTCTACGGATTTAAGTTTTTCGACTCAAATAAATGATGACTTTTAAACTTGTCTCCCAGTACAGACTAGTGCTTGTAACTTTTCTTAAACTAGCACATAATAAGTACTAGGGACAAATTTAAGATGAACATTGATCAACCAGTTTCTTTCTTATGTAGAAAGGCATCCACGATTTCTGTTACGTTGATACTTTCTCCAAATTCCTCAAGCACAAGCTAGTGCTAATGCTTATTGACCATTAGCACATAACATGTCCCTGGAAGGATTTGGGACCGAATTGTCACCTCAGTATGTTTAACGTCTTCTCTGTGGTGAGGTAATTTTCGATTCCTCTGCAAGCACAGGCTAGTGCTAATGTTTGTTAACCATTTGCACAATACAAGTACCTGGGAAGATATCAGATTGTTTGCGTAGATCTGTTGTCTTCGTCTTTGTTTTCGGTATCTTTTCTTCTATATCTCTGATCTCTCTCAAGCACAGGCTAGTGCTAATGTTATAATATCATTAGTACATAGCAAGTACCGGAAAGATTTCAAAATATTTTTCTCGCTTTTCTGGTCTTTTCCAAGTTTCAGTTGTATTTCTTCAAAGATGTTATTTTCCGATCCCTCTCCAAGCACAGACTAGTGCTAATGTAAATTTGTCATTAGCACCTAGCAAGTACCTGGGAAGATTTCAGATTTTCTCTGTGACTTTCTTCTTCTGATGAATATTTCGTTCTGACAGTTTTCACCAAAATCTTTGTATTTAAAGACTCAGGTGTCAATACTTGATAAGTGTCATATTGCATCTCTTGGCTGAGCTTCTGATGTTTCAAGAGCACATGAGAAAATCGTTTAATTTTGATTAATGTCATAATTGATGAGATCGATGTGTATCCCAAGCCAAGTTTCGACCATTTTCGTTGACGATAATCACAAATATTTTCAAATTTAATATCTTAAACCATTATGATAAAAACAATAAAATTGTTTTCTTTTACAAACTTGATATATTTGAAACATAGTCTACGGATTTAAGTTTTTCGACTCAAATAAATGATGACTTTTAAACTTGTCTCCCAGTACAGACTAGTGCTTGTAACTTTTCTTAAACTAGCACATAATAAGTACTAGGGACAAATTTAAGATGAACATTGATCAACCAGTTTCTTTCTTATGTAGAAAGGCATCCACGATTTCTGTTACGTTGATACTTTCTCCAAATTCCTCAAGCACAAGCTAGTGCTAATGCTTATTGACCATTAGCACATAACATGTCCCTGGAAGGATTTGGGACCGAATTGTCACCTCAGTATGTTTAACGTCTTCTCTGTGGTGAGGTAATTTTCGATTCCTCTGCAAGCACAGGCTAGTGCTAATGTTTGTTAACCATTTGCACAATACAAGTACCTGGGAAGATATCAGATTGTTTGCGTAGATCTGTTGTCTTCGTCTTTGTTTTCGGTATCTTTTCTTCTATATCTCTGATCTCTCTCCAAGCACAGGCTAGTGCTAATGTTATAATATCATTAGTACATAGCAAGTACCGGAAAGATTTCAAAATATTTTTCTCGCTTTTCTGGTCTTTTCCAAGTTTCAGTTGTATTTCTTCAAAGATGTTATTTTCCGATCCCTCTCCAAGCACAGACTAGTGCTAATGTAAATTTGTCATTAGCACCTAGCAAGTACCTGGGAAGATTTCAGATTTTCTCTGTGACTTTCTTCTTCTGATGAATATTTCGTTCTGACAGTTTTCACCAAAATCTTTGTATTTAAAGACTCAGGTGTCAATACTTGATAAGTGTCATATTGCATCTCTTGGCTGAGCTTCTGATGTTTCAAGAGCACATGAGAAAATCGTTTAATTTTGATTAATGTCATAATTGATGAGATCGATGTGTGTATCCCAAGCCAAGTTTCGACCATTTTCGTTGACGATAATCACAAATATTTTCAAATTTAATATCTTAAACCATTATGATAAAAACAATAAAATTGTTTTCTTTTACAAACTTGATATATTTGAAACATAGTCTACGGATTTAAGTTTTTCGACTCAAATAAATGATGACTTTTAAACTTGTCTCCCAGTACAGACTAGTGCTTGTAACTTTTCTTAAACTAGCACATAATAAGTACTAGGGACAAATTTAAGATGAACATTGATCAACCAGTTTCTTTCTTATGTAGAAAGGCATCCACGATTTCTGTTACGTTGATACTTTCTCCAAATTCCTCAAGCACAAGCTAGTGCTAATGCTTATTGACCATTAGCACATAACATGTCCCTGGAAGGATTTGGGACCGAATTGTCACCTCAGTATGTTTAACGTCTTCTCTGTGGTGAGGTAATTTTCGATTCCTCTGCAAGCACAGGCTAGTGCTAATGTTTGTTAACCATTTGCACAATACAAGTACCTGGGAAGATATCAGATTGTTTGCGTAGATCTGTTGTCTTCGTCTTTGTTTTCGGTATCTTTTCTTCTATATCTCTGATCTCTCTCAAGCACAGGCTAGTGCTAATGTTATAATATCATTAGTACATAGCAAGTACCGGAAAGATTTCAAAATATTTTTCTCGCTTTTCTGGTCTTTTCCAAGTTTCAGTTGTATTTCTTCAAAGATGTTATTTTCCGATCCCTCTCCAAGCACAGACTAGTGCTAATGTAAATTTGTCATTAGCACCTAGCAAGTACCTGGGAAGATTTCAGATTTTCTCTGTGACTTTCTTCTTCTGATGAATATTTCGTTCTGACAGTTTTCACCAAAATCTTTGTATTTAAAGACTCAGGTGTCAATACTTGATAAGTGTCATATTGCATCTCTTGGCTGAGCTTCTGATGTTTCAAGAGCACATGAGAAAATCGTTTAATTTTGATTAATGTCATAATTGATGAGATCGATGTGTGTATCCCAAGCCAAGTTTCGACCATTTTCGTTGACGATAATCACAAATATTTTCAAATTTAATATCTTAAACCATTATGATAAAAACAATAAAATTGTTTTCTTTTACAAACTTGATATATTTGAAACATAGTCTACGGATTTAAGTTTTTCGACTCAAATAAATGATGACTTTTAAACTTGTCTCCCAGTACAGACTAGTGCTTGTAACTTTTCTTAAACTAGCACATAATAAGTACTAGGGACAAATTTAAGATGAACATTGATCAACCAGTTTCTTTCTTATGTAGAAAGGCATCCACGATTTCTGTTACGTTGATACTTTCTCCAAATTCCTCAAGCACAAGCTAGTGCTAATGCTTATTGACCATTAGCACATAACATGTCCCTGGAAGGATTTGGGACCGAATTGTCACCTCAGTATGTTTAACGTCTTCTCTGTGGTGAGGTAATTTTCGATTCCTCTGCAAGCACAGGCTAGTGCTAATGTTTGTTAACCATTTGCACAATACAAGTACCTGGGAAGATATCAGATTGTTTGCGTAGATCTGTTGTCTTCGTCTTTGTTTTCGGTATCTTTTCTTCTATATCTCTGATCTCTCTCAAGCACAGGCTAGTGCTAATGTTATAATATCATTAGTACATAGCAAGTACCCGGAAAGATTTCAAAATATTTTTCTCGCTTTTCTGGTCTTTTCCAAGTTTCAGTTGTATTTCTTCAAAGATGTTATTTTCCGATCCCTCTCCAAGCACAGACTAGTGCTAATGTAAATTTGTCATTAGCACCTAGCAAGTACCTGGGAAGATTTCAGATTTTCTCTGTGACTTTCTTCTTCTGATGAATATTTCGTTCTGACAGTTTTCACCAAAATCTTTGTATTTAAAGACTCAGGTGTCAATACTTGATAAGTGTCATATTGCATCTCTTGGCTGAGCTTCTGATGTTTCAAGAGCACATGAGAAAATCGTTTAATTTTGATTAATGTCATAATTGATGAGATCGATGTGTGTATCCCAAGCCAAGTTTCGACCATTTTCGTTGACGATAATCACAAATATTTTCAAATTTAATATCTTAAACCATTATGATAAAAACAATAAAATTGTTTTCTTTTACAAACTTGATATATTTGAAACATAGTCTACGGATTTAAGTTTTTCGACTCAAATAAATGATGACTTTTAAACTTGTCTCCCAGTACAGACTAGTGCTTGTAACTTTTCTTAAACTAGCACATAATAAGTACTAGGGACAAATTTAAGATGAACATTGATCAACCAGTTTCTTTCTTATGTAGAAAGGCATCCACGATTTCTGTTACGTTGATACTTTCTCCAAATTCCTCAAGCACAAGCTAGTGCTAATGCTTATTGACCATTAGCACATAACATGTCCCTGGAAGGATTTGGGACCGAATTGTCACCTCAGTATGTTTAACGTCTTCTCTGTGGTGAGGTAATTTTCGATTCCTCTGCAAGCACAGGCTAGTGCTAATGTTTGTTAACCATTTGCACAATACAAGTACCTGGGAAGATATCAGATTGTTTGCGTAGATCTGTTGTCTTCGTCTTTGTTTTCGGTATCTTTTCTTCTATATCTCTGATCTCTCTCAAGCACAGGCTAGTGCTAATGTTATAATATCATTAGTACATAGCAAGTACCCGGAAAGATTTCAAAATATTTTTCTCGCTTTTCTGGTCTTTTCCAAGTTTCAGTTGTATTTCTTCAAAGATGTTATTTTCCGATCCCTCTCCAAGCACAGACTAGTGCTAATGTAAATTTGTCATTAGCACCTAGCAAGTACCTGGGAAGATTTCAGATTTTCTCTGTGACTTTCTTCTTCTGATGAATATTTCGTTCTGACAGTTTTCACCAAAATCTTTGTATTTAAAGACTCAGGTGTCAATACTTGATAAGTGTCATATTGCATCTCTTGGCTGAGCTTCTGATGTTTCAAGAGCACATGAGAAAATCGTTTAATTTTGATTAATGTCATAATTGATGAGATCGATGTGTATCCCAAGCCAAGTTTCGACCATTTTCGTTGACGATAATCACAAATATTTTCAAATTTAATATCTTAAACCATTATGATAAAAACAATAAAATTGTTTTCTTTTACAAACTTGATATATTTGAAACATAGTCTACGGATTTAAGTTTTTCGACTCAAATAAATGATGACTTTTAAACTTGTCTCCCAGTACAGACTAGTGCTTGTAACTTTTCTTAAACTAGCACATAATAAGTACTAGGGACAAATTTAAGATGAACATTGATCAACCAGTTTCTTTCTTATGTAGAAAGGCATCCACGATTTCTGTTACGTTGATACTTTCTCCAAATTCCTCAAGCACAAGCTAGTGCTAATGCTTATTGACCATTAGCACATAACATGTCCCTGGAAGGATTTGGGACCGAATTGTCACCTCAGTATGTTTAACGTCTTCTCTGTGGTGAGGTAATTTTCGATTCCTCTGCAAGCACAGGCTAGTGCTAATGTTTGTTAACCATTTGCACAATACAAGTACCTGGGAAGATATCAGATTGTTTGCGTAGATCTGTTGTCTTCGTCTTTGTTTTCGGTATCTTTTCTTCTATATCTCTGATCTCTCTCAAGCACAGGCTAGTGCTAATGTTATAATATCATTAGTACATAGCAAGTACCGGAAAGATTTCAAAATATTTTTCTCGCTTTTCTGGTCTTTTCCAAGTTTCAGTTGTATTTCTTCAAAGATGTTATTTTCCGATCCCTCTCCAAGCACAGACTAGTGCTAATGTAAATTTGTCATTAGCACCTAGCAAGTACCTGGGAAGATTTCAGATTTTCTCTGTGACTTTCTTCTTCTGATGAATATTTCGTTCTGACAGTTTTCACCAAAATCTTTGTATTTAAAGACTCAGGTGTCAATACTTGATAAGTGTCATATTGCATCTCTTGGCTGAGCTTCTGATGTTTCAAGAGCACATGAGAAAATCGTTTAATTTTGATTAATGTCATAATTGATGAGATCGATGTGTGTATCCCAAGCCAAGTTTCGACCATTTTCGTTGACGATAATCACAAATATTTTCAAATTTAATATCTTAAACCATTATGATAAAAACAATAAAATTGTTTTCTTTTACAAACTTGATATATTTGAAACATAGTCTACGGATTTAAGTTTTTCGACTCAAATAAATGATGACTTTTAAACTTGTCTCCCAGTACAGACTAGTGCTTGTAACTTTTCTTAAACTAGCACATAATAAGTACTAGGGACAAATTTAAGATGAACATTGATCAACCAGTTTCTTTCTTATGTAGAAAGGCATCCACGATTTCTGTTACGTTGATACTTTCTCCAAATTCCTCAAGCACAAGCTAGTGCTAATGCTTATTGACCATTAGCACATAACATGTCCCTGGAAGGATTTGGGACCGAATTGTCACCTCAGTATGTTTAACGTCTTCTCTGTGGTGAGGTAATTTTCGATTCCTCTGCAAGCACAGGCTAGTGCTAATGTTTGTTAACCATTTGCACAATACAAGTACCTGGGAAGATATCAGATTGTTTGCGTAGATCTGTTGTCTTCGTCTTTGTTTTCGGTATCTTTTCTTCTATATCTCTGATCTCTCTCAAGCACAGGCTAGTGCTAATGTTATAATATCATTAGTACATAGCAAGTACCCGGAAAGATTTCAAAATATTTTTCTCGCTTTTCTGGTCTTTTCCAAGTTTCAGTTGTATTTCTTCAAAGATGTTATTTTCCGATCCCTCTCCAAGCACAGACTAGTGCTAATGTAAATTTGTCATTAGCACCTAGCAAGTACCTGGGAAGATTTCAGATTTTCTCTGTGACTTTCTTCTTCTGATGAATATTTCGTTCTGACAGTTTTCACCAAAATCTTTGTATTTAAAGACTCAGGTGTCAATACTTGATAAGTGTCATATTGCATCTCTTGGCTGAGCTTCTGATGTTTCAAGAGCACATGAGAAAATCGTTTAATTTTGATTAATGTCATAATTGATGAGATCGATGTGTATCCCAAGCCAAGTTTCGACCATTTTCGTTGACGATAATCACAAATATTTTCAAATTTAATATCTTAAACCATTATGATAAAAACAATAAAATTGTTTTCTTTTACAAACTTGATATATTTGAAACATAGTCTACGGATTTAAGTTTTTCGACTCAAATAAATGATGACTTTTAAACTTGTCTCCCAGTACAGACTAGTGCTTGTAACTTTTCTTAAACTAGCACATAATAAGTACTAGGGACAAATTTAAGATGAACATTGATCAACCAGTTTCTTTCTTATGTAGAAAGGCATCCACGATTTCTGTTACGTTGATACTTTCTCCAAATTCCTCAAGCACAAGCTAGTGCTAATGCTTATTGACCATTAGCACATAACATGTCCCTGGAAGGATTTGGGACCGAATTGTCACCTCAGTATGTTTAACGTCTTCTCTGTGGTGAGGTAATTTTCGATTCCTCTGCAAGCACAGGCTAGTGCTAATGTTTGTTAACCATTTGCACAATACAAGTACCTGGGAAGATATCAGATTGTTTGCGTAGATCTGTTGTCTTCGTCTTTGTTTTCGGTATCTTTTCTTCTATATCTCTGATCTCTCTCAAGCACAGGCTAGTGCTAATGTTATAATATCATTAGTACATAGCAAGTACCCGGAAAGATTTCAAAATATTTTTCTCGCTTTTCTGGTCTTTTCCAAGTTTCAGTTGTATTTCTTCAAAGATGTTATTTTCCGATCCCTCTCCAAGCACAGACTAGTGCTAATGTAAATTTGTCATTAGCACCTAGCAAGTACCTGGGAAGATTTCAGATTTTCTCTGTGACTTTCTTCTTCTGATGAATATTTCGTTCTGACAGTTTTCACCAAAATCTTTGTATTTAAAGACTCAGGTGTCAATACTTGATAAGTGTCATATTGCATCTCTTGGCTGAGCTTCTGATGTTTCAAGAGCACATGAGAAAATCGTTTAATTTTGATTAATGTCATAATTGATGAGATCGATGTGTGTATCCCAAGCCAAGTTTCGACCATTTTCGTTGACGATAATCACAAATATTTTCAAATTTAATATCTTAAACCATTATGATAAAAACAATAAAAATTGTTTTCTTTTACAAACTTGATATATTTGAAACATAGTCTACGGATTTAAGTTTTTTCGACTCAAATAAATGATGACTTTTAAACTTGTCTCCCAGTACAGACTAGTGCTTGTAACTTTTAAGATGAACATTGATCAACCAGTTTCTTTCTTATGTAGAAAGGCATCCACGATTTCTGTTACGTTGATACTTTCTCCAAATTCCCTCCAAGCACAAGCTAGTGCTAATGCTTATTGACCATTAGCACATAACATGTCCCTGGAAGGATTTGGGACCGAATTGTCACCTCAGTATGTTTAACGTCTTCTCTGTGGTGAGGTAATTTTCGATTCCTCTGCAAGCACAGGCTAGTGCTAATGTTTGTTAACCATTTGCACAATACAAGTACCTGGGAAGATATCAGATTGTTTGCGTAGATCTGTTGTCTTCGTCTTTGTTTTCGGTATCTTTTCTTCTATATCTCTGATCTCTCTCCAAGCACAGGCTAGTGCTAATGTTATAATATCATTAGTACATAGCAAGTACCCGGAAAGATTTCAAAATATTTTTTCTCGCTTTTCTGGTCTTTTCCAAGTTTCAGTTGTATTTCTTCAAAGATGTTATTTTCCGATCCCTCTCCAAGCACAGACTAGTGCTAATGTAAATTTGTCATTAGCACCTAGCAAGTACCTGGGAAGATTTCAGATTTTCTCTGTGACTTTCTTCTTCTGATGAATATTTCGTTCTGACAGTTTTCACCAAAATCTTTGTATTTAAAGACTCAGGTGTCAATACTTGATAAGTGTCATATTGCATCTCTTGGCTGAGCTTCTGATGTTTCAAGAGCACATGAGAAAATCGTTTAATTTTGATTAATGTCATAATTGATGAGATCGATGTGTATCCCAAGCCAAGTTTCGACCATTTTCGTTGACGATAATCACAAATATTTTCAAATTTAATATCTTAAACCATTATGATAAAAACAATAAAAATTGTTTTCTTTTACAAACTTGATATATTTGAAACATAGTCTACGGATTTAAGTTTTTTCGACTCAAATAAATGATGACTTTTAAACTTGTCTCCCAGTACAGACTAGTGCTTGTAACTTTTCTTAAACTAGCACATAATAAGTACTAGGGACAAATTTAAGATGAACATTGATCAACCAGTTTCTTTCTTATGTAGAAAGGCATCCACGATTTCTGTTACGTTGATACTTTCTCCAAATTCCTCAAGCACAAGCTAGTGCTAATGCTTATTGACCATTAGCACATAACATGTCCCTGGAAGGATTTGGGACCGAATTGTCACCTCAGTATGTTTAACGTCTTCTCTGTGGTGAGGTAATTTTCGATTCCTCTGCAAGCACAGGCTAGTGCTAATGTTTGTTAACCATTTGCACAATACAAGTACCTGGGAAGATATCAGATTGTTTGCGTAGATCTGTTGTCTTCGTCTTTGTTTTCGGTATCTTTTCTTCTATATCTCTGATCTCTCTCAAGCACAGGCTAGTGCTAATGTTATAATATCATTAGTACATAGCAAGTACCCGGAAAGATTTCAAAATATTTTTCTCGCTTTTCTGGTCTTTTCCAAGTTTCAGTTGTATTTCTTCAAAGATGTTATTTTCCGATCCCTCTCCAAGCACAGACTAGTGCTAATGTAAATTTGTCATTAGCACCTAGCAAGTACCTGGGAAGATTTCAGATTTTCTCTGTGACTTTCTTCTTCTGATGAATATTTCGTTCTGACAGTTTTTCACCAAAATCTTTGTATTTAAAGACTCAGGTGTCAATACTTGATAAGTGTCATATTGCATCTCTTGGCTGAGCTTCTGATGTTTCAAGAGCACATGAGAAAATCGTTTAATTTTGATTAATGTCATAATTGATGAGATCGATGTGTATCCCAAGCCAAGTTTCGACCATTTTCGTTGACGATAATCACAAATATTTTCAAATTTAATATCTTAAACCATTATGATAAAAACAATAAAATTGTTTTCTTTTACAAACTTGATATATTTGAAACATAGTCTACGGATTTAAGTTTTTCGACTCAAATAAATGATGACTTTTAAACTTGTCTCCCAGTACAGACTAGTGCTTGTAACTTTTCTTAAACTAGCACATAATAAGTACTAGGGACAAATTTAAGATGAACATTGATCAACCAGTTTCTTTCTTATGTAGAAAGGCATCCACGATTTCTGTTACGTTGATACTTTCTCCAAATTCCTCAAGCACAAGCTAGTGCTAATGCTTATTGACCATTAGCACATAACATGTCCCTGGAAGGATTTGGGACCGAATTGTCACCTCAGTATGTTTAACGTCTTCTCTGTGGTGAGGTAATTTTCGATTCCTCTGCAAGCACAGGCTAGTGCTAATGTTTGTTAACCATTTGCACAATACAAGTACCTGGGAAGATATCAGATTGTTTGCGTAGATCTGTTGTCTTCGTCTTTGTTTTCGGTATCTTTTCTTCTATATCTCTGATCTCTCTCCAAGCACAGGCTAGTGCTAATGTTATAATATCATTAGTACATAGCAAGTACCGGAAAGATTTCAAAATATTTTTCTCGCTTTTCTGGTCTTTTCCAAGTTTCAGTTGTATTTCTTCAAAGATGTTATTTTCCGATCCCTCTCCAAGCACAGACTAGTGCTAATGTAAATTTGTCATTAGCACCTAGCAAGTACCTGGGAAGATTTCAGATTTTCTCTGTGACTTTCTTCTTCTGATGAATATTTCGTTCTGACAGTTTTCACCAAAATCTTTGTATTTAAAGACTCAGGTGTCAATACTTGATAAGTGTCATATTGCATCTCTTGGCTGAGCTTCTGATGTTTCAAGAGCACATGAGAAAATCGTTTAATTTTGATTAATGTCATAATTGATGAGATCGATGTGTATCCCAAGCCAAGTTTCGACCATTTTCGTTGACGATAATCACAAATATTTTCAAATTTAATATCTTAAACCATTATGATAAAAACAATAAAATTGTTTTCTTTTACAAACTTGATATATTTGAAACATAGTCTACGGATTTAAGTTTTTCGACTCAAATAAATGATGACTTTTAAACTTGTCTCCCAGTACAGACTAGTGCTTGTAACTTTTCTTAAACTAGCACATAATAAGTACTAGGGACAAATTTAAGATGAACATTGATCAACCAGTTTCTTTCTTATGTAGAAAGGCATCCACGATTTCTGTTACGTTGATACTTTCTCCAAATTCCCTCCAAGCACAAGCTAGTGCTAATGCTTATTGACCATTAGCACATAACATGTCCCTGGAAGGATTTGGGACCGAATTGTCACCTCAGTATGTTTAACGTCTTCTCTGTGGTGAGGTAATTTTCGATTCCTCTGCAAGCACAGGCTAGTGCTAATGTTTGTTAACCATTTGCACAATACAAGTACCTGGGAAGATATCAGATTGTTTGCGTAGATCTGTTGTCTTCGTCTTTGTTTTCGGTATCTTTTCTTCTATATCTCTGATCTCTCTCCAAGCACAGGCTAGTGCTAATGTTATAATATCATTAGTACATAGCAAGTACCCGGAAAGATTTCAAAATATTTTTCTCGCTTTTCTGGTCTTTTCCAAGTTTCAGTTGTATTTCTTCAAAGATGTTATTTTCCGATCCCTCTCCAAGCACAGACTAGTGCTAATGTAAATTTGTCATTAGCACCTAGCAAGTACCTGGGAAGATTTCAGATTTTCTCTGTGACTTTCTTCTTCTGATGAATATTTCGTTCTGACAGTTTTTCACCAAAATCTTTGTATTTAAAGACTCAGGTGTCAATACTTGATAAGTGTCATATTGCATCTCTTGGCTGAGCTTCTGATGTTTCAAGAGCACATGAGAAAATCGTTTAATTTTGATTAATGTCATAATTGATGAGATCGATGTGTGTATCCCAAGCCAAGTTTCGACCATTTTCGTTGACGATAATCACAAATATTTTCAAATTTAATATCTTAAACCATTATGATAAAAACAATAAAATTGTTTTCTTTTACAAACTTGATATATTTGAAACATAGTCTACGGATTTAAGTTTTTCGACTCAAATAAATGATGACTTTTAAACTTGTCTCCCAGTACAGACTAGTGCTTGTAACTTTTCTTAAACTAGCACATAATAAGTACTAGGGACAAATTTAAGATGAACATTGATCAACCAGTTTCTTTCTTATGTAGAAAGGCATCCACGATTTCTGTTACGTTGATACTTTCTCCAAATTCCCTCCAAGCACAAGCTAGTGCTAATGCTTATTGACCATTAGCACATAACATGTCCCTGGAAGGATTTGGGACCGAATTGTCACCTCAGTATGTTTAACGTCTTCTCTGTGGTGAGGTAATTTTCGATTCCTCTGCAAGCACAGGCTAGTGCTAATGTTTGTTAACCATTTGCACAATACAAGTACCTGGGAAGATATCAGATTGTTTGCGTAGATCTGTTGTCTTCGTCTTTGTTTTCGGTATCTTTTCTTCTATATCTCTGATCTCTCTCAAGCACAGGCTAGTGCTAATGTTATAATATCATTAGTACATAGCAAGTACCGGAAAGATTTCAAAATATTTTTCTCGCTTTTCTGGTCTTTTCCAAGTTTCAGTTGTATTTCTTCAAAGATGTTATTTTCCGATCCCCTCTCCAAGCACAGACTAGTGCTAATGTAAATTTGTCATTAGCACCTAGCAAGTACCTGGGAAGATTTCAGATTTTTCTCTGTGACTTTCTTCTTCTGATGAATATTTCGTTCTGACAGTTTTCACCAAAATCTTTGTATTTAAAGACTCAGGTGTCAATACTTGATAAGTGTCATATTGCATCTCTTGGCTGAGCTTCTGATGTTTCAAGAGCACATGAGAAAATCGTTTAATTTTGATTAATGTCATAATTGATGAGATCGATGTGTATCCCAAGCCAAGTTTCGACCATTTTCGTTGACGATAATCACAAATATTTTCAAATTTAATATCTTAAACCATTATGATAAAAACAATAAAATTGTTTTCTTTTACAAACTTGATATATTTGAAACATAGTCTACGGATTTAAGTTTTTCGACTCAAATAAATGATGACTTTTAAACTTGTCTCCCAGTACAGACTAGTGCTTGTAACTTTTCTTAAACTAGCACATAATAAGTACTAGGGACAAATTTAAGATGAACATTGATCAACCAGTTTCTTTCTTATGTAGAAAGGCATCCACGATTTCTGTTACGTTGATACTTTCTCCAAATTCCCTCCAAGCACAAGCTAGTGCTAATGCTTATTGACCATTAGCACATAACATGTCCCTGGAAGGATTTGGGACCGAATTGTCACCTCAGTATGTTTAACGTCTTCTCTGTGGTGAGGTAATTTTCGATTCCTCTGCAAGCACAGGCTAGTGCTAATGTTTGTTAACCATTTGCACAATACAAGTACCTGGGAAGATATCAGATTGTTTGCGTAGATCTGTTGTCTTCGTCTTTGTTTTCGGTATCTTTTCTTCTATATCTCTGATCTCTCTCAAGCACAGGCTAGTGCTAATGTTATAATATCATTAGTACATAGCAAGTACCGGAAAGATTTCAAAATATTTTTCTCGCTTTTCTGGTCTTTTCCAAGTTTCAGTTGTATTTCTTCAAAGATGTTATTTTCCGATCCCTCTCCAAGCACAGACTAGTGCTAATGTAAATTTGTCATTAGCACCTAGCAAGTACCTGGGAAGATTTCAGATTTTCTCTGTGACTTTCTTCTTCTGATGAATATTTCGTTCTGACAGTTTTCACCAAAATCTTTGTATTTAAAGACTCAGGTGTCAATACTTGATAAGTGTCATATTGCATCTCTTGGCTGAGCTTCTGATGTTTCAAGAGCACATGAGAAAATCGTTTAATTTTGATTAATGTCATAATTGATGAGATCGATGTGTATCCCAAGCCAAGTTTCGACCATTTTCGTTGACGATAATCACAAATATTTTCAAATTTAATATCTTAAACCATTATGATAAAAACAATAAAATTGTTTTCTTTTACAAACTTGATATATTTGAAACATAGTCTACGGATTTAAGTTTTTCGACTCAAATAAATGATGACTTTTAAACTTGTCTCCCAGTACAGACTAGTGCTTGTAACTTTTCTTAAACTAGCACATAATAAGTACTAGGGACAAATTTAAGATGAACATTGATCAACCAGTTTCTTTCTTATGTAGAAAGGCATCCACGATTTCTGTTACGTTGATACTTTCTCCAAATTCCTCCAGCACAAGCTAGTGCTAATGCTTATTGACCATTAGCACATAACATGTCCCTGGAAGGATTTGGGACCGAATTGTCACCTCAGTATGTTTAACGTCTTCTCTGTGGTGAGGTAATTTTCGATTCCTCTGCAAGCACAGGCTAGTGCTAATGTTTGTTAACCATTTGCACAATACAAGTACCTGGGAAGATATCAGATTGTTTGCGTAGATCTGTTGTCTTCGTCTTTGTTTTCGGTATCTTTTCTTCTATATCTCTGATCTCTCTCAAGCACAGGCTAGTGCTAATGTTATAATATCATTAGTACATAGCAAGTACCCGGAAAGATTTCAAAATATTTTTCTCGCTTTTCTGGTCTTTTCCAAGTTTCAGTTGTATTTCTTCAAAGATGTTATTTTCCGATCCCTCTCCAAGCACAGACTAGTGCTAATGTAAATTTGTCATTAGCACCTAGCAAGTACCTGGGAAGATTTCAGATTTTCTCTGTGACTTTCTTCTTCTGATGAATATTTCGTTCTGACAGTTTTCACCAAAATCTTTGTATTTAAAGACTCAGGTGTCAATACTTGATAAGTGTCATATTGCATCTCTTGGCTGAGCTTCTGATGTTTCAAGAGCACATGAGAAAATCGTTTAATTTTGATTAATGTCATAATTGATGAGATCGATGTGTATCCCAAGCCAAGTTTCGACCATTTTCGTTGACGATAATCACAAATATTTTCAAATTTAATATCTTAAACCATTATGATAAAAACAATAAAATTGTTTTCTTTTACAAACTTGATATATTTGAAACATAGTCTACGGATTTAAGTTTTTCGACTCAAATAAATGATGACTTTTAAACTTGTCTCCCAGTACAGACTAGTGCTTGTAACTTTTCTTAAACTAGCACATAATAAGTACTAGGGACAAATTTAAGATGAACATTGATCAACCAGTTTCTTTCTTATGTAGAAAGGCATCCACGATTTCTGTTACGTTGATACTTTCTCCAAATTCCCTCCAAGCACAAGCTAGTGCTAATGCTTATTGACCATTAGCACATAACATGTCCCTGGAAGGATTTGGGACCGAATTGTCACCTCAGTATGTTTAACGTCTTCTCTGTGGTGAGGTAATTTTCGATTCCTCTGCAAGCACAGGCTAGTGCTAATGTTTGTTAACCATTTGCACAATACAAGTACCTGGGAAGATATCAGATTGTTTGCGTAGATCTGTTGTCTTCGTCTTTGTTTTCGGTATCTTTTCTTCTATATCTCTGATCTCTCTCAAGCACAGGCTAGTGCTAATGTTATAATATCATTAGTACATAGCAAGTACCCGGAAAGATTTCAAAATATTTTTCTCGCTTTTCTGGTCTTTTCCAAGTTTCAGTTGTATTTCTTCAAAGATGTTATTTTCCGATCCCCTCTCCAAGCACAGACTAGTGCTAATGTAAATTTGTCATTAGCACCTAGCAAGTACCTGGGAAGATTTCAGATTTTTCTCTGTGACTTTCTTCTTCTGATGAATATTTCGTTCTGACAGTTTTCACCAAAATCTTTGTATTTAAAGACTCAGGTGTCAATACTTGATAAGTGTCATATTGCATCTCTTGGCTGAGCTTCTGATGTTTCAAGAGCACATGAGAAAATCGTTTAATTTTGATTAATGTCATAATTGATGAGATCGATGTGTGTATCCCAAGCCAAGTTTCGACCATTTTCGTTGACGATAATCACAAATATTTTCAAATTTAATATCTTAAACCATTATGATAAAAACAATAAAATTGTTTTCTTTTACAAACTTGATATATTTGAAACATAGTCTACGGATTTAAGTTTTTCGACTCAAATAAATGATGACTTTTAAACTTGTCTCCCAGTACAGACTAGTGCTTGTAACTTTTCTTAAACTAGCACATAATAAGTACTAGGGACAAATTTAAGATGAACATTGATCAACCAGTTTCTTTCTTATGTAGAAAGGCATCCACGATTTCTGTTACGTTGATACTTTCTCCAAATTCCCTCCAAGCACAAGCTAGTGCTAATGCTTATTGACCATTAGCACATAACATGTCCCTGGAAGGATTTGGGACCGAATTGTCACCTCAGTATGTTTAACGTCTTCTCTGTGGTGAGGTAATTTTCGATTCCTCTGCAAGCACAGGCTAGTGCTAATGTTTGTTAACCATTTGCACAATACAAGTACCTGGGAAGATATCAGATTGTTTGCGTAGATCTGTTGTCTTCGTCTTTGTTTTCGGTATCTTTTCTTCTATATCTCTGATCTCTCTCAAGCACAGGCTAGTGCTAATGTTATAATATCATTAGTACATAGCAAGTACCCGGAAAGATTTCAAAATATTTTTCTCGCTTTTCTGGTCTTTTCCAAGTTTCAGTTGTATTTCTTCAAAGATGTTATTTTCCGATCCCTCTCCAAGCACAGACTAGTGCTAATGTAAATTTGTCATTAGCACCTAGCAAGTACCTGGGAAGATTTCAGATTTTCTCTGTGACTTTCTTCTTCTGATGAATATTTCGTTCTGACAGTTTTTCACCAAAATCTTTGTATTTAAAGACTCAGGTGTCAATACTTGATAAGTGTCATATTGCATCTCTTGGCTGAGCTTCTGATGTTTCAAGAGCACATGAGAAAATCGTTTAATTTTGATTAATGTCATAATTGATGAGATCGATGTGTATCCCAAGCCAAGTTTCGACCATTTTCGTTGACGATAATCACAAATATTTTCAAATTTAATATCTTAAACCATTATGATAAAAACAATAAAATTGTTTTCTTTTACAAACTTGATATATTTGAAACATAGTCTACGGATTTAAGTTTTTCGACTCAAATAAATGATGACTTTTAAACTTGTCTCCCAGTACAGACTAGTGCTTGTAACTTTTCTTAAACTAGCACATAATAAGTACTAGGGACAAATTTAAGATGAACATTGATCAACCAGTTTCTTTCTTATGTAGAAAGGCATCCACGATTTCTGTTACGTTGATACTTTCTCCAAATTCCCTCCAAGCACAAGCTAGTGCTAATGCTTATTGACCATTAGCACATAACATGTCCCTGGAAGGATTTGGGACCGAATTGTCACCTCAGTATGTTTAACGTCTTCTCTGTGGTGAGGTAATTTTCGATTCCTCTGCAAGCACAGGCTAGTGCTAATGTTTGTTAACCATTTGCACAATACAAGTACCTGGGAAGATATCAGATTGTTTGCGTAGATCTGTTGTCTTCGTCTTTGTTTTCGGTATCTTTTCTTCTATATCTCTGATCTCTCTCAAGCACAGGCTAGTGCTAATGTTATAATATCATTAGTACATAGCAAGTACCCGGAAAGATTTCAAAATATTTTTCTCGCTTTTCTGGTCTTTTCCAAGTTTCAGTTGTATTTCTTCAAAGATGTTATTTTCCGATCCCTCTCCAAGCACAGACTAGTGCTAATGTAAATTTGTCATTAGCACCTAGCAAGTACCTGGGAAGATTTCAGATTTTCTCTGTGACTTTCTTCTTCTGATGAATATTTCGTTCTGACAGTTTTTCACCAAAATCTTTGTATTTAAAGACTCAGGTGTCAATACTTGATAAGTGTCATATTGCATCTCTTGGCTGAGCTTCTGATGTTTCAAGAGCACATGAGAAAATCGTTTAATTTTGATTAATGTCATAATTGATGAGATCGATGTGTGTATCCCAAGCCAAGTTTCGACCATTTTCGTTGACGATAATCACAAATATTTTCAAATTTAATATCTTAAACCATTATGATAAAAACAATAAAATTGTTTTCTTTTACAAACTTGATATATTTGAAACATAGTCTACGGATTTAAGTTTTTCGACTCAAATAAATGATGACTTTTAAACTTGTCTCCCAGTACAGACTAGTGCTTGTAACTTTTCTTAAACTAGCACATAATAAGTACTAGGGACAAATTTAAGATGAACATTGATCAACCAGTTTCTTTCTTATGTAGAAAGGCATCCACGATTTCTGTTACGTTGATACTTTCTCCAAATTCCCTCCAAGCACAAGCTAGTGCTAATGCTTATTGACCATTAGCACATAACATGTCCCTGGAAGGATTTGGGACCGAATTGTCACCTCAGTATGTTTAACGTCTTCTCTGTGGTGAGGTAATTTTCGATTCCTCTGCAAGCACAGGCTAGTGCTAATGTTTGTTAACCATTTGCACAATACAAGTACCTGGGAAGATATCAGATTGTTTGCGTAGATCTGTTGTCTTCGTCTTTGTTTTCGGTATCTTTTCTTCTATATCTCTGATCTCTCTCAAGCACAGGCTAGTGCTAATGTTATAATATCATTAGTACATAGCAAGTACCCGGAAAGATTTCAAAATATTTTTCTCGCTTTTCTGGTCTTTTCCAAGTTTCAGTTGTATTTCTTCAAAGATGTTATTTTCCGATCCCTCTCCAAGCACAGACTAGTGCTAATGTAAATTTGTCATTAGCACCTAGCAAGTACCTGGGAAGATTTCAGATTTTCTCTGTGACTTTCTTCTTCTGATGAATATTTCGTTCTGACAGTTTTCACCAAAATCTTTGTATTTAAAGACTCAGGTGTCAATACTTGATAAGTGTCATATTGCATCTCTTGGCTGAGCTTCTGATGTTTCAAGAGCACATGAGAAAATCGTTTAATTTTGATTAATGTCATAATTGATGAGATCGATGTGTGTATCCCAAGCCAAGTTTCGACCATTTTCGTTGACGATAATCACAAATATTTTCAAATTTAATATCTTAAACCATTATGATAAAACAATAAAATTGTTTTCTTTTACAAACTTGATATATTTGAAACATAGTCTACGGATTTAAGTTTTTCGACTCAAATAAATGATGACTTTTAAACTTGTCTCCCAGTACAGACTAGTGCTTGTAACTTTTCTTAAACTAGCACATAATAAGTACTAGGGACAAATTTAAGATGAACATTGATCAACCAGTTTCTTTCTTATGTAGAAAGGCATCCACGATTTCTGTTACGTTGATACTTTCTCCAAATTCCCTCCAAGCACAAGCTAGTGCTAATGCTTATTGACCATTAGCACATAACATGTCCCTGGAAGGATTTGGGACCGAATTGTCACCTCAGTATGTTTAACGTCTTCTCTGTGGTGAGGTAATTTTCGATTCCTCTGCAAGCACAGGCTAGTGCTAATGTTTGTTAACCATTTGCACAATACAAGTACCTGGGAAGATATCAGATTGTTTGCGTAGATCTGTTGTCTTCGTCTTTGTTTTCGGTATCTTTTCTTCTATATCTCTGATCTCTCTCAAGCACAGGCTAGTGCTAATGTTATAATATCATTAGTACATAGCAAGTACCCGGAAAGATTTCAAAATATTTTTCTCGCTTTTCTGGTCTTTTCCAAGTTTCAGTTGTATTTCTTCAAAGATGTTATTTTCCGATCCCTCTCCAAGCACAGACTAGTGCTAATGTAAATTTGTCATTAGCACCTAGCAAGTACCTGGGAAGATTTCAGATTTTTCTCTGTGACTTTCTTCTTCTGATGAATATTTCGTTCTGACAGTTTTTCACCAAAATCTTTGTATTTAAAGACTCAGGTGTCAATACTTGATAAGTGTCATATTGCATCTCTTGGCTGAGCTTCTGATGTTTCAAGAGCACATGAGAAAATCGTTTAATTTTGATTAATGTCATAATTGATGAGATCGATGTGTGTATCCCAAGCCAAGTTTCGACCATTTTCGTTGACGATAATCACAAATATTTTCAAATTTAATATCTTAAACCATTATGATAAAAACAATAAAAATTGTTTTCTTTTACAAACTTGATATATTTGAAACATAGTCTACGGATTTAAGTTTTTTCGACTCAAATAAATGATGACTTTTAAACTTGTCTCCCAGTACAGACTAGTGCTTGTAACTTTTCTTAAACTAGCACATAATAAGTACTAGGGACAAATTTAAGATGAACATTGATCAACCAGTTTCTTTCTTATGTAGAAAGGCATCCACGATTTCTGTTACGTTGATACTTTCTCCAAATTCCTCCAGCACAAGCTAGTGCTAATGCTTATTGACCATTAGCACATAACATGTCCCTGGAAGGATTTGGGACCGAATTGTCACCTCAGTATGTTTAACGTCTTCTCTGTGGTGAGGTAATTTTCGATTCCTCTGCAAGCACAGGCTAGTGCTAATGTTTGTTAACCATTTGCACAATACAAGTACCTGGGAAGATATCAGATTGTTTGCGTAGATCTGTTGTCTTCGTCTTTGTTTTCGGTATCTTTTCTTCTATATCTCTGATCTCTCTCAAGCACAGGCTAGTGCTAATGTTATAATATCATTAGTACATAGCAAGTACCCGGAAAGATTTCAAAATATTTTTCTCGCTTTTCTGGTCTTTTCCAAGTTTCAGTTGTATTTCTTCAAAGATGTTATTTTCCGATCCCTCTCCAAGCACAGACTAGTGCTAATGTAAATTTGTCATTAGCACCTAGCAAGTACCTGGGAAGATTTCAGATTTTCTCTGTGACTTTCTTCTTCTGATGAATATTTCGTTCTGACAGTTTTCACCAAAATCTTTGTATTTAAAGACTCAGGTGTCAATACTTGATAAGTGTCATATTGCATCTCTTGGCTGAGCTTCTGATGTTTCAAGAGCACATGAGAAAATCGTTTAATTTTGATTAATGTCATAATTGATGAGATCGATGTGTATCCCAAGCCAAGTTTCGACCATTTTCGTTGACGATAATCACAAATATTTTCAAATTTAATATCTTAAACCATTATGATAAAAACAATAAAATTGTTTTCTTTTACAAACTTGATATATTTGAAACATAGTCTACGGATTTAAGTTTTTCGACTCAAATAAATGATGACTTTTAAACTTGTCTCCCAGTACAGACTAGTGCTTGTAACTTTTCTTAAACTAGCACATAATAAGTACTAGGGACAAATTTAAGATGAACATTGATCAACCAGTTTCTTTCTTATGTAGAAAGGCATCCACGATTTCTGTTACGTTGATACTTTCTCCAAATTCCCTCCAAGCACAAGCTAGTGCTAATGCTTATTGACCATTAGCACATAACATGTCCCTGGAAGGATTTGGGACCGAATTGTCACCTCAGTATGTTTAACGTCTTCTCTGTGGTGAGGTAATTTTCGATTCCTCTGCAAGCACAGGCTAGTGCTAATGTTTGTTAACCATTTGCACAATACAAGTACCTGGGAAGATATCAGATTGTTTGCGTAGATCTGTTGTCTTCGTCTTTGTTTTCGGTATCTTTTCTTCTATATCTCTGATCTCTCTCAAGCACAGGCTAGTGCTAATGTTATAATATCATTAGTACATAGCAAGTACCCGGAAAGATTTCAAAATATTTTTCTCGCTTTTCTGGTCTTTTCCAAGTTTCAGTTGTATTTCTTCAAAGATGTTATTTTCCGATCCCTCTCCAAGCACAGACTAGTGCTAATGTAAATTTGTCATTAGCACCTAGCAAGTACCTGGGAAGATTTCAGATTTTCTCTGTGACTTTCTTCTTCTGATGAATATTTCGTTCTGACAGTTTTCACCAAAATCTTTGTATTTAAAGACTCAGGTGTCAATACTTGATAAGTGTCATATTGCATCTCTTGGCTGAGCTTCTGATGTTTCAAGAGCACATGAGAAAATCGTTTAATTTTGATTAATGTCATAATTGATGAGATCGATGTGTATCCCAAGCCAAGTTTCGACCATTTTCGTTGACGATAATCACAAATATTTTCAAATTTAATATCTTAAACCATTATGATAAAAACAATAAAATTGTTTTCTTTTACAAACTTGATATATTTGAAACATAGTCTACGGATTTAAGTTTTTCGACTCAAATAAATGATGACTTTTAAACTTGTCTCCCAGTACAGACTAGTGCTTGTAACTTTTCTTAAACTAGCACATAATAAGTACTAGGGACAAATTTAAGATGAACATTGATCAACCAGTTTCTTTCTTATGTAGAAAGGCATCCACGATTTCTGTTACGTTGATACTTTCTCCAAATTCCCTCCAAGCACAAGCTAGTGCTAATGCTTATTGACCATTAGCACATAACATGTCCCTGGAAGGATTTGGGACCGAATTGTCACCTCAGTATGTTTAACGTCTTCTCTGTGGTGAGGTAATTTTCGATTCCTCTGCAAGCACAGGCTAGTGCTAATGTTTGTTAACCATTTGCACAATACAAGTACCTGGGAAGATATCAGATTGTTTGCGTAGATCTGTTGTCTTCGTCTTTGTTTTCGGTATCTTTTCTTCTATATCTCTGATCTCTCTCAAGCACAGGCTAGTGCTAATGTTATAATATCATTAGTACATAGCAAGTACCCGGAAAGATTTCAAAATATTTTTTCTCGCTTTTCTGGTCTTTTCCAAGTTTCAGTTGTATTTCTTCAAAGATGTTATTTTCCGATCCCCTCTCCAAGCACAGACTAGTGCTAATGTAAATTTGTCATTAGCACCTAGCAAGTACCTGGGAAGATTTCAGATTTTTCTCTGTGACTTTCTTCTTCTGATGAATATTTCGTTCTGACAGTTTTCACCAAAATCTTTGTATTTAAAGACTCAGGTGTCAATACTTGATAAGTGTCATATTGCATCTCTTGGCTGAGCTTCTGATGTTTCAAGAGCACATGAGAAAATCGTTTAATTTTGATTAATGTCATAATTGATGAGATCGATGTGTGTATCCCAAGCCAAGTTTCGACCATTTTCGTTGACGATAATCACAAATATTTTCAAATTTAATATCTTAAACCATTATGATAAAAACAATAAAATTGTTTTCTTTTACAAACTTGATATATTTGAAACATAGTCTACGGATTTAAGTTTTTCGACTCAAATAAATGATGACTTTTAAACTTGTCTCCCAGTACAGACTAGTGCTTGTAACTTTTAAGATGAACATTGATCAACCAGTTTCTTTCTTATGTAGAAAGGCATCCACGATTTCTGTTACGTTGATACTTTCTCCAAATTCCCTCCAAGCACAAGCTAGTGCTAATGCTTATTGACCATTAGCACATAACATGTCCCTGGAAGGATTTGGGACCGAATTGTCACCTCAGTATGTTTAACGTCTTCTCTGTGGTGAGGTAATTTTCGATTCCTCTGCAAGCACAGGCTAGTGCTAATGTTTGTTAACCATTTGCACAATACAAGTACCTGGGAAGATATCAGATTGTTTGCGTAGATCTGTTGTCTTCGTCTTTGTTTTCGGTATCTTTTCTTCTATATCTCTGATCTCTCTCAAGCACAGGCTAGTGCTAATGTTATAATATCATTAGTACATAGCAAGTACCCGGAAAGATTTCAAAATATTTTTCTCGCTTTTCTGGTCTTTTCCAAGTTTCAGTTGTATTTCTTCAAAGATGTTATTTTCCGATCCCTCTCCAAGCACAGACTAGTGCTAATGTAAATTTGTCATTAGCACCTAGCAAGTACCTGGGAAGATTTCAGATTTTCTCTGTGACTTTCTTCTTCTGATGAATATTTCGTTCTGACAGTTTTCACCAAAATCTTTGTATTTAAAGACTCAGGTGTCAATACTTGATAAGTGTCATATTGCATCTCTTGGCTGAGCTTCTGATGTTTCAAGAGCACATGAGAAAATCGTTTAATTTTGATTAATGTCATAATTGATGAGATCGATGTGTATCCCAAGCCAAGTTTCGACCATTTTCGTTGACGATAATCACAAATATTTTCAAATTTAATATCTTAAACCATTATGATAAAAACAATAAAATTGTTTTCTTTTACAAACTTGATATATTTGAAACATAGTCTACGGATTTAAGTTTTTCGACTCAAATAAATGATGACTTTTAAACTTGTCTCCCAGTACAGACTAGTGCTTGTAACTTTTCTTAAACTAGCACATAATAAGTACTAGGGACAAATTTAAGATGAACATTGATCAACCAGTTTCTTTCTTATGTAGAAAGGCATCCACGATTTCTGTTACGTTGATACTTTCTCCAAATTCCCTCCAAGCACAAGCTAGTGCTAATGCTTATTGACCATTAGCACATAACATGTCCCTGGAAGGATTTGGGACCGAATTGTCACCTCAGTATGTTTAACGTCTTCTCTGTGGTGAGGTAATTTTCGATTCCTCTGCAAGCACAGGCTAGTGCTAATGTTTGTTAACCATTTGCACAATACAAGTACCTGGGAAGATATCAGATTGTTTGCGTAGATCTGTTGTCTTCGTCTTTGTTTTCGGTATCTTTTCTTCTATATCTCTGATCTCTCTCAAGCACAGGCTAGTGCTAATGTTATAATATCATTAGTACATAGCAAGTACCCGGAAAGATTTCAAAATATTTTTCTCGCTTTTCTGGTCTTTTCCAAGTTTCAGTTGTATTTCTTCAAAGATGTTATTTTCCGATCCCTCTCCAAGCACAGACTAGTGCTAATGTAAATTTGTCATTAGCACCTAGCAAGTACCTGGGAAGATTTCAGATTTTCTCTGTGACTTTCTTCTTCTGATGAATATTTCGTTCTGACAGTTTTTCACCAAAATCTTTGTATTTAAAGACTCAGGTGTCAATACTTGATAAGTGTCATATTGCATCTCTTGGCTGAGCTTCTGATGTTTCAAGAGCACATGAGAAAATCGTTTAATTTTGATTAATGTCATAATTGATGAGATCGATGTGTGTATCCCAAGCCAAGTTTCGACCATTTTCGTTGACGATAATCACAAATATTTTCAAATTTAATATCTTAAACCATTATGATAAAAACAATGAAAATTGTTTTCTTTTACAAACTTGATATATTTGAAACATAGTCTACGGATTTAAGTTTTTTCGACTCAAATAAATGATGACTTTTAAACTTGTCTCCCAGTACAGACTAGTGCTTGTAACTTTTCTTAAACTAGCACATAATAAGTACTAGGGGACAAATTTAAGATGAACATTGATCAACCAGTTTCTTTCTTATGTAGAAAGGCATCCACGATTTCTGTTACGTTGATACTTTCTCCAAATTCCCTCCAAGCACAAGCTAGTGCTAATGCTTATTGACCATTAGCACATAACATGTCCCTGGAAGGATTTGGGACCGAATTGTCACCTCAGTATGTTTAACGTCTTCTCTGTGGTGAGGTAATTTTCGATTCCTCTGCAAGCACAGGCTAGTGCTAATGTTTGTTAACCATTTGCACAATACAAGTACCTGGGAAGATATCAGATTGTTTGCGTAGATCTGTTGTCTTCGTCTTTGTTTTCGGTATCTTTTCTTCTATATCTCTGATCTCTCTCCAAGCACAGGCTAGTGCTAATGTTATAATATCATTAGTACATAGCAAGTACCCGGAAAGATTTCAAAATATTTTTTCTCGCTTTTCTGGTCTTTTCCAAGTTTCAGTTGTATTTCTTCAAAGATGTTATTTTCCGATCCCCTCTCCAAGCACAGACTAGTGCTAATGTAAATTTGTCATTAGCACCTAGCAAGTACCTGGGAAGATTTCAGATTTTTCTCTGTGACTTTCTTCTTCTGATGAATATTTCGTTCTGACAGTTTTCACCAAAATCTTTGTATTTAAAGACTCAGGTGTCAATACTTGATAAGTGTCATATTGCATCTCTTGGCTGAGCTTCTGATGTTTCAAGAGCACATGAGAAAATCGTTTAATTTTGATTAATGTCATAATTGATGAGATCGATGTGTATCCCAAGCCAAGTTTCGACCATTTTCGTTGACGATAATCACAAATATTTTCAAATTTAATATCTTAAACCATTATGATAAAACAATAAAATTGTTTTCTTTTACAAACTTGATATATTTGAAACATAGTCTACGGATTTAAGTTTTTCGACTCAAATAAATGATGACTTTTAAACTTGTCTCCCAGTACAGACTAGTGCTTGTAACTTTTCTTAAACTAGCACATAATAAGTACTAGGGACAAATTTAAGATGAACATTGATCAACCAGTTTCTTTCTTATGTAGAAAGGCATCCACGATTTCTGTTACGTTGATACTTTCTCCAAATTCCTCCAAGCACAAGCTAGTGCTAATGCTTATTGACCATTAGCACATAACATGTCCCTGGAAGGATTTGGGACCGAATTGTCACCTCAGTATGTTTAACGTCTTCTGTGGTGAGGTAATTTTCGATTCCTCTGCAAGCACAGGCTAGTGCTAATGTTTGTTAACCATTTGCACAATACAAGTACCTGGGAAGATATCAGATTGTTTGCGTAGATCTGTTGTCTTCGTCTTTGTTTTCGGTATCTTTTCTTCTATATCTCTGATCTCTCTCAAGCACAGGCTAGTGCTAATGTTATAATATCATTAGTACATAGCAAGTACCCGGAAAGATTTCAAAATATTTTTCTCGCTTTTCTGGTCTTTTCCAAGTTTCAGTTGTATTTCTTCAAAGATGTTATTTTCCGATCCCTCTCCAAGCACAGACTAGTGCTAATGTAAATTTGTCATTAGCACCTAGCAAGTACCTGGGAAGATTTCAGATTTTCTCTGTGACTTTCTTCTTCTGATGAATATTTCGTTCTGACAGTTTTTCACCAAAATCTTTGTATTTAAAGACTCAGGTGTCAATACTTGATAAGTGTCATATTGCATCTCTTGGCTGAGCTTCTGATGTTTCAAGAGCACATGAGAAAATCGTTTAATTTTGATTAATGTCATAATTGATGAGATCGATGTGTATCCCAAGCCAAGTTTCGACCATTTTCGTTGACGATAATCACAAATATTTTCAAATTTAATATCTTAAACCATTATGATAAAAACAATAAAAATTGTTTTCTTTTACAAACTTGATATATTTGAAACATAGTCTACGGATTTAAGTTTTTTCGACTCAAATAAATGATGACTTTTAAACTTGTCTCCCAGTACAGACTAGTGCTTGTAACTTTTCTTAAACTAGCACATAATAAGTACTAGGGACAAATTTAAGATGAACATTGATCAACCAGTTTCTTTCTTATGTAGAAAGGCATCCACGATTTCTGTTACGTTGATACTTTCTCCAAATTCCTCCAAGACAAGCTAGTGCTAATGCTTATTGACCATTAGCACATAACATGTCCCTGGAAGGATTTGGGACCGAATTGTCACCTCAGTATGTTTAACGTCTTCTCTGTGGTGAGGTAATTTTCGATTCCTCTGCAAGCACAGGCTAGTGCTAATGTTTGTTAACCATTTGCACAATACAAGTACCTGGGAAGATATCAGATTGTTTGCGTAGATCTGTTGTCTTCGTCTTTGTTTTCGGTATCTTTTCTTCTATATCTCTGATCTCTCTCAAGCACAGGCTAGTGCTAATGTTATAATATCATTAGTACATAGCAAGTACCCGGAAAGATTTCAAAATATTTTTCTCGCTTTTCTGGTCTTTTCCAAGTTTCAGTTGTATTTCTTCAAAGATGTTATTTTCCGATCCCTCTCCAAGCACAGACTAGTGCTAATGTAAATTTGTCATTAGCACCTAGCAAGTACCTGGGAAGATTTCAGATTTTCTCTGTGACTTTCTTCTTCTGATGAATATTTCGTTCTGACAGTTTTTCACCAAAATCTTTGTATTTAAAGACTCAGGTGTCAATACTTGATAAGTGTCATATTGCATCTCTTGGCTGAGCTTCTGATGTTTCAAGAGCACATGAGAAAATCGTTTAATTTTGATTAATGTCATAATTGATGAGATCGATGTGTATCCCAAGCCAAGTTTCGACCATTTTCGTTGACGATAATCACAAATATTTTCAAATTTAATATCTTAAACCATTATGATAAAACAATAAAATTGTTTTCTTTTACAAACTTGATATATTTGAAACATAGTCTACGGATTTAAGTTTTTCGACTCAAATAAATGATGACTTTTAAACTTGTCTCCCAGTACAGACTAGTGCTTGTAACTTTTCTTAAACTAGCACATAATAAGTACTAGGGACAAATTTAAGATGAACATTGATCAACCAGTTTCTTTCTTATGTAGAAAGGCATCCACGATTTCTGTTACGTTGATACTTTCTCCAAATTCCTCCAAGACAAGCTAGTGCTAATGCTTATTGACCATTAGCACATAACATGTCCCTGGAAGGATTTGGGACCGAATTGTCACCTCAGTATGTTTAACGTCTTCTGTGGTGAGGTAATTTTCGATTCCTCTGCAAGCACAGGCTAGTGCTAATGTTTGTTAACCATTTGCACAATACAAGTACCTGGGAAGATATCAGATTGTTTGCGTAGATCTGTTGTCTTCGTCTTTGTTTTCGGTATCTTTTCTTCTATATCTCTGATCTCTCTCAAGCACAGGCTAGTGCTAATGTTATAATATCATTAGTACATAGCAAGTACCCGGAAAGATTTCAAAATATTTTTCTCGCTTTTCTGGTCTTTTCCAAGTTTCAGTTGTATTTCTTCAAAGATGTTATTTTCCGATCCCTCTCCAAGCACAGACTAGTGCTAATGTAAATTTGTCATTAGCACCTAGCAAGTACCTGGGAAGATTTCAGATTTTCTCTGTGACTTTCTTCTTCTGATGAATATTTCGTTCTGACAGTTTTTCACCAAAATCTTTGTATTTAAAGACTCAGGTGTCAATACTTGATAAGTGTCATATTGCATCTCTTGGCTGAGCTTCTGATGTTTCAAGAGCACATGAGAAAATCGTTTAATTTTGATTAATGTCATAATTGATGAGATCGATGTGTATCCCAAGCCAAGTTTCGACCATTTTCGTTGACGATAATCACAAATATTTTCAAATTTAATATCTTAAACCATTATGATAAAAACAATAAAATTGTTTTCTTTTACAAACTTGATATATTTGAAACATAGTCTACGGATTTAAGTTTTTTCGACTCAAATAAATGATGACTTTTAAACTTGTCTCCCAGTACAGACTAGTGCTTGTAACTTTTCTTAAACTAGCACATAATAAGTACTAGGGGACAAATTTAAGATGAACATTGATCAACCAGTTTCTTTCTTATGTAGAAAGGCATCCACGATTTCTGTTACGTTGATACTTTCTCCAAATTCCTCCAAGACAAGCTAGTGCTAATGCTTATTGACCATTAGCACATAACATGTCCCTGGAAGGATTTGGGACCGAATTGTCACCTCAGTATGTTTAACGTCTTCTCTGTGGTGAGGTAATTTTCGATTCCTCTGCAAGCACAGGCTAGTGCTAATGTTTGTTAACCATTTGCACAATACAAGTACCTGGGAAGATATCAGATTGTTTGCGTAGATCTGTTGTCTTCGTCTTTGTTTTCGGTATCTTTTCTTCTATATCTCTGATCTCTCTCAAGCACAGGCTAGTGCTAATGTTATAATATCATTAGTACATAGCAAGTACCCGGAAAGATTTCAAAATATTTTTTCTCGCTTTTCTGGTCTTTTCCAAGTTTCAGTTGTATTTCTTCAAAGATGTTATTTTCCGATCCCCTCTCCAAGCACAGACTAGTGCTAATGTAAATTTGTCATTAGCACCTAGCAAGTACCTGGGAAGATTTCAGATTTTTCTCTGTGACTTTCTTCTTCTGATGAATATTTCGTTCTGACAGTTTTTCACCAAAATCTTTGTATTTAAAGACTCAGGTGTCAATACTTGATAAGTGTCATATTGCATCTCTTGGCTGAGCTTCTGATGTTTCAAGAGCACATGAGAAAATCGTTTAATTTTGATTAATGTCATAATTGATGAGATCGATGTGTGTATCCCAAGCCAAGTTTCGACCATTTTCGTTGACGATAATCACAAATATTTTCAAATTTAATATCTTAAACCATTATGATAAAAACAATAAAATTGTTTTCTTTTACAAACTTGATATATTTGAAACATAGTCTACGGATTTAAGTTTTTTCGACTCAAATAAATGATGACTTTTAAACTTGTCTCCCAGTACAGACTAGTGCTTGTAACTTTTAAGATGAACATTGATCAACCAGTTTCTTTCTTATGTAGAAAGGCATCCACGATTTCTGTTACGTTGATACTTTCTCCAAATTCCCTCCAAGCACAAGCTAGTGCTAATGCTTATTGACCATTAGCACATAACATGTCCCTGGAAGGATTTGGGACCGAATTGTCACCTCAGTATGTTTAACGTCTTCTCTGTGGTGAGGTAATTTTCGATTCCTCTGCAAGCACAGGCTAGTGCTAATGTTTGTTAACCATTTGCACAATACAAGTACCTGGGAAGATATCAGATTGTTTGCGTAGATCTGTTGTCTTCGTCTTTGTTTTCGGTATCTTTTCTTCTATATCTCTGATCTCTCTCAAGCACAGGCTAGTGCTAATGTTATAATATCATTAGTACATAGCAAGTACCCGGAAAGATTTCAAAATATTTTTTCTCGCTTTTCTGGTCTTTTCCAAGTTTCAGTTGTATTTCTTCAAAGATGTTATTTTCCGATCCCCTCTCCAAGCACAGACTAGTGCTAATGTAAATTTGTCATTAGCACCTAGCAAGTACCTGGGAAGATTTCAGATTTTTCTCTGTGACTTTCTTCTTCTGATGAATATTTCGTTCTGACAGTTTTTCACCAAAATCTTTGTATTTAAAGACTCAGGTGTCAATACTTGATAAGTGTCATATTGCATCTCTTGGCTGAGCTTCTGATGTTTCAAGAGCACATGAGAAAATCGTTTAATTTTGATTAATGTCATAATTGATGAGATCGATGTGTATCCCAAGCCAAGTTTCGACCATTTTCGTTGACGATAATCACAAATATTTTCAAATTTAATATCTTAAACCATTATGATAAAAACAATAAAATTGTTTTCTTTTACAAACTTGATATATTTGAAACATAGTCTACGGATTTAAGTTTTTTCGACTCAAATAAATGATGACTTTTAAACTTGTCTCCCAGTACAGACTAGTGCTTGTAACTTTTCTTAAACTAGCACATAATAAGTACTAGGGACAAATTTAAGATGAACATTGATCAACCAGTTTCTTTCTTATGTAGAAAGGCATCCACGATTTCTGTTACGTTGATACTTTCTCCAAATTCCCTCCAAGCACAAGCTAGTGCTAATGCTTATTGACCATTAGCACATAACATGTCCCTGGAAGGATTTGGGACCGAATTGTCACCTCAGTATGTTTAACGTCTTCTCTGTGGTGAGGTAATTTTCGATTCCTCTGCAAGCACAGGCTAGTGCTAATGTTTGTTAACCATTTGCACAATACAAGTACCTGGGAAGATATCAGATTGTTTGCGTAGATCTGTTGTCTTCGTCTTTGTTTTCGGTATCTTTTCTTCTATATCTCTGATCTCTCTCAAGCACAGGCTAGTGCTAATGTTATAATATCATTAGTACATAGCAAGTACCCGGAAAGATTTCAAAATATTTTTCTCGCTTTTCTGGTCTTTTCCAAGTTTCAGTTGTATTTCTTCAAAGATGTTATTTTCCGATCCCTCTCCAAGCACAGACTAGTGCTAATGTAAATTTGTCATTAGCACCTAGCAAGTACCTGGGAAGATTTCAGATTTTCTCTGTGACTTTCTTCTTCTGATGAATATTTCGTTCTGACAGTTTTTCACCAAAATCTTTGTATTTAAAGACTCAGGTGTCAATACTTGATAAGTGTCATATTGCATCTCTTGGCTGAGCTTCTGATGTTTCAAGAGCACATGAGAAAATCGTTTAATTTTGATTAATGTCATAATTGATGAGATCGATGTGTATCCCAAGCCAAGTTTCGACCATTTTCGTTGACGATAATCACAAATATTTTCAAATTTAATATCTTAAACCATTATGATAAAACAATAAAATTGTTTTCTTTTACAAACTTGATATATTTGAAACATAGTCTACGGATTTAAGTTTTTCGACTCAAATAAATGATGACTTTTAAACTTGTCTCCCAGTACAGACTAGTGCTTGTAACTTTTCTTAAACTAGCACATAATAAGTACTAGGGACAAATTTAAGATGAACATTGATCAACCAGTTTCTTTCTTATGTAGAAAGGCATCCACGATTTCTGTTACGTTGATACTTTCTCCAAATTCCCTCCAAGCACAAGCTAGTGCTAATGCTTATTGACCATTAGCACATAACATGTCCCTGGAAGGATTTGGGACCGAATTGTCACCTCAGTATGTTTAACGTCTTCTCTGTGTGAGGTAATTTTCGATTCCTCTGCAAGCACAGGCTAGTGCTAATGTTTGTTAACCATTTGCACAATACAAGTACCTGGGAAGATATCAGATTGTTTGCGTAGATCTGTTGTCTTCGTCTTTGTTTTCGGTATCTTTTCTTCTATATCTCTGATCTCTCTCAAGCACAGGCTAGTGCTAATGTTATAATATCATTAGTACATAGCAAGTACCCGGAAAGATTTCAAAATATTTTTCTCGCTTTTCTGGTCTTTTCCAAGTTTCAGTTGTATTTCTTCAAAGATGTTATTTTCCGATCCCTCTCCAAGCACAGACTAGTGCTAATGTAAATTTGTCATTAGCACCTAACAAGTACCTGGGAAGATTTCAGATTTTCTCTGTGACTTTCTTCTTCTGATGAATATTTCGTTCTGACAGTTTTTCACCAAAATCTTTGTATTTAAAGACTCAGGTGTCAATACTTGATAAGTGTCATATTGCATCTCTTGGCTGAGCTTCTGATGTTTCAAGAGCACATGAGAAAATCGTTTAATTTTGATTAATGTCATAATTGATGAGATCGATGTGTTTGTCTATATCCCAAGCCAAGTTTCGACCAATAAGACTGCTTTTCGTCCCAACACGATAATCACAAATATTTTCAAATAAACTGTTTAAACGCTGAAAAGGTTGTAACAGTAAAAATATGATTGCTACAACCATTATATATTCATAGCTAATTTATAAGTGTAACAACTTCCAAACATTGATAGTCATTAAGACTTAAAAGTCACGGATACAAAATTTCTGACAGTCCGGGATAGGTTAAATTATTTGTAAAACAATTTTACCGCGTGCAATGTAATTAAGGTTGTGACAAAGAGACACAACTATCACACCATTTAATACATTAACTTAAGATAGAAATTGATTTTTAAAAAAAAAGTATTTTGAAATATTTGCCGCTGAACATTTTGGTATTCCCCGCTTATTTAGTGAATGTGCTAAATTTATATAATTATTTAACAATACCTCGCCGCTCATCTCTTCGAACAAAATCGGAACCACCACTAGATACCTGCAATTTCACACAGGACGGTTTTATTCGCATTTAAAACTACTTGGGGAGCTACCATTTGATTTTTATGGGGGGGGGCTAGGATGACAAATTTTGTCCTGCCTTTTTATTTTTCCCTCTATTCGGTCCTGCCTTTTAATTTTTCACTCTATTCGGTCCTGCCTTTTTATTTTTAGTTTATCCTGACTTTTTTTTTACCTAAATTGTCATCCTGCCTTTTTTGCAAATAATCTCATCCTGCCTTTTTTTTTACTCGAAACTCCTGTCCTGCCTATTTTTTTCAAATTTCATCCTAGCCCCTGATAAAAATCAAATGGTAGCTCCTTTACAGATAAATCGAAAAAGGTTACCCCAAATGTATCTTTTAACTGTATTAACAGTTGACAATTTTCAATATTATCTAAATTACAACTTTTTATTTTTTTTTAAATTAGTTAGGAGTGAAATCATTCATGCATACAAGGTTGTCTTCAATACGCGTAGTTTTACGAATTATTACTTCATAATAACAGTCAATATACATGATATACTGTAAACCTAGCGGGGAACTCCGAATATACACACTTGTCAAATTTATCTCCATATTTAACTGCTTAATTTTTTCCTCGAGGGCTTATTTCACACACTTATTTTGAGCTTTTATTTGGGGCTACATTTTTTTCTTGCAAAATTATAAATATTGCCGTATTAACCATTTTGATTTCTATACATATAAAAAACAAAGCTATAATGAACATTTAACGCATCTTTTGCAGCTATGGAAAACAAAATATTCTTAAATCTATCTAAATTTAATCTATTTTACCGTATTTTATTTTTGAGTAGTTCAATATTTACTCGACTTTGTACTGTATATTGTACCGAGTGGTCTATTTAAAGTTCAAATGTCCTTGATAAATAGCACTTCGGCATTCATGATTGAAGTAAAAATATTATCACTGAGATTCTTCATATTTTCACCGGATTTTTCTCAACCAATTTACCATACATATTTTGTAAAAAAGGTATTTATAAATAGATGGACGTACTGTACAAGACCGACAAAATAACTAGCACCAGTGAAAGTTAAAATGTTCAAAACAAGAAAACTTGCATTGTTTCAGACAAGGAAATCAAATCTTTCATTTATTCACATCACGGTTTAGAACTTGTTGTATTCTTTAGAGTCCGGTCTTGTTAAATTCTACAGACTGACATTAGATTCTCTTTTGTGGTTTCAGTTGATCAGATGTCGTACTAACGTTAACCCAAAATATTTTTCCCATTTCCATTTTTTAAATTCAATTTATTTAATCATATAAATGCTTGTCCAATATTGATATATTATTTAACCAGTAAAGAAAACTAACAATTTTACTAGATGTAATAGAAATTTTAAAATGGTCACATTTATAAATTAGGCAAATGGGTCCATTATTCTGATTATATTCATCTTCAATCAGTGATGAAAACAGTACATATTATGTATTACTGGCAAAACTTATTAGGCGCCTCTTAGAAAAAAATCATTGATTAAATCATACAATTTTTTTTAACTCACTTTAATAGAAGGATGGACTGAAAATAAGTATTCTGGCCCTGGTCTGAGTGAAAATATATAATCTGGCTGCCTATATGTTGGAAATTAATATTCTGACCTTATCAAATTTGCCAGTTCAGTTGCTAACTTATATGTCATTGGGTTTTCGTGAAAATTGTCTAATTTGCAAACACGTACCACACCATTTTATTTATTAAATAATGATCTTATTAAAAAAATGCAGTTCTATTTAACATTGTTGTGTCGACATTTTGAGTAATTATGATTTCAGCCATGTATCACCCATCAATGATCACTTGTTCTCCAATGGATGAATTTGTCGTAAAGTTTTGATTTGTTTAGACATATATATATATATATATATATGTTGACCTCTAGATTGTTATTTAGTTGTTGTTGGGTTGATGTCTCATAATAGCAGTTTACTCAATTTCACGAGTTTATTATCATGTTTTAGTCTATCATGTCTATTTGTATTACATAGGCTTTTCACACCATGCTATATATACTTGTATATATGTGTATAATGTACAAACATAGTCCATACATTAATTCTAATTGTACAGCCACAAAAAAAAAAAAAATCCAATTATCCCTTTCTTGAACCACTTTTTGTATATTTTTTTTTTTCATTTCAGGTTGCTTGTTTTCTTTTGCTAGAAGTTTTAAAAATCATAGCAAATTAAAACCTCACATAAATATTATAATTAAATTATAACAAACAGCTCACTAATAGTGCATAATACATGTATGCCTTTGTAATGCTTATTGTGCATGTTGTGTATATTGAAAATGTTGCTAAACATCTTGAGATATATATTTAGAAGGCATTTATTCAAAAACAGATAGAATGGATTTGTAGAAAAACATGAATAAGGGCAGAAGCCTGTTAATATTGGATCACCTATAGATAAGTCTTTGGTAAACCATAATGCATTTATCATCACTCATGTTTCAATGGGCATATAAAAATATAAAAATGGGAGACAACAGAAATGATGATCCAGGAACTATTTTTTTCAAATTCTAAACATGCATAACTCTTATTTTGATGCCCTATATAGCTTGCTGTTTGGTGTGAGCCAAGGCTCTGTGTTGAAGACTGTACTTTGACCTATAATGGTTTACTTTTTCAGATTTTTTGACTTGGATGGAAAGTTGTCTCATTGGCAATCATACCACATCTTCTTATATCTATTAACTGACCTAATTTTATCGCCAACTGATTGTTTGTTGCTTTTGTATTTAAATCAAAATTGGGTTTCTCATCTAAACTTGTTTACATTGTGTTACATCATCCAATATGACTAGGCCTGTTATAGGTTTTTCATTATCATGATTATGCGTTACTGATTTTGCTCATTGTTGAAGGAAGTGCAGTTACTAACAATTACATCACTTGGTCTACAGTTGATGGTTGTCTCATTGAAAATCATACAACATCTCCTTATTCTGGTTACTGTACATTATACATGTTATACACCCTAGTTTATTTTCAATCTATGAGTTTTACTATCCCTCTGGTATCTTTCGTCCCTCTTTTATACAAGACTTCAATATTATCAAGTGAATTATCATGATTATAACAATTGTTAATAGTTGTCCGACTTCTGTTAACAAAAAGCAGCTATAATCAACATGGTCATGATGGTAGACATTATCAATGGTCACTGGTGATGTAAACAAGAGTGACTGTGCACATGCTGAAATGTCATGTCTGCTTTGCCTACATGTAAAATTGAATTTATGTTGAATGTAAAAAATGTAATACATGAATGAAGGTTTTACTACATGTACAAGTACCACATAAACTTTCTATTATCAATTACCTTTGAAAATGAAGTCACGGTCAAATTAACCATGCCAGACAGATGATGTACACCCTACAAACTGACATTCCATACCCAAAATTTAGTGGTTTATAGTATCTGTGAAATAGACTTAACATCCAAACCATGAAAACTAAACATCGCCCAATGAAACATGAAAATGAGGTCATGGTCAGATTTAAAACCTGCCAATCAAACTTGTACAACTTACGAATATCCAATACGCCAAAAATAGTGATCCTATACATGTCATGCATTATGCATGTACATGTAGTTTATAGCATCTGAGAAACATTGGGAAATACACCAAACCACAAAAACTAAACATTGTTCAATGAACCATGACATTTTCATTGAGGTCAAAGTCTGATGCAAGTCTGGCAGTCAGACATATTCACCTTACAATCATTTCATATACCAAATATACATGATATAGTTGACCTACCATTTCTACTGCTTGTAGTATCTGAAAACAAACTTGACTAAGTAACTGAATAACCTTAATCACTGATCCATATAATGAAGTCAAGGTCAGGTGAACCCTGCCTGTCAGACAATGAGACATGTAGACCTTTCAAGATACCTATATATATATATATATACCATATAAATTTATCCAATTACTCGTTATACATGTTATACATGTAAGAGAGTATTTCACTGTATGACTGTTCAAACAGTAATATTTTTTCAAACAGTCGGTGAACCATGAAAACAAGGTAAAGTGCAACGGACAAGTTACTTACAGAAACTTCATAACATAAAGAAGTATCCAGGTCTTTAAGCTTCTAAAATGTACCTGGTGAAGCTTTATACAAATAGGTTACGCTGTAGCCACTGCCAGATTGTAATACCTATTTCTTGCATACTTCAACTTTTGTTGCAGGAGGGACAATAAAATTATACTTTGAAGTACATGGTTTATTTGTTTAATATGCTTGGCCACTAATTTAGATTTTTATTTAAGTCTAATTCAGACTTCAAATACAGCAGGCAGTCATTTGACACTTAATAATTGTGATGGACTACCAGAAACCCTCATGGGTGGTTAAGGTCTTTTTACACACCCTGGTGGAAGTTAACAATTGCAATGCCAACATAAACTTCAGATGCGACATACATGCACTGTATTGTAAATTTCACTAAAACTAGAATTTCACATTATCCAAATTGTTATTTTATTTAAATGACTGATTATCCACTAAAGTATTCATGAATTCAGATATGATGCACTATTATTATTAATATTCACTGAAACTATGAATTTTCATTATTCCAAATTGCTATTTCAAATGAATAATTATCCAAGGTATTCATGGAATTCAGATACAATGTATGATTGCACTATTAATATGCACTGAAACTATGAAATCTTTTATTCCAAATTCATTATTGATTTACCAAATGAATAATTATCATGATTATCCAAGGTATTTAGTCATCCAGTAATGTGGTCCTCCTTAATACAATTTGTAAATTTCCTATTTGTACAATGCACAATTTTTTCTTGTCCAATTTAATCCTAACATCACATCGTCATCATGGAATAATGCTGCAAGCGCTATTCATTATTTCCAAAACAATAAACAACTAGCACAAAATAATGAATTAATCCACTGTTTCACAATTTGCAGCTGTAAGAGTGACTCGTGACATCTATATTTCCTATGCATCAAAGTGCACATGTAGCAGGCTTCATATTCTAAGTGGAATCATGCTCAAACCAATATGATTCTACAAAAAAATATACATTGAGACTAAAGTACAGTAAAATTTTAACTAATATAATACTATATACATTGTATGGTATTTAGAAGAAAATCAATTACAATAACTGTATTTATCTAGATGAAAACTAGCAATCCTTATTTGATTGACAAAAATGTCTAGAACTTATACAATTATATTTTTAAGTCCCAATTAACAAGAAGAATAAATCTTTTAGGGGTCTAAATTCTATATATGGTGTTGTCTTTTTCCTACATTAATGATTTTTATGTGTGACTGTGTACTTTCATTGAAGGGTTACTGTCTTATTGAGGCTCACATCATACTTTATTTCATCAATTCTTTAAAGTCAGACATCATGGACATAGTTATTCCTCTCTAAAACACAACAGGTTATTTCTTTTGTTCATGTTAATATGAAATAGATTGATACTACAGAGAAAAGTTTAAAGAATGAAAAATAGATAAATAAATGCACTGTTACTATATAGATGCTATTGACTTTCCTTCGTCAAGTGCATATAATGAATAAACCTTTGTGATGTAAATGTAGAATCTTTGTCCTAAGTTAATCTGGAAAATATATATTCTATTCCAAGGCTTAACCCTCCTGTTAATGTTTTAAATCCTTGAGTTTAACTTTACATCTTTGTGTTACCCGGTATACTTTTACTTATTACAGCTTGTATTAAATAATGCTTTGCAGTTCAGACAACACTTTCTTTATTTTATTTTAGTTATTTACCCAATTTTACTTTGATAAATCAATACTCAGATAAATGTGCATTTTTTATATCCAAAATAATTTTATATCCTGCTGTTTCATATTTTCTTAAATTATAATTCATTTTGAAAATGTATCCAAATTTTGAAGAGGACAATTATAATTTGTGAACATCATCATAAAATCATCTTCAATATATACCCATGACAGTTTAAAATTCACCCCAAGGCAATAAACTATTAGTCTTAATTGCGTAAACCCTGAGGGTTTACGCAGTATATATTGGACGATAGATGTAGTCTTCGAACACCGGATGTTATTCGGAACACTTCTGTTCTTTCTATGACCACCTTTCAAATACATGCGCAATAGCTTACTAATCTGTTGAATAAGCATTAGCATCTTAAGTTGCTATAGAGATATTTTACGTATGATCTGAAATTTATTATGATATAATATTTTCTTGCACACGATTACAAGCTGCTAATATTAACCTACATGCGTAGTATTTTAATTAGAGTCAAACGTTGAAACCAGCTGTGTTTAGATATGAGATAAGATTTCATGTAAACAATGCGCTTTATATTCTGAACGAGAATAATTAAAATAAAATCTTTAGAAAGAGTTTTAGTAGCATTTTATTTTAGATTTTAAGTTTAGGGAAGATGTACATGATGTAAAAAGCAAGCTATTTATTTTTTATACTGAAATTAAAGGAAGTCTTTCTTGCATATGATTAAATTACAGTTATTTTTGTGAATAAATATTGCAACTTGAATAAAAAAAATTGGTTATTAAAATGTAATTAAATAGATATTGAATATGAAAAATAAAATAAAACGGAAACCTACAACTAAAATATATTTAAAAAAAAATACCCTTGACTATGCAAATGTTTTGTCGTTTTTCGTTTGTTAATACAATACATGCAAACATTAATTTGTTTCTAACTTGAACCTGTTTAAACGAATTTTTTTTCTACGTTTATAAAAAGTATGTTTTTCAACATGAGCATGAATTATTGAAAGTTCAAATAGGATCAGAAAAGAATTATTAAACGATGTTTCTACTTCTGTAGCAGTTAGAAAATAACAACAAACTCCTCAAAACGTTTTCAAAACTTTAGTTAGTAACAATTGCACCCTAAAAGTGCCGCTTTAATTACGATCATAAATCTTAAAATTAATCATGCATGCAATTTCGGTAGACTTAATAGGGTCAGCGATGAGATATCAAATGTCTATTTTTAGATACCGAGTGATGACAGATGCAGATAGAGATAAGAACAAATACTTTCTATTTATAGTTACCTTAGCCAGGGAACTAATTATCACTTCTGTAGTCATTAATTTTAAAATGTTCCTCTTTATAAAACAAAATAATTATTTTTTTTGTGAAAACAATCAGATAATGAATTTTCGGTTTTAATAGATTATGTATAAATTTGATATTTAGGTTTTTATGCATGTAAAATAATTTTATGAAATTTTGAAGTTTGTTTTATTAATGATAATTTTTTTATTTTTATCAAAAGCAACAAAGCTTTGTGTGATCATTTTGATAATGTACTGATATAAACGCGTTCTCTATAAATTAATTAAAAGCTCCTGGTCAACAGTACTAATTATCACTTCTGTAGTAATTAATTTTAAAATGTTCCTCTTTATAAAAACAAAATAATTTTTTTTTGTGAAAACAATCAGATAATGAATTTTCGGTTTTAATAGATTATGTATTAATTTGATATTTAGGTTTTTATGCATGTAAAATAATTTTATGAAATTTTGAAGTTTGTTTTATGAATGATAATTTTTTTAAATTTTTATCAAAAGCAACAAAGCTTTGTGTGATCATTTTGATAATGTACTGATATAAACGCGTTCTCTATAAATTAATTAAAAGCTCCTGGTCAACAGTTCTCATAACTGTGTAAACTAAACTTCCTCTGATGTCTTATATAATCGCTACGATGTATGGGTTGTATGTGTTTCTTTGTGGTGTTAAATTAGCCTTGCAAAACAAATCGGTTGTTGTACTAATTAATTAGTTAACAAGACAGTAAGTGAGTATAAAATTATTTTTAATTGATACTGAGAGATTCTTAATTATATAGAGCAACGCCTGTTGTTACCATTTGTTGCTGACATAATAGCTACATTGTAAAGTCCAAGCAGGTGTACTGAGATGTAAACTTTACGAATGAGACAATAGCCTTTTCAAATGATTGTTTAGTAATCTAATTTAGAAAAAATACTAAAAAAATAACATAGAAAATCTTGCGAGGTTAATGATTTTTTCGTATTATAATAACGTTTTATAATTTTTTAGTCGTTAACTACTTAAGGAAACCTTGCATATGACATATGGATCTTCAAAATTTCAAATCATTTTGGCAATCTACTTGAAAACATTTTAATTAAAACAAGTATACCATTTTATTATAAGTGTAAATATATAATTGAACCTTACTTTAATTGTTGAGTGTTAATATTTTGTACTTTATAGTGCACTTTATAATAATACCAAGGACACAAGAGTTTAAGATTATTAGAATACAAGTTTATTGCTTAATTATGATTAATTTGTCAGAGAAAAGGATTTCTTGACCGGTTAAAAATCAATATCTTAGCCAATTTCTTACTTAAACACCTTTCCAATTAATTTCAAATTTCAAAATCAAAGTTTGTTCAAGTAATATCTTTGCATATAAATTGATACATTGTATGTGTCTGAAAGTTTCAAAAGATTCTTAATTTTGAAAGGTTATATGAATCTTTATTATTTTGTTATACATGAGCTTTTGTATTATCTTAAATAAACTTGCCATGTTTGTTTAAAATAAAATGTTATTGGTATTAAATTGCTTTGTTTTTGCATTTACTTTTTTTCACTTAAACGATATAGGAAGATGTGGTGTGAGTGCCAATGAGACAACTTTCCATTCAAATGACAATTAAAAAAATAAACCATTATAGGTCAATGTACGTCCTTCAACAACACCGACGAAGCCTTGGCTCACACTGAACAAACATAGAAGCACCAAGAAACTTGACATTGAATGACATATATAATTGGAGATTACTTTCTCTAGATTCAGCTGGTTTGAGTTAAAAAAAAATCAATTTTGAAATCAATTAATTTTTCATTCAAAAAGATTCGCTTTAAAATTCAGAAGATGTGGTATGAATGTCATTGACACAATGTGGTACAATTAGGCAAAATGTAAATTTACAGGTTACATTTTTTCTTTCAATACAAACCATCTCAATGATCAGTAGGTTATACAGTGCACCCAAATGACTAGACTAGTATAAGAGAAGAAGGATAGGTCAATATAAGAAACCTACAAGGCTACTTCAGTTCAATTAAAATTTTTAGATTATTCTAATGAAATAATCAAATGTCAGAGAGAAAATGTGTTTTTAAAGTGGTAGGAATACCAAAGAGAACTCTCCAGTAAGATACAGTGTAGTTAAAGTAAGGAATTACAGGTTATAATACAGCCTTCAATATTTGGCTCACTTTGAACTGCATCCTACTAAGGGTACCAAAACACTGTTATAACAATTCAAACAACATGCTTCTGACAAAGACATGTGCTTATGAATATACCTGTTTTAAAAATTTTTACATACATACCATAAAACATTAATGTAACTATACCATGTAAAAGACACTTTTTTAAAAGTTAATGAAAGAACATGTTTAAATATAAAAGGAACACCTTACAATTTTCATAATTGTGAATTTAAAACAAACTCATGTTTAACAAAGGGTATTCAGTGATAAATTCAGTTTGTATATGTTAATTTTTTTTAATTTAAATTTCAATTTAGTTTGTTTATTTGTAAGAACTTAAACTTTTCACAGCACAAATCACACAACTTTAAATTGCCAATGCTTACAACCCTAAGCATCACTAAAACCTTGCAGAGCTGGTGTAAGGATTTTAATAATACAATAACAAGTCCTTGTTCAAATAACTTTGAACATACACTACAACTCAGGTGGATTCTGCTTTGTCTACCGCCCACCAAAGGAGTGGGTACCGGGGCAAAATTTACCTTGTTCACTCTGCCCACCCATAGGAGTGGGCATGTAGTTTCTTTTGTTTAATCTAATTTTGTAATCAATATTTTTACAAAAAGAGATTATAGCTAAAGTGGGCACGGGTGGGCAGGTGGAAAAAGCAAAATCAAACACAGGCTGTTGTGTATCTCAAATTCCCCCAAAAAACAGCTATTAAGTTTCACATATTGCATTTCTTTTTATAAGCACAAAATCATTAATTTGTTATTAAGCCTAGAAACTAACTCTTTTCTTAAAAATATCTAATATTTAATACCAAACATGCATTTTGGGTTTACGATTGCATTTCTTTTTTAAAGAAAGCAACTTGTCTGTATATTAGCTATAGCATGTATATAAGAATTCCTGATTATTACCTATCCAGTGTCAACATCCTGATTATTACCTATTTTAATGTCACATTTGCATGGTCATGAATTCATGTTCAGTAAATACATATATTTTAATTATTTATTTCGAATTTGAATAACAGGTATTTTAAACTACAATGCAGTTAACACAGTAAATTTTATGACAACTTACTTGATAATACAATATCTATAAAAATATTTTGAGCTTCATAAAATACTTTAAAAAGTTTATATCATGTTTACATAAAAAAAATATGCTTACAGATAGATTTTTTGTTATGTTTTCCCAAATATTGAATGTTAAACATAAAATAATTATGTAGAAAAGGCAAAAATCTGCAGTCAGATGTGAATGCATATGATGAAAGGAGATGTGGGATATATATCAATGATGCATAAACCCAACAGTAAGGCAACAATAAAGTAACGAAAACACAATTTAACAAATGTAGAAAAATATGAATAACGTCACAATTTATATAAAAATTTGATATGAAATATATAGTTTAGGTTCAAAGTATTTACAAATGTATAGTGATTTAATATTCTATGTTAAATCTAAAAGAATATAATTAAGATGCTAACTTTGCTCTTTTAATATGTTTTTATTTCTTTTAACTTAAAACCATGTAGCAATTAACATGATGAAATATTTATAGATATTTTATTCATTGTAATTATTCATTTTGAGAAAAGATGCAACAACCTCCACAACCCTTGTTCAATATGAATCCTTAAGTACATGATGAAACAATTACTAATTGAATTAGCACATTTTGTTTAATCAACTGTGTTTAAATGGCAACTATTATGACTCTGTGCATTGTTTCAGGAACATTAATTTAATAGTATTGTTTTATTTTGATGATTAATGTTATTTTGAACCATCTAATACATATTCACATTCAATGCCTTATATTATCAAATATATTCATGTTTTGTTGTCCATGATTTTGGAATTATTCAAAATTAAATGAAAATGCATACTTGCTAAATAAGTCACTAAAATTAATAATTTTCATAACATTTTATGGTCAGATCATATGTTTTCGTCGCCCGTCATATTAATTTGTACTATGCATGTTTTTTCAATGGAAATTGTGACGTCACAATGCATTCTTAACAGAACGAAAACTATCAGCTGACAAAGCAAAACCAGGGAAATACTTGTACTCCAGCATTAGTAACACAATTATATGGATATGTACATGTAAGGATTGGTTGGTTGTTGGTTATAAAAAGTCCAGTGACAAGTATTTCATGCAAATTTAGGACCAGAGAGTTAACAATACATTAACATACAATATGTACATGGTGTATAGGTCCTGTAAAAGGCCATCCCACACAACAAAAGTTAACTAATGCCCCACATGTTAGAGTTTAACAGTAAGACCATGAATATCAAGAGTAACTTTTTTTTTATTCCCTTGACCTTGTCACCCTTGGGCATGTTGGGGTGATATATGCAAAGTAAATAAGGGATTACATGACATACACATGATAAAAGGGGGAGGGGGAATGGTGTCATACATGAATTTCAATGATGCACAACTTTTACAAGCCCAAATCCTAACTTTGCCTTGGAACATGCAACTATGCACGAGTGTGGTGATATAGAACGTCAATTCATACATAGCCTATCTGTAGGAAGAACAAATGTGCACATTTTCCCTTCAAAATCTTGGATCCATGATTATTCGATAGACATGCTTTAAAATATTGTTCATTTCTACTCACCGATTGTAATTTCCAGCTCAGTTTATATTGTACATGTGGTCTAACATCTGTACCTAAGTTTCCTGTATAAAATATAGTTTGCCGACCTGCAGGTCCAGTTTGCCGACAAGAAAATGAAGAGGGTAAATCGTTTACGGTGAAGAATTGTTTTCCGTTTTAATGAAACTTGACAGATCTAATTTATTAATTTTTTATCATCGGAAATGTCCTCATGGAGAGTAATTCAAATTAAACCGGTTTTATTATGCTGTACATTATTGGTAACTTAGTCATATTCTTTAAATTTACTTCAGGAATACCAACGGTATATTTTCTATTCCGCAGAATTTATCAAAACTTTTCAGTTTAAATACAAATTTGAATGAATTCATTAGCATCTTCTGCAATAATATTAAAACTCTATTTTAAACGAAGGCTTCTGGTATGTAAAACCAGTTATGAACGAATCTGAATAGATAAAATAAAAAGGAAAGTCAAACGCACATGTCAAAACATGATGAACGGACAATGCAATGGCAATAAACGGAAAACGACAAAAGAAAGACAAACAACGATCGCAAAATGAATAAATAAAAACAAAACAAGCCAACAACTGCACAATAGATGATAATAGTATAAATTATGGGCTATTTCACAACTATATCAAATCTTGAGAGCCGGGTGAGACGTGATTTTTTTTTACACTGAGTTGCTAACGTGACGCTAAAATATTTGTATTAAACATTTACCGACTGCAACAACCTATGAAATGTTTGTTTTAAACATTTAACGACTGTAGCAACCTTTCAAAATTTGTAATAAATATTTTATGACTGTCACAACCTTTAAAAAGTTGTAACAAACATTTTACAACTGTCCCAACTCTAAAAACGTTGTAACAAACATTTTTGACTGCATCAACGTCTGAAAAGTTGACACAAACAATTTCAACTGTCCCAACTATTAAAAGGTTGGGACAAACATTATACAACTGGCACAACTTTTGGAAAGACTGTAATAAATAGTATTTGACTGTGACAACGCCGTAAATCACTGCAGCAGTCCTTAAATGACTGTTGATAACATTTTTTGATTTTCACAACCCATAAAAGTGTTGGGACAGACATTAATTAACTGTATCAGTTGCTTTGACAGTAGATCTTCAGTCTTCCACAGACTAAGACAGTCGTACAACGACTGTTACTGGTATGGACAGTTGTTTTTCGTCCAGTAGTGCTAGCTAGTGCTAATGTTTGTTAACCATTTGCACAATACAAGTACCTGGGAAGATATCAGATTGTTTGCGTAGATCTGTTGTCTTCGTCTTTGTTTTCGGTATCTTTTCTTCTATATCTCTGATCTCTCCAAGCACAGGCTAGTGCTAATGTTATAATATCATTAGTACATAGCAAGTACCCGGAAAGATTTCAAAATATTTTTCTCGCTTTTCTGGTCTTTTCCAAGTTTCAGTTGTATTTCTTCAAAGATGTTATTTTCCGATCCTCTCCAAGCACAGACTAGTGCTAATGTAAATTTGTCATTAGCACCTAGCAAGTACCTGGGAAGATTTCAGATTTTCTCTGTGACTTTCTTCTTCTGATGAATATTTCGTTCTGACAGTTTTTCACCAAAATCTTTGTATTTAAAGACTCAGGTGTCAATACTTGATAAGTGTCATATTGCATCTCTTGGCTGAGCTTCTGATGTTTCAAGAGCACATGAGAAAATCGTTTAATTTTGATTAATGTCATAATTGATGAGATCGATGTGTGTATCCCAAGCCAAGTTTCGACCATTTTCGTTGACGATAATCACAAATATTTTCAAATTTAATATCTTAAACCATTATGATAAAAACAATAAAATTGTTTTCTTTTACAAACTTGATATATTTGAAACATAGTCTACGGATTTAAGTTTTTCGACTCAAATAAATGATGACTTTTAAACTTGTCTCCCAGTACAGACTAGTGCTTGTAACTTTTCTTAAACTAGCACATAATAAGTACTAGGGACAAATTTAAGATGAACATTGATCAACCAGTTTCTTTCTTATGTAGAAAGGCATCCACGATTTCTGTTACGTTGATACTTTCTCCAAATTCCTCCAAGACAAGCTAGTGCTAATGCTTATTGACCATTAGCACATAACATGTCCCTGGAAGGATTTGGGACCGAATTGTCACCTCAGTATGTTTAACGTCTTCTCTGTGGTGAGGTAATTTTCGATTCCTCTGCAAGCACAGGCTAGTGCTAATGTTTGTTAACCATTTGCACAATACAAGTACCTGGGAAGATATCAGATTGTTTGCGTAGATCTGTTGTCTTCGTCTTTGTTTTCGGTATCTTTTCTTCTATATCTCTGATCTCTCTCAAGCACAGGCTAGTGCTAATGTTATAATATCATTAGTACATAGCAAGTACCCGGAAAGATTTCAAAATATTTTTCTCGCTTTTCTGGTCTTTTCCAAGTTTCAGTTGTATTTCTTCAAAGATGTTATTTTCCGATCCCTCTCCAGCACAGACTAGTGCTAATGTAAATTTGTCATTAGCACCTAGCAAGTACCTGGGAAGATTTCAGATTTTTCTCTGTGACTTTCTTCTTCTGATGAATATTTCGTTCTGACAGTTTTTCACCAAAATCTTTGTATTTAAAGACTCAGGTGTCAATACTTGATAAGTGTCATATTGCATCTCTTGGCTGAGCTTCTGATGTTTCAAGAGCACATGAGAAAATCGTTTAATTTTGATTAATGTCATAATTGATGAGATCGATGTGTATCCCAAGCCAAGTTTCGACCATTTTCGTTGACGATAATCACAAATATTTTCAAATTTAATATCTTAAACCATTATGATAAAACAATAAAAATTGTTTTCTTTTACAAACTTGATATATTTGAAACATAGTCTACGGATTTAAGTTTTTCGACTCAAATAAATGATGACTTTTAAACTTGTCTCCCAGTACAGACTAGTGCTTGTAACTTTTCTTAAACAAGCACATAATAAGGACTAGGGACAAATTTAAGATGAACATTGATCAACCAGTTTCTTTCTTATGTAGAAAGGCATCCACGATTTCTGTTACGTTGATACTTTCTCCAAATTCCCTCCAAGCACAAGCTAGTGCTAATGCTTATTGACCATTAGCACATAACATGTCCCTGGAAGGATTTGGGACCGAATTGTCACCTCAGTATGTTTAACGTCTTCTGTGGTGAGGTAATTTCGATTCCTCTGCAAGCACAGGCTAGTGCTAATGTTTGTTAACCATTTGCACAATACAAGTACCTGGGAAGATATCAGATTGTTTGCGTAGATCTGTTGTCTTCGTCTTTGTTTTCGGTATCTTTTCTTCTATATCTCTGATCTCTCTCCAAGCACAGGCTAGTGCTAATGTTATAATATCATTAGCACATAGCAAGTACCCGGAAAGATTTCAAAATATTTTATCCTCGCTTTTCTGGTCTTTTCCAAGTTTCAGTTGTATTTCTTCAAAGATGTTATTTTCCGATCCCCTCTCCAAGCACAGACTAGTGCTAATGTAAATTTGTCATTAGCACCTAGCAAGTACCTGGGAAGATTTCAGATTTTTCTCTGTGACTTTCTTCTTCTGATGAATATTTCGTTCTGACAGTTTTTCACCAAAATCTTTGTATTTAAAGACTCAGGTGTCAATACTTGATAAGTGTCATATTGCATCTCTTGGCTGAGCTTCTGATGTTTCAAGAGCATATGAGAAAATCGTTTAATTTTGATTAATGTCATAATTGATGAGATCGATGTGTATCCCAAGCCAAGTTTCGACCATTTTCGTTGACGATAATCACAAATATTTTCAAATTTAATATCTTAAACCATTATGATAAAAACAATAAAAATTGTTTTCTTTTACAAACTTGATATATTTGAAACATAGTCTACGGATTTAAGTTTTGTCGACTCAAATAAATGATGACTTTTAAACTTGTCTCCCAGTACAGACTAGTGCTTGTAACTTTTCTTAAACTAGCACATAATAAGTACTAGGGGACAAATTTAAGATGAACATTGATCAACCAGTTTCTTTCTTATGTAGAAAGGCATCCACGATTTCTGTTACGTTGATACTTTCTCCAAATTCCTCCAAGACAAGCTAGTGCTAATGCTTATTGACCATTAGCACATAACATGTCCCTGGAAGGATTTGGGACCGAATTGTCACCTCAGTATGTTTAACGTCTTCTCTGTGGTGAGGTAATTTTCGATTCCTCTGCAAGCACAGGCTAGTGTTAATGTTTGTTAACCATTTGCACAATACAAGTACCTGGGAAGATATCAGATTGTTTGCGTAGATCTGTTGTCTTCGTCTTTGTTTTCGGTATCTTTTCTTCTATATCTCTGATCTCTCTCCAAGCACAGGCTAGTGCTAATGTTATAATATCATTAGTACATAGCAAGTACCCGGAAAGATTTCAAAATATTTTTCTCGCTTTTCTGGTCTTTTCCAAGTTTCAGTTGTATTTCTTCAAAGATGTTATTTTCCGATCCCTCTCCAAGCACAGACTAGTGCTAATGTAAATTTGTCATTAGCACCTAGCAAGTACCTGGGAAGATTTCAGATTTTCTCTGTGACTTTCTTCTTCTGATGAATATTTCGTTCTGACAGTTTTTCACCAAAATCTTTGTATTTAAAGACTCAGGTGTCAATACTTGATAAGTGTCATATTGCATCTCTTGGCTGAGCTTCTGATGTTTCAAGAGCACATGAGAAAATCGTTTAATTTTGATTAATGTCATAATTGATGAGATCGATGTGTATCCCAAGCCAAGTTTCGACCATTTTCGTTGACGATAATCACAAATATTTTCAAATTTAATATCTTAAACCATTATGATAAAAACAATAAAATTGTTTTCTTTTACAAACTTGATATATTTGAAACATAGTCTACGGATTTAAGTTTTTCGACTCAAATAATGATGACTTTTAAACTTGTCTCCCAGTACAGACTAGTGCTTGTAACTTTTCTTAAACTAGCACATAATAAGTACTAGGGACAAATTTAAGATGAACATTGATCAACCAGTTTCTTTCTTATGTAGAAAGGCATCCACGATTTCTGTTACGTTGATACTTTCTCCAAATTCCTCCAAGACAAGCTAGTGCTAATGCTTATTGACCATTAGCACATAACATGTCCCTGGAAGGATTTGGGACCGAATTGTCACCTCAGTATGTTTAACGTCTTCTGTGGTGAGGTAATTTTCGATTCCTCTGCAAGCACAGACTAGTGCTAATGTTTGTTAACCATTTGCACAATACAAGTACCTGGGAAGATATCAGATTGTTTGCGTAGATCTGTTGTCTTCGTCTTTGTTTTCGGTATCTTTCTTCTATATCTCTGATCTCTCTCAAGCACAGGCTAGTGCTAATGTTATAATATCATTAGTACATAGCAAGTACCCGGAAAGATTTCAAAATATTTTTCTCGCTTTTCTGGTCTTTTCCAAGTTTCAGTTGTATTTCTTCAAAGATGTTATTTTCCGATCCCTCTCCAAGCACAGACTAGTGCTAATGTAAATTTGTCATTAGCACCTAACAAGTACCTGGGAAGATTTCAGATTTTTCTGTGACTTTCTTCTTCTGATGAATATTTCGTTCTGACAGTTTTTCACCAAAATCTTTGTATTTAAAGACTCAGGTGTCAATACTTGATAAGTGTCATATTGCATCTCTTGGCTGAGCTTCTGATGTTTCAAGAGCACATGAGAAAATCGTTTAATTTTGATTAATGTCATAATTGATGAGATCGATGTGTATCCCAAGCCAAGTTTCGACCATTTTCGTTGACGATAATCACAAATATTTTCAAATTTAATATCTTAAACCATTATGATAAAACAATAAAAATTGTTTTCTTTTACAAACTTGATATATTTGAAACATAGTCTACGGATTTAAGTTTTTCGACTCAAATAATGATGACTTTTAAACTTGTCTCCCAGTACAGACTAGTGCTTGTAACTTTTCTTAAACAAGCACATAATAAGGACTAGGGACAAATTTAAGATGAACATTGATCAACCAGTTTCTTTCTTATGTAGAAAGGCATCCACGATTTCTGTTACGTTGATACTTTCTCCAAATTCCTCCAAGACAAGCTAGTGCTAATGCTTATTGACCATTAGCACATAACATGTCCCTGGAAGGATTTGGGACCGAATTGTCACCTCAGTATGTTTAACGTCTTCTCTGTGGTGAGGTAATTTTCGATTCCTCTGCAAGCACAGGCTAGTGCTAATGTTTGTTAACCATTTGCACAATACAAGTACCTGGGAAGATATCAGATTGTTTGCGTAGATCTGTTGTCTTCGTCTTTGTTTTCGGTATCTTTTCTTCTATATCTCTGATCTCTCTCCAAGCACAGGCTAGTGCTAATGTTATAATATCATTAGTACATAGCAAGTACCCGGAAAGATTTCAAAACATTTTTCTCGCTTTTCTGGTCTTTTCCAAGTTTCAGTTGTATTTCTTCAAAGATGTTATTTTCCGATCCCTCTCAAGCACAGACTAGTGCTAATGTAAATTTGTCATTAGCACCTAGCAAGTACCTGGGAAGATTTCAGATTTTCTCTGTGACTTTCTTCTTCTGATGAATATTTCGTTCTGACAGTTTTTCACCAAAATCTTTGTATTTAAAGACTCAGGTGTCAATACTTGATAAGTGTCATATTGCATCTCTTGGCTGAGCTTCTGATGTTTCAAGAGCACATGAGAAAATCGTTTAATTTTGATTAATGTCATAATTGATGAGATCGATGTGTGTATCCCAAGCCAAGTTTCGACCATTTTCGTTGACGATAATCACAAATATTTTCAAATTTAATATCTTAAACCATTATGATAAAACAATAAAAATTGTTTTCTTTTACAAACTTGATATATTTGAAACATAGTCTACGGATTTAAGTTTTTTCGACTCAAATAAATGATGACTTTTAAACTTGTCTCCCAGTACAGACTAGTGCTTGTAACTTTTCTTAAACTAGCACATAATAAGTACTAGGGACAAATTTAAGATGAACATTGATCAACCAGTTTCTTTCTTATGTAGAAAGGCATCCACGATTTCTGTTACGTTGATACTTTCTCCAAATTCCTCCAAGACAAGCTAGTGCTAATGCTTATTGACCATTAGCACATAACATGTCCCTGGAAGGATTTGGGACCGAATTGTCACCTCAGTATGTTTAACGTCTTCCCTGTGGTGAGGTAATTTTCGATTCCTCTGCAAGCACAGGCTAGTGCTAATGTTTGTTAACCATTTGCACAATACAAGTACCTGGGAAGATATCAGATTGTTTGCGTAGATCTGTTGTCTTCGTCTTTGTTTTCGGTATCTTTTCTTCTATATCTCTGATCTCTCTCCAAGCACAGGCTAGTGCTAATGTTATAATATCATTAGTACATAGCAAGTACCCGGAAAGATTTCAAAATATTTTTTCTCGCTTTTCTGGTCTTTTCCAAGTTTCAGTTGTATTTCTTCAAAGATGTTATTTTCCGATCCCCTCTCCAAGCACAGACTAGTGCTAATGTAAATTTGTCATTAGCACCAAGCAAGTACCTGGGAAGATTTCAGATTTCTATCTGTGACTTTCTTCTTCTGATGAATATTTCGTTCTGACAGTTTTTCACCAAAATCTTTGTATTTAAAGACTCAGGTGTCAATACTTGATAAGTGTCATATTGCATCTCTTGGCTGAGCTTCTGATGTTTCAAGAGCACATGAGAAAATCGTTTAATTTTGATTAATGTCATAATTGATGAGATCGATGTGTGTATCCCAAGCCAAGTTTCGACCATTTTCGTTGACGATAATCACAAATATTTTCAAATTTAATATCTTAAACCATTATGATAAAAACAATAAAATTTTTTCTTTTACAAACTTGATATATTTGAAAGATAGTCTACGGATTTAAGTTTTTCGACTCAAATAAATGATGACTTTTAAACTTGTCTCCCAGTACAGACTAGTGCTTGTAACTTTTCTTAAACTAGCACATAATAAGTACTAGGGACAAATTTAAGATGAACATTGATCAACCAGTTTCTTTCTTATGTAGAAAGGCATCCACGATTTCTGTTACGTTGATACTTTCTCCAAATTCCTCC